>VDFB02193867.1:338371380-338661374 GCA_007258455.2 Sequoia sempervirens | reverse complement strand
TTTCCTGATTTCAGAAAAAAAGTGGCCTTTTAAGCCCCTTTTTTGGGAACCATCTTGGTGAACTTACCCTCTTATGAGTTCATAAAGGGGTGAAGTAAAGAATAAGAAAGGTTTAATAGTGGTAAAATTCCTAGAAAAGTGTGAAATCTTATTACAAGACTTTGCAACACTTTAGAATAGGACTTAATAACTAATGAAAAGGTTATTTTTAGGTGAATTGTAATGAAAAGAGTCTAGGAAAGTGTAGAAATGCATTACAAAACTTCACAAAACCTTCACAAGACGTCATAACTTTAATATTCAAGACCTAATGTGAATGCAAAAGTTACATTGCAACATTAAATCAAAGAAAAATAGATTAAGCATCATGAGTGAAAGACCTAAAAGACCATGAAAATTTCAATGATCTATTTTATCTATGGTACATTCATATTTTTCTATTGGAGCAGTTTTAGATAAAAAAGAAGGTAATAGAGAGTATGTAATTTACTACATTAATGATAATCTTCATGGAGAAAAGTTGAACTATACTATTACAACAAAGGAGATGCTTGTAGTGGTGTATGTCATCAATAAAATTAGGCATTAAATTATTCATTACTCAATTCTTGTCCATACAAACCATGTAAGCCATCAGATATTTGATGAACAAGCTAGTAGTTGTGGGTATATGGGTAAGCTAGCTACTCCTACAAAAGTTTTATATTATAATAGTCAACAAACCTAGTAAGGCTAATGTAGTGGCATAGTTTTTGTCAAGATTTCCAACATAGTCAATTGAAGGAGTCATGCATGATTCATTCCTAGGTGAACACTTATTTTCTCTAAATGTACATATACCATAGTATGTTGATATTGCTAATTATTTAGTAATAGGGTGGATTCCACCACACTTTTCTCCAAAGGAAAAGAGACATCTAGTACACAAGTGCTTTCCATACTCTTGGGTATTAGGATATGCATTTTACACTAGCCCTAATAACATCATGAGAAGGTGCATAAGTGAAGATGAAGTCTTTGATATCATGAAGGCTTTCCATGATGAGCCATGTGGAGGTCATTCTACAAGAAAAGAACAACATTCAAAATCCTTACCACTGGTTATTATTGGCCAACTTTTCACAAATATTGTGTTAAATACACAAGGAGATATGATAGGTGTCAATAGATAGGTAAACCAACAAGGAGTGATGAAATTCAATTGTATACTTAGTTAACATTAGCTCTTTATGACAAATGGGGTTTAGACTTTATTAGACCGATCTCACCTACTTCCAACAATAAGTAATACGTTCTTGTTTGCACTAATTGCTTGAATAAGTGGGTAGAAGTAAAGGCCATACAATTTTCTAGAGATGGAAATGTGGCTAAATTTTTGTATGAAGATATATTTATTAGGTATGGAGTACCTAGAGAAATAGTCATTGATCAAAGTTCACAATTTACTTCAAAAATCATCACCAAATTGGTTGAAGAATATCAATTTAGGCATAAGAATTCAACACCTTACCACCCTCAAGCTAATGGTCAGGTGGAGGTTACTAATAGAGAAATTAAAAGTATTCTCACCAAAACAATGCAACTACATAGGAAATATTGGGTTGTAAGGTTACTATAAGTGGTATGGGCATATAGAACAACCTAGAAAATTACAACTAGTTTTACACCCTATGAGCTAGTCTATGGTAAGACAATAGTCCTTCCAATTGAGTTTTAATATAAAACATTAAGGAAATCAATGGAACTAGAAATATACATAAAAAAAGCTCAAAAGGAGAGGTTGCATAATTTAAATGGATTGGATGAGATTAGGATGGAAGAAATCCATCACATTGAGGTAGTACAACACCAAAGGATGAAGTGGCATGACTAGTATATCAAAAAAAGGAGTTTAATGTAGGGGACTAGGCATTATTATATAATTCAAGGTACAAATACTTCAAAGGGAAACTCCAATCTAGGTGGTTGGGACCCTATGAAGTTAGTCAAGTCTATCCTAATGGAGCAGTCAAGTCACACACCATTGATGTAGTTAGATTCTCTCTTCTCGTTAATGAACACGGATTAAAGTTGCATAAGAAGAAACTCCATAAAGATGATTTAATTTTCTCCATGTTTCACAAATATGGTGCTCACAACGATCCATATATAGGTTTAGACACACAAAGTGATATCTCAGTACCACATAACCAAGTACTTTAGATGACCTAGTGATTAAGCTACACAACTCAATCCCTAAATCACTCAAGTTTAATTTCTTACTTCATCTCACACCCACACACAACATGATTATAATTATGTTTATATTTTCTCCAATGGGAGCTATTTTTATTACACATTTAGAAAGGTCTTGATGTCCTAGGGACCTGCAACATAATAGTTGCTAATGTTCAAAATTGGACTTGTTGCTAAAAGTACCTATAGTGTGGCTTGGCAGAGAAAAATTTCAAAATATTTCGTGCCACATTAAACTATAGTTCACACACACTCACCTCACAACTCTCATATACAATATCTATCATTCAAAAATGAGTAATCATAACACAAATATTTTATTCCTTAGTGTCATTTCTCATTTTTAACATTTGAGCTATCACATCACCAGCTAATAAATGTCTAATCTGCCTTCTTACCTTCCATCCATCACCTCACAATTCATTCACCTATAGTTATTTACGGTCACATAAAATCAAAATTCTGATACATGCTACTTAGTTTACAAGCACAATGATCAGTTCATCTCTTTTGGACATTATGCAAGGTACACTATCATAATTACCATAGATATCTTTATACTTTCATTATGTCTTTCATATTAACTTATGTATGTGAAATATTCATACCATTAATTTCCTTACTTTCTAATCATACCAATTCCCAGTCACAAGTTGAAGTGTAGTCACTTCAACCATTAAGTTGGGGGGAGGGTACAACTTGGCCATTTTTTCAAAATGTGCCACCTAAATAAAATTCAATAGATAGATATGACATGTAAAAGCCTCCTAAAATTACATCTCATTTTTGTTGCCACTTCCAATTTCCAATTCCAAACCCTAAGAACTTGAGATTTTTCCAAACCAAATTCAAACCTAGAACCTTTTTTGAGCTCAAATTAAGTTGGTATTGAGAAGGGGAGTTCCAATGATGGTATGATAGTAACAGTACATGAGGAAACAATAGAAAGGAGAATGGTTTTAAAGGTGGTGGAGTGGATTGAGCTAAATTTTCAAGCTTGAATTCAATACATTGAGCAGAGAAATGGAAGTCATAATGGGAGGTGATGTCATCAGAAGAGAGTCGTTGACTCATAATTAAATACTAGAAGATGCATTGGATTTACCTATTTTTACCAGAGTTGGCTAGCTTGACTATTTCCTGAAACTAACTAAATTTGACAACAAGATAACAAGAAGGTTTGCATATACACTTGAGCATGATGAAGTAATGGTGAAAGGACTATCAGTGGATGCATTTGAGGTTTCTATAGCACAAGTTTCTAGGTCACCAAGAACTGGAGCATAATTTCTAGTACATACAAATGTAGTTGTAGCCAAAGAGGAATTTTGTGAACATGGATAGAATTTGGAATCATCTTCACAAGGTACAAAGAGGCTCTCTCTCCTATGGTTTTGGGATAATTATGCTTCCTACATTATTTGATATCTTACTTGTGACAGTAGGAAAAATATCTTGTATACAGTACATTTTAAATTGCTTAGTCATCTTCAACATAATAGGTCGGTAAATGTGCCAAATTTTCTTTACAACATCTTGAAAAGAATGGCATCAGAGTATCAAATAAGAAAAGTGACACTGCATTATCACACCACTATTTGATTTCCTTACTAGTAAAAAGTAGTTTGAGGATTTAGTTCCCACAAGTAGATTGGGAAAATTTTAAGAGTTGTGGGGATATTAATAGTTTTCTAGATGTGCCTATGGTACTTGAGATTGTAGATGATCCACAAGATGAACCTATAAGATAAATCCCTCATGTCTAGCCTATGGCTTCACCTACCCATAGCAAAGGTGAGCATGAGGAACATAATGAGCTAGAATCTAGTTCACTTGTGGTTGAGAAAATTCCATCTTCTTCAAAGTAAGAAGAACCTCAGAGCATAAGAGGTAGCACATCAACATTATCCACACCTTCTAAGAAAGTAAAGAAAAAGGAGGTTCAAAAGAAGAAGGGTGTTCAACAAGAAAAGTAGGATACATTTGTAAAGGAAGCAGTGCACCTAGATGTTTAGGTAGATTAAAGAGACAAGGTATCATGAGGGGAAATTTAGAGAGACCTGAAGAAGAGGAAAGGAGCAAATAACAACAGGAAGAAGGTGTCATGTTAGTAGAGACACATTTTGAATGGAAGGGAGATATCCCTGGTAATGTAAATGCGCATTTAAAAAGGAAAATATATGTGTCAACTACTTATGATTTAGAATCAGAAGATGTGTCTTTTTCTAAGAAACACAAAAGGAAACCCTAGATAGTCCTATCCATGGAGACAATGAAGGTGAAGGTAATGAGTAGTTTGTGGATACAGAGGAGATGTATATAGAGGAAATAAATATGAGGAAGGAGCTCCAAGAATATTTGGACAAAATTAAACATTTGGAAGACTTGGTACAAAGCTATGAAAAGAAGGACAAGGAAAGGGAAGCAAAAATACAAGAAATGGAGGAAAAATTGAAAAAATATGGTTATGGTACTAAACTTGATTTATCAAAATAATTGACCATAACTAAGACTAGGGATGAAGAACTAGCACTCCTAGATAAAAAACCTCCTCCCATAAGAACTCCAAATTACCATACAACCATGTCACTTGGCTATCAGCTATGGAGCATGATTGATAATTTTGAACATGAAAAGGAGAAATGGAAAAAGGAGAAAGAAGTCTTGACTGAGGAACATGCTAAGGTACAAGAAAATAAAGAGATAGAGATGAGAAGATATGTAGTCAAGTTGGAGGAAGTGTCAAAGAAAGATACATAGATTATCAAATGTAGACCTCCACTGGGGACATATGCAATATTATTTTAGGAATTATTTTTGAGTTTCTAGCTTAGCAGATTAATTAGTAATTAGTCAGTAGGTATGAGTACAATTTTTGAGTTTCTTAATGCTTTTGTTAATTCTACATTTGAGGAGAAAGATCAGTTGTGTGAATATTATTTACAGAATTATGTGGTACTAGATGAAAAAGAGTGGAATCATCTGGTTTTTGTAGGGGATCTCCAAGTAAGGGAACTTGCATCTTATTATAGAAATGAACAAATCAGGGGTGAAATAATGAAGGAATATGAGGAGAGGGAGAAATAAATTACTCTCCCCATAAGGAAAGAATCTAAAAACCCTGATGTGGTTATTGATGAATGGTTCAAAATCATTGATTGTATAGGTATAGGCAAGAAAATTATGAAACTAAGGAAAGAAAATTATGAAAGAATGGAAATATTAGCTATAGGTTTGGTGCTTGACAATGCTACAAACATGTTCAAAGTAGACCGAACAACTTAACCTCAAAAATTACAAAGAAAGGAACCTCATTCCATGTATAATTTCACCACCATGCTTCCAAGGGTACACAAGTACATGAAAATTAGTGTTGAAAAAGGGATCTACTAGATATCACTCACATTTTACCCACCTATCCTACTGTATAAAAAATGAGGCAACTCACATTTCACATTTGAAAATTTGACTAGAGAGAAAGGTGAGGAATGTGAGAGTTGGGAACACCAAAAGGAGGAAACTTGCATCTTGTAAAGGTTTTTACTTGAAAAATACCTAGGGATTTGATGTTGTTATGGGCCTAAGGAAAATCTCCTTGCAGTATAATCAGTAGCCCTAGTGTTTTGCTTAGGGGCAAGCAAAAGTCTAGTTAGAGGGAATGACGGGTCTAGTTACTAGCTTATTTTATATTAGTATGCATACTTTTAAAAACTTTTAGATATTGTACCTTTCACTGAATACTCCTATATTATGATATCTTTTCATACTTATCATACAAACTTGGACCTAAATCATAGTAATGGAAATATGGTTATGGCATAATAGTATTGCATGGTTTATATGTAGGTATGGGTGAAATGTGGATCAAATTTTGTGTTTTAATTATGGTAGTTATTCTTGTGCATATTTTTTTTGAATTAAAATTTTTGCAGCCAATGAGGGACTATAGCACATAGCAACTAGGAGCTGTAACCCATAGAAAAAGGAAGACTACAATAGTGAAACGGGGAAGGTTCTAGATTAAGTTAGATACAATAACTATTGTTTGAAGAAACCTGATGGAGATTGAATGTGTATCATTATAATAATTCAATAAATCAATGGAAAAGAAGAACTCTTTTTTTGATAGGATTCTGATAAATTTTTGTGTGTTTCACATGCAATCCTATTTTATAGAGTTTCAATTCTATTAGGATTCTTCTTTCTTTTTAGTTATAGTTTGAACAATTCAATGTTAACTATATGCTTTGATATCTAGGAGTGGAATATAATGATTTCAATTAGGTTTTTCTTATAATAAAACTCCCTTGTGCTTGTATATAGCCATGGGTGAGTCCTTAGATAAGTTAGTTTATGCTACGCCCTTAATATTAGTGTACATCGGGTTATGAATAGTCGGCTTGTGGCTATCTTAACTCTCTATTAAGTCATATTATCATTATTATATTGTTATTTAGTTTTTTAGGTCCACCTAAGACTTATATAGGTGTGTCTAAGTCGGCCTAGGTGATATCCTAGGCATAAATAGGTATATATAGGAGGTTGTGAGTCTTATTTCATCATCAAGTTGTGAAGTGTGTTCTCATTAGAGATATTTGGAGGTTTCCCCCCTCGAAGTGGCTTGTTATTCTAAGTTAATATCAAGTATTTGCAGCATATTTCATATCATATTCTTCTATTGTGCAAGTTATTTCATAACAGTTTATTTTAGTATTTTTTTATCAGTTGCTTTTAGTTTTAAGTTACCAACAAATATGATGGTTAGTAATAATGATTTTCATTGAATGCAATCTGTGAAAAATATTTTTTTCAATCTTTCATGATATGTAATGAATAAAATTCAATTTCATATTGATGCGTAGAATCTGATAGTTAGATTTGGTTTCAATTAATGAGAATAGCCACTTGAGTAGGCCACTCAAGGTAACCATTCTTCACTTCATTTGTAGTTGTTTATTTTTGTTTATTAGTTATTTATTGTTTATCATTACTTCATGAATTTTATGCAAGTTAAAGTAGAATCTCATACTTTGATTATTGATGATGAATGTTCATGAGAATGCATGTATTTTGTTAATCATTGGTACCCTTCAGGTTAGAATTAGTTAACTTGTCAATTTTGATTAGTTTTGAGTTGATATAGTGTAGTGTCAAAAAATATTGTCATTGACATTTTCACAATTGTTTGGGCCCTCCTTGTAAAATTGAGTTTAATGGTGCCTTGACTTAGTGTTCTAATGTGTTTAACACACTCACATTAGGTCTTGGTCCTTTGTGAATTAAATAAAATAAATCATGCCTTATTTAGAGTGTTGTAAAGTGTTGTAACACACTTTCACACCCTCCTAGGGTTTTATTAAATAATTGGGCTTCTTTATACTTTAATTAGCCTTATTTTGCATCCACAAGCCTCATTTAATGCATATTCTCAAGCATAATCTAACACAAATCAACATCTAATATTAATTTAGGTGTTTTTAGGTTGTGTGGCCCAAATTTATTGATTTGGGACTCATACGTCGCCTTCAGCATATGAATCCCACCTAGATTTTTGGGGTCTCGATCTTGATTTCACACCATTCTAATAATTTTTAAATTTAGTCCCATAATTTATGCCCAATGAGACTCATATGCCACCTTGGGTGTATGAGTCCCATGTGGCCCAAAATCAAAATTAATTTTAATTTTTGGTGGGATTTTATCCTCTTAGATCTAATGTCGGCTTGTAGTGTTGTAATTTTGGAAATTATTGCATAATTAATTATAAATGCAAGTTTCTTTCACTCATTTTCACCTAATACTTTTGTGAGAGCAATCATAGTAGTAAGTTTTCATTCACAAGATCATTCAAGTATTTAAAAGAGCACTCAAGAGTCTTCAAGAGCATATTATCAAGCATTCTAGAGCATTATTCAAGCATCAAGCATCATGTCAAAGTATGCATGCATGTTTTTTTTTTTTTGAGCTAACAAGTGTGATGTAGGGTTTCTTCATTCAAGCTAGCATTTCATTCAATATCTATCCTATTCAAGCAAGATTCAAGGTCTACATCCACTGGATCCATCTCACACATATTTGCAACACTTCATTACTAGGATTTGGTGAGTTGCAGCATCTTATTTTGTTCATTCATCATTCTCCATTCCTATTTCATCTTATTTCAAGGTTTGATTACCAAAATAGGGTTTGACCAAAGAAAACCCTTTTCCCCTAACAAATTAACATTTTTCTCTCTTTAGTGTGTGATTTGTAGGTTTAGTTTGAAGACACATTGAAGAGCAAGTTGTCAAAGTGTTCAAAGTGATCAAAGTTGTCACCTTGCATTGGAGATACTCAGAAGACTTCTATAGGTGGAAAATAAAGGTTTAAAATCCATAAATCAATTGGGATGCATAAATCAAACCTTGAAGACCATATATTTAGAATTTGGGTATGTGTAGGATCATGATGGGCCAAAAAGTGGTGATATGATGGGTATTTGTAGGGTATGTGGCTAATGACCTTTTTTTTTACCCAAAATTGATGAAATGTAAAGGGTTTTTAAAGGATATTCTCATATTTCCACCAATATAAATTATGTTTTACTTTGAATTTAATAAATAATTATTATTCATTTTCTATTTGAATTACGACTAAAGTCCTGATTGATAGGATGATTCAAAAACATCTATAGCTTTCAAACGATATCACATTTTTTCAATCCAAAATATGTATCACATTCTATGCTTCACATACTATAGGATTAAAAAAGTTAAGGTGGTCGGACTACGAGTTTTTACATTTTTTAAAAGTTGTAATAAAAAAATCATAATTAAAGTAATTTACTAGGAAAAAAATAACAATTTTTTTTGCCACTTAAGGGCCTATTTTTTCCATGATGATCTTGCACATACCCATTTGAAGCTTCAAAAAACCCTAACTAGACTGATATGCAATTTCTAGCATATGAGTCCTACTTTAGGTCAATTTTTTAGGTTTTTACAGATTCATATACCCATTTTCCAAATTCTTCTTTCTGCATAGAAACCAGATCTGGGACTGATTCGCCCAACTTGGTATATGGGTTCCAATCAACATTAAATTCACTATTTTCATTATTTCAGATATCCATCCAATTATCTTCATATTTCTAGGTGCACACATTTTGTCTTCCAACTTTCTATTTTGTTCTACATACATTTCTAGGTCATTTAGTGAAAGATTGCATCATATTAAGGTTAAGCATTATATCCTATATTGCATGTCTTTCCAAGTCCTAAGCTAGTGGTGAACCCCTCATTAGTTTATAATTAGCCCCTAGGAAATCCCTATTGCAAGATATCTTTCTCCTTTGCTTTGAGATCTCTAGCATTTTCCTTAAATGAGAGAGAGTGAAGATTGTTATTCTATCTCTCAAGCATAGAACCAAACAATTTTCCACCTTTCATTTTGGTGAAGCTTCATTTATAACATCATCATTCTAATTTGGAATGCATCATCATCCTAGATCTTTCTTGCATTAACATTGCATTACAATCTGCATTAGTTAATTGGCATTCTAGGGTTTCTAATTTTGCATTAGTTAAATTGCATATACTTTGCATTTTTGCATCTAAAATCATTGAAAGTTATATAAAATATACATTTTCACTTAGGTTATAGTTCATACAACATAAAAAGGTATAAATATTAATTGAAATTTTCTAAATTTTTTGGAAAACATCCTCATTGGGACTCGTACACCCCTCTGGGCGAATCAGTCTTGGTGCAGATTGTGCACTATATTTTGTAGAATTCAAAGCTCTATTTTTGTGCTCTTGTTTATTGTTTATATATTTCTATTTCAATTTACATATTTTTTGTTATAATCATTTTCTTTTTCTTAGCTTATATTGCATTTGCATTCATATTGCATTTAGTAGCCCTTGCATGCATATTTGGTGTCCTATTGCTAATACTATAGTAAGACGAAGTTTGAGACTTATGTCATCCCACTATAGCACAAACATCATGGACCTTGGGTCATCTAGCTCTTTCACTCCTAGTATTAACACTAGTACACTAGGTATGGACCATACCCTTAACAACTCCTTGCCTTCAAGTAGTGTGATGCAAGTTGAAACAAGGATTGATAGTGTTTCGAAAGAAAACATAATTCAAATTCATGAAGATTTAGAAAACCTACAACATCAAGTCTAAAATGACAACACTTCAACTACATCCATCCCTACTATAGATAACATTCATCACATTCTTAAAAGTGTAGGAGGACTTGACCTTGTGAAAAATATAGTTCAAATCTTTGGAAAAAACCTCACCTCAACCACTAGTTGTCCTTTACCTACAAGCAATGTCACAATCCAAGGAGGAATTAAAATTCCTCCTCCTACAACAATTGCCTCTATTCCTACCTATACCAACCCTCAAGTAACAACAACAATACAACTGACTAGTAATGTGATTCCTTTCTTGGGTGTTTCCACTAGCATCCCTAGTACCTTTGTGGCATCACACATCATATCTCCTACCACCTAACCACCTATAAGCATTCCATTCACTTGTCCCTCAAACACATACACTCCTCCACCTTTTTCACCTCCATCTCATAACACAAGCAATGATCCTCCCATAAATCAACTCTTCCAAACCATTTCATCCCTTCAAAAAAAAAATTCCACCATCAACCAAAATCAAAATGACCCACCTACATATTATGTCAAAAGCAGCCCATTGTCCTTAGAGATATTGTGAACACCAATGCCAAAAGGTGTAGAGGTTCCTAGATTCAAGAAATAAGGGCGAAAGGGAGATCCTTCTAACCATGTTAATGCTTATACCACCTTATGTAGTGACTTTTTCCTTGATGATAAACTCTTGGCTAAGCTTTTCCCTAGGTCCTTGAAAGATATTGACTTGGAATGGTCCTCTTTGTTACTGAAAAACTCAATTATTTCATTCAATGAACTTGTTGAGGAATTTATCAACCATTTCCAAGTGAATATGACTCCTAATATGACCTTGGCTGATTTGATGAGATGTAAGCAAAAATAAGAAAAGATAACTGACTTTATTTAATTCTATCAATTTCCTTATTCCCAAATTGATGCCAAGGTTCTTGATCCTCACCTTCAAAAGATGTTCATAAAAAATTTGGAAATAAAGATAAAAGACAAGCTTACTATGATGAAATTTCCATCCTTCATGCACTTGTGTACCACCCTTTATGATTATCAAAATTTGGTTAGTAGTTGTGATGCAAAGTCCACTTCTAGCTAAACTAAGAAGTCCAAGTCCACAAACCAAAACAATTACAAACCTTTTAGAAAGTAGAATAAAGGATTCCTTCAACTTAATCCCCCTTAACAAACACATCAAAATACCAATAACCAAATAGTTGTTGTTAAAGACATGATACCCTTTAGCTATGGGAACCCGAAAAAGATAATTCACTACCCTATTTGATACCCTTCATAATACAATGTCACAAATCTTAGAAAAACAAATGATTACCTTGCCTCCCATTAAAACACATGATCCTAATAAGCCACTACCTCCAAAATTTAGATAAAAAGCTTATTGTCATTATCACCAACAAAATGGACACAATACAAAACATTGTAAGCATCATAATCTTGTGCAAGACCTCATTGATTCCAATCGGCTTTCCGTTGGAGGTGTTAATGATCAAGGAAATAAGTCTATTGCCCCTTCTAACAAAAACGTGCAAATTTTTACCAACCCTATTTTGAAACATAATATTTCATTTGTCAAAGCTAGTGAAACTACAAAGACTAATGTGACGAATTTTAACACAGATGATGAGAGCATAGATACAATTCAACAAAGTACTATGTATACTGAACAACAAGAACAAAATCCTATTGATGGTTTGGTTGCATTGATCAAAACTCAACATCATAAGGTTCGAACTAAAAAGCCTCTTGAGATATACTTAAACATGCACCTGGTGGTCCTCATAAGATATACTTAAACATGCACCTAGTGGTCCTCTTTACATAGTCGGTCGAATCTATGATAAGCCCACTAATGGGATATTAATAGATCCCATATCTAGAGAGAATTTGATCACTAAGGAATTCTTACTTCTGTACGAACTCTATCAAGATATATATGATAAACTAGAAGCATGGATCAAGAAAAAAAACAATTTCACTTGCGCTAAAATGGGATCAATCATGTTTCCTTTACAAATAGGTCTAAAAACATTAGCTATCTCATTCTCCATCATCCCACAGTCAAACTAATTTCATGTGAAGCGAGGCTATTCATGGCTTCACTCCATGAATGCAATCCCCTCAGTCATACATAAATGCTTAAATTTTCCCTTTGGCAATCAAATTTCCACTATCCATCATAGTGGCTTTAACCCTTTGTCCTCCTGTGGAAAATTTTCCCTTGATTTATTTTGGATCGATCCTATAGAACCTATCAAACCATGTGAAGACTTATTTTTTAAATCCTTTCAAATGTTCAAGCCAAAGAAAATAGCAAAATTATCCCTTTGAAACATGCCTCAACCTATGACTGAGCCTACCATCCTTGATGAAACCATGATTGAGCCTAAAGAAATTATAAACAACCAAGATCAACCTAAGACAAAAAATTCACCTATTTCCTACAAAATACCAAGAGATAACAAAAACAACCCCATCACGCCTCCTAGAATAAAACAAGTTTACAAAGTCAAAGAGAAAGTGGTTGAACAACCTCCCATGGTTACTTCCATTCCTCCCCTTAGGGGAGAAAAGAAACCTATGGTTTACCAACCTAATCCAACACAAATGCAACTTGAAAATAGAACTAAAAGAAACAAAGGTGCTTGAGAGCATAGGTGTAGATGTCCTACCCTTGCTCGAATGATAAATGAAGAAAGCAACAAATAAAATCAAAATACAAACTTGACTAAAGCAATACATGAAGAGCCTCCCCCTTCGCTGAAACAAAAAGATCCTATAATGCAACTACAACAAGATTTGAATCCTTCCTTAGAAATTATTATTCGACCTCCTATTGTGATTAACTTAGATGACGATGAGGAAGTTTCTAAAATTGAAGAGGTACATAATGAATTGAACACATTGTTTTCCTCTTCCATGAGCTTAAACAACAATTCTCCTAAGAAGAGTGTTGAACCTGGTGATGACTACCCTAGTTTGACACTTGCTATTGTCCCTCTGGCTAGTTGTTCACCTTCTATATACAATAAACATGATTGGGATGCAAATGACCTACTCATAGGTTGACTTGCATGTTCCTTACTAATATTTTGAATTATTTCCTTTTCATTTTCTTTTGTGTGATTGCATGTGCATATTGTGATCCCCCACATTGTTTTGTTTGATGTATCTCTCTCTCTCTCTCTTTGTGACATTCCTCTATTTGTACCTTCATTATTTTTTATGTCGTAAATCTTTTCAAAAAAAAATTCTTTTATCTTCTCCTTTTCATTTGTCCTGTATTTTCCTTTTGGGGATGATGCAAGGGATCAAGATATTCATGTCTCTTCCATGTTGACCCAAAAGCTTTTCCTTTTTATCTTTTCATTTGTCTTATGTTTTCCTTTTGGGGATGACATAAGGCATTGAGACATTCATGTCTCTTCTATGTTGACCCAAAATATTTTCCTTTTTATCTTTAAATTTTTCTTGTGTTTTCCTTTTGGGGATGACACAAGGTGTTGAGACATTCATGTCTCTTCCATGTTGACTTGAAAGGATTTTTATTTTATTTTTCAATCACTTTGTGTCATTCTTTGTAATGTTCCTTGCTAAATATGAAGCAAACTTTCCAATTCAGACCTTGGGAATTTCATCAAACACTTGCCAAGCGAAAACTAAACTTGTTGATGTAAACTATTTTTCATTTCATTTTTTATGTTAAGAGAGAGCATATGCATTCATAGAACTCTAATTGAGATGTTTAATTGACTAATATTAAATGAGTATGCAAAGAAACTATTGATATATGACTTTCCAATGCAACTAAATGACTGAAATATGCATCTACAACCAAGGGACATTAATAAAAACACTTGGAAAGCAAATTAATGTGCATCTATAGCAATGAATAATTATATCAAACATTTTTTTATGAAAAACTAGAAATGTAAAAGTAAACTATAGCAACTTGACATTTTTACAAATAGTTTGCAGCCAAACTCCCAATCTCCCTTATCATGATTTCTCAATGTATTACATTTGATTATGATGTTGCTAATGAATATTACAAAGCTCAAGAGTTGACTGATTTCTTATTAAAAAATGAAAATTCCAAAGCACTAATGGTTGCAACTTGTACTCAAACTACCTACAATGAAAAATATGAAAATACAATAAAGAGAATCTAATTTTGATGGTTGGAATGGGTAGCATATTTCATGGCAGCAACCACCAATTTTTATTAGAATTTATGAATCCATGTATGAAAGAAATCAACTACTTTGAAGGGGGCCTACCCCTATCCTTGACCTACCACCTTCACTATAAATTAATGCTTCTAGATTTGTCCTCCAATTTGGTATAAAAACAATTGTTGTCTCAAGAGAATTCAATCCCTCCAACACCCACAAAATTATGACTTCTTAGTGAAAAACAATGAATGAAAATGCTAATCCTTCCATGGCTGATCTACAGAATGAAACAAAATTATAGACCTTGAAACAATTACCAAAATTCTCCAAAATTATTCACTAAACCTCCCTAAAGAGAGCACCTAAGTGCCCTTATGAAATTGATGCATGAATGAGGCTAGGAAAGTGAAAATTTGAATATGTATATGCATATAAAACTTCTCCAATGACTAAAAATAATCTTCAATGAGATCATCAAATCATCCTCCTCAAATTTGTCACTTGGCCACAAAATTTGGCACAATGAAATAGACTGAAGTACCTCCTCCTCTCAACTCCAGCTAGGGTTGATCTTTAACAGTTGAACTTGGCACTCTAGAGTCTTCAAACCCTTAAGTGATCTAAGAATTAAGCTTCATATTTTTACCATGTAGGTAATGATAAAATGAATTCTAAAATCAAGGTATGCGCACGATCATGATGGGCCAAAAAGTGGCAATGTGATGGGTATGTGGCCGATGACTTTTTTTTTACCCAGAATTGATGAAATGAAAATGCTTTTTAAAGGAGTTTCTTAACTTTCCATCGATATAAATTATTCTTTACTTTAAATTTAATAAGTAATTATTATTTATTTTCTATTGAAATTATGACTAAAATCTTAATTGATAGGTTGATTGAAAAATATCTATAGCTTTCAAACGATATCACATTTTTTGAATCCAAAACATGTGTCACATTCTATGCTTTGCATACTATAGTATTAAAAAAAGAAAAATTGAATGTCATGAAGTTTTGACCAAGTTAAGGTGGTCAAACATACGAGTTTTTCTATTTTTTAAAAAAATTGTAATAAAAAATTCATAATTAATTATTTAAATGGCAAAAAATTACAAAAAAATATGCATCACATCAAAGCATTAGTCCTCTACTTATATCTAAAATATTATAAAAAACTATTATCATTTTATTGTGGTTAGAGTGGTCAGACAGACACCTACTTCTTATTTTTTCCCTGAAATTTAAGTACCAATGCATTGAAATTTCAAATTTTCACCAAATAGATTTATTTAAAAAAGAAAAAAACCTAGTAGTTTAGAAACTAAATTCAATTTTCTATAGATTCTATTCTTACATATTTTTGAAATAATATAGATAACTTATTCAAAATTTTACGTCAAGTTGCCTAACTCTAATTTTTCTGAATTTTTTGCCACTTAAGGGCTTGTTTTTCCCATGATGATCCTGCACATACCCATCAAGTGTATCCAAATGCTTAGCCAACAACTTCTTAAATAGATTTCTCAATGTCTTTTTAAGAAGCTTCTAGAAGAATTTTATTTTATTCCTCATATGAATTTATTATTTTATTATTTTATTTTTAAGTCCCTTAAATCACTTTATATTAAATTAATTAAATAATGTCATTCCTTTTGATATTATATTTTATTGGAATAACTTAATAAAAAAATAATTTAATATACCTCCAATTTGAGGACATGGCATTCTTCCAGTTCTACGAGTATTCAGGGAATGATAATAGATTCAAGATCTCTCCAAAAGAATTGTAGCAAGAACATACTAACCCTAAATCCATAGATCCCTTATGTGTTTGAATTTTTATTTTTTGGGGCAACCCTTTTTCTCTTTTTCTTGTGCATGAAGTATCTTTATTTGGAAACATATGACTTGGCATAGGGATTTCCAAGTTAGCTCTCATGTCTTCTATATAGTAAGCATTTATCATTTGCTACTTTAAAGTAATTGCTCATAACATGGTGTTTAGCAATTTATTTAAAATGGGGGCATACATTGACATTATTCTTTTGCATTTTTATTTTTCATGGTTCATGGTGTACTCCTCATACTTTATGTGATGTGTTTTTCACTTTGTCGATGACATTGGGTGTGGTGTCATTCAAGAGCATGATCTCTCTTAGCATAGTATATTCCTCTTAGTGGCTTGATGTGACACACTGCATCCCCTAAGATGTTAATATTTTATTCTTTGATTGGTCCTCTCTTGGAGACATTAGGCACAATGTCCCCTAAGTTAAAGACTAAATGTTTCTTATTGTTGCATTTACATTTTCAGTTATATGACCACCTTGCATAATAAATACTGCATTCCTATGGATCCATCTTATTTGTTCATGATTTTCAAGTATACAAAGTTTTGCTTGCCTCATGAAGCTTGAAGTTGATTGTTTATAAGCTCCAAGCATCTAAAATTTTTATTTCCTCATGAAGCTCGAAGATCATTTTTCTATGCACCTTATTAAATCTATTAGGAGGTATAACTTTGGTATGGTTTTTTATGGGAATCCCAACTGAGGAATAAATTTCCCATATCCACTCATGTGTGAGTGTGAGTTCATACCGATCATGTGTGTATGTGTCTCGCTGCTTTTAGATCCTCACCTAGTGGACAGCTTGAAGTTTTGTTGTCTCAGAGTTAGCTTGCATTTTTTTAGACAAACAACCTAGATCTAATCCACATCATGATGGAAAAATGGTCAAAGCTTGATCCACCCCTTTTATTTCTCTTTTTTTATTTTCATCTTTGGTAGTGTATGCTTCTTCTTTTATGATGCTTTGTATAACATTTTCATGTGTGTTCTCTTGTGCCTATAGTGGTTTTCCATGGTATCTTGATCCTTGGGGCTTGATCACCCCTCTTGATCATTGTCATCCCATCTTACTAGCATTAGTGCACTTGGACCCCTCTTGAAGCAAGTTCATCATCTCACTAAAGTGAGGGCTAAATGTAGTGTCAAAAAATGTTGTCATTGAAATTTTCACACTTGTTTGGTCCCTCCTTGTAAAATTGAGCTTCATTGTGCCTTGACTTAGTGTAATGTGTTTAAGACACGCACATTAGGTCTTAGGACTTTGTGAATTAAATAAACTTAATCGTGCCTTATTTGGAGTGATGCAAAGTGTTGTAACACACTTTCACACCCTCTTAGGGTTTTATTGAATATTTTGGCTTCTTTATGCTTTAATTAACCTTTATTTTCATCCACAAGCCTCATTTAATGCATCTTTTCAAGGATAATCTAGATAAAAATCAACATCCAATCATAATTCATACATTTTAAGGTTGTGTGGCCTAGATTTAGTTATTTGGGACTCATGTGCCACCTTGGGTGTATGAGTCCCACCTAGATTTGTAGGTCCCAATCTTGATTTCACACCTTTCTAAGCATTTTTAAATTTGGTCCTATAATTTATATCTAATGGGACTCACACGCCACCTTGGGCGTATGAGTCCTATGTGGCCCAAAACTAAAATTAATTAAAAATTTCGGTGGGATTTTATCCTCCCATTGGATCTAATGTCAGCTTGTAGTCTTGTAATTGCATGAATTCTTGCATAATTAAGTATAAATACAAGTTTCTTTCATTTATTTTCACCTAAAAATTTTGTGAGAGCAATCATAATAGCAAGTTTGAGTTCACAAGAGCATTCATGTGTTTACAAGATAATTCAAGATTCTTCAAGAGAAAATTATCAAGCATTCTAGAGCATTATTCAAGCATCAAGCATCATTTCAATGTCTTCATGATTCAAGCTAGCATTTCCTTCAAGATCTATCCTATTTAATCAAGTGTCAAGTTCTACATCCATTGGAGCCATCTCACACATGTTTACTACACTTCATTGCTCGGGTTTGGTGAGTTGGAACATCTTATTTTGTTCACTCATCATTCTCCATTTCTATATCATCTTATTTCAAGGCTTGATTACCAACATGGGGTTTGACCAAGGAAACCCACTTTCCACTAACAAAACATTTTTCCCTCTGTTTAGTGCATGATTTGTGGGTTTAGATTGAAGACACATTGAAGAGAAAGTTTGGAGAAAGTTGTCAAAGTGTTCAAAGTGATCAAAGTTGTCACTTTACATTGGAGATACTTGGAAGACTTCTATAGGTTGCAAATCAAGGTTTCAGATCTAGAAATCAATTGCCAAGCACAGAGCAGACCTTGAAGACCAGATTTAGAATTTGAAGCTTCAAAAAACCCTAACTAGACTAATATGCAATTTCTGGCATATGAGTTCCATTTTAGGTCAATTTTTAGGTTTTTATAGATTCAGATACCAATTTGCTAGATTCTTGTTTTTGCATAGAAACCCAAATTTGGGACTTTTTCGCCTAGCTTGGTTGTCCTAGTCAACTTTAAATTCATTATTTTCATCATTTTAGAGCTCCATCTAGTCATCTTCAAATTTCTATGTGCGCACATTTCATCTTGCAACATTCTATTTTGTTCTACATACATTTCTAGGCCATTTAATGAAATATTGCATCATATTAGGGTTAAGCATTATATCTTGTATTGCATTTGTCTTTCCAATTCTTAACATGGTGGTGAACCCCTAATTAGTTTATAATCAGCCCTTAGGACAACCCTATTGCAAGATCTATTTCTCCTTTGCATTGATATCTCTAGGGTTTTCCTTGAATGAGAGAATGAAGATTGTTATTTAATCTCACAAGCATAGAACAAAAAAAATTTCCCCCTTTCATATAGTAATCCTTTATTAGCAGTAGTTCAGTTATAGGTTAAGTTTTTGGCACCCATATCCATTAGTTTTGGTTTATATCTTTCATTGTTATGTAACTCTATAATTTCTAGTAAGTAGAATACCTTCAATAGGATAACTTAAGTGGTTGTAGGTATTTGAAGGCACATATAGTGTAGTACCATCACAAGTTTACAAACCTTGGGTTGAAATTTTAATATAGTCTATGCAATGTTGAGTGGACTATTCAGTCAGATATTCCTCTGAATTATGTAGGTTCTACAAAGTTTACAATACATTAGTTTAGACTCTACTCTTGGTCCATGGGAGTAAGATGGGAATTAAATGAGTTCCTTGTTGAAAAATATTCTCGGAGAGAATATGGGCATGGGGGTAACATAAATTTATTCACATGAAGTTTTTGGCTAAAGAACAATGTGTGGGTTTTGGGGAGTTTTTGCTAATTTTTACTTTTAAAAAAATATTTTTGAAATGGGCTATAGGGGTTTTTTGGACTGGTATTTTGGCTGGAGGTGAAGCTTCTGGGAAAGGCTCAAAAGATGGAAGATTTGGAGGCAAATCTTGGCACAATTTTTTCTTCTACAGGCTTCAGAAAACATGTTCCTTACTGTCTTTGCTTTGAATACTTTATTGTTTTGAAAATTTTGCTTGTTTGTAAAAAGATATGACTGTACCCTCTATAGAATTTAGAAGTTTCTCTGTAGAAAACAATGTTCCTAACTGCAAAATTTTGCCATTATAATTTTGTTACCCCTGTAGGAAAATTACATAGAAAAAATTAGTGAACCCCGTTAAATGAAATTCTTGAAACAGTAACTCTATAAGCTGCACTAGAAACCTATATCTAAATTTGTGGAATTTGTAAATAAAAACTTCTGTGAATTTTTAAATAAAACTCTGGTAAAACTTAGGAAAATGAGAAAACTTCTATGCAATTTTCCAAATATTACCTGTAGTTAATATAGTGTTTTGTTTCCCAATTTATTCCATCTTTTTGAAAAGAAAATAAAATTCTCTGGAAAAATTTATGCTAAAAAAGAAATTACCGAACATTCCTGAGAACTCAATTTATCTGTGAATTTTAAAATATGTATATATTCCATGAAATATATATATTTATATATACATAAATATGTAATATATACATATATATATATGTATAAATATATAATATTTATTTACTAGTTATCATAAATATATCTTTAGAAAACATTATAATCCCTATGTAAATCATTGTTGAATCTATCTGTACGAATTTTAAAAAAATATAAAATATAAATATAAAATATAAAAAAAATTATTATCAAGGGGAGGGGGGCGGCTATGGCCGTACCCCTATGCAACCCACAAAGGCTACGCACAATAGTCAAAGGACTGTTGCACAATAGCCCTTTGGATTGTTGTACATAGCCCTTGGGGGCTGTGATCTCCCATATTGGGAGGTTCGCAGCCTCCAAGTGTATGGGTACTTTTAAAAATAAAATAAAAATAATAATTATTAATTCTAATTTTTATTTATTATATACGAATTTAGAATTATTAAATTTAATTTTAAAATAATAAATATATATATATGTGTGTGTGTGTGTGTATATATATATATATATATATATATATATAATACACACACACATATATATATTTATTTAATATTTGTGGAATATTATTATGTGAATTATTTTTATGAAATTAAAATTTTAATTATGATAATAAATGTAATATATATATACACACACACATATATATATAGATATATAGATATATATATACATTTGTTTAAATTAGAGAAAAATTATGGAAGTTAATTGTAATGGTAACTTCTTGTTGAACTGACTAGAGGAAATATTTTTACCAAAACTTTTTGAGTGCTTTTAGTTATTAAAATACATTGAGTTTACTAATAGATTATTTCTTAGGATGGTTTTCATGCAAAGTGTTATTTCAATGTGTTTGTTAAGCAAAGTAACATGTGTTCTTAAATGAAATTTGATGTTGAACAATTAGCTATTTCTTGAGTTTCTTGTGATGGGTTATAAACATGTGTAGACTTTTAAGTTAGTCTTCCTTCCATAGGGGATAGGGTTATTGGGTAAACTTCCAGATGTTTTAGAATTTGGTGTTTTAAGTTATCTGGCTTCTAAAATTGAAACTTGATTCCATTTTCTTTATGGTTGTGATCTTGTGTATACTTTGAGTTGCATCATTTTGCTTAGGGAATTGAGTCATATGACTATAGCGAGATGGTTTTTCCTCACGATTGTTTTATTCTATTTTTAGAGTACTTGTGGGTACAATTCCTTTTATTTTGATGTATGTTGGGGGTTCTAGGGAGTGTGGCTCTACATGGGCACCAGTGCACAAAGGGGTTGTCAGGATAACCCACGTTAGAGTTAGAGTAAAAAGTGAAAACCTAACTAATTAATTAGGGGATGGGTACTAAAATACCAATAAGATAATTACAGATTCCTCATTCATCTATTAGGGCTTAGCATAATCGTGATCTCGTCTTTACGAGAAATTCACGATTCTGCATGAGTCACCCTATGGAGTGGCACCTTGAGATAGGCAGTCAGGATAACCATAGATGGAGGCGGCACCTTGTGATAGGTTGTCTAGATAATCCATGTAAGGCCATGTGATGAAGCCTCTCCCCTAGCATTCCCTTTTAGTTGTTTCAACTGGAATCCTTTGGAAGTGGTTTATTGTTATGACTTGGTGTTTATTGTTGCCATGTTTAGATAGTGGACTTTTGGTGCTATGGTTTCCTTTATGTGTGAATTATCTTTCCACATTTGGAGTTTAGTCTTATGTGTTCCTTAGATGTTCTTGTCGGGAATCCTTTCTTAACTACTCCTAGCATGGGGGTGGTCGGGTGGACTGTGCTTCACACTCCTTTGGGTTCCCTATTTTGTATATGTACCTTTAGTGCAGAGATTGTTGAGATAGATCAAGATCCAGAGTTATGTACTTCCTAATATATATTTGAACATTTGTCATATCTTGTAAATTGAAATGTAACTCTCCCACGTATTCGGTAGATGTATGCTGTATACTTGGATAATTATTTATTGAGATTTATTTGAAGAATTATGTATAGCATAATCTCATTTGTAATTCAAGTTTTATCCATAATTGTAAACATACTTGATGTTGTATTATGTTTGAGTAAATAAGTTCTTATTATTTCCAAGTTTAATTGCCTATGAAATCTAGTATAATTTCTATATGGTTCATTCTTGTTTTAATGCTTACCTATATAAATGTTGAAATGGAGAACTTATGTTAGAAGCTATGAAAGTTACTTTTATCAAATTTTTCTTTTGGGTATATACGTAATGTCACTTCGTGTACCCCAAGGGACTTAGGTGTTAAACTTGTAATTGTAGTTGTGTTGGTTTCATTAGTAAACATAGTATTTATACTTTTTGTTTCAAAAAAAAATTGTTCCATACTTAGTTGTCCTTTGGGGTTTGCGTGATGGGGTGTTACAACTTGGTATCAGAGCTAGGTTTTGCAAACAATGGGTACTCTGGGTAGTTTGTGTCCATTAGGTAACCTTGTGTTAACTCTTGATATCACATAACCCCAATTGTTGTGCAAGATCATGCCTAGGGGCATAGGTCATGGCTGAGGAAGAGGTCGAGGTGGTGGTTGTGGGGCCAACCACCAAATTCCATCACTTCCAAGCTCTCATGGTTGAAAGCATGAGGAGCTATAGAGTTCCCAAAGTAATCTGATAGGTGGTGGTGGTTAGAACCCAGTATAGCCTAGTCTAGATGGTCAATTACAACATTTTCTAGAGGAGATATTGGTTCTTTTACGCCCTAGGCAGGTAGAGGAACAGAGGTTGAATAGGGAAAGGAAGAGGTCCCTTATAGATGGGGAAAAGATAGTTGAACAAGATGCAGTAGTGGCGGGTCATATGAGAGACCTGTTGAGAGATCGACCTCCTACATTTGATGGATCTAATGGGGGTCTTGAGGTAGAGAGTTGGATGATTGATTTGGATAGATGCTTTGTGATGCATCCCTATGGTAGTAATACTAGGGCTAGGTGCATCACCATGCACCTCAGAGGCTTCGCATCCACTTGGTGGTGGCTGGAAGAGAAAAAAATTACATATTGACATCAACATGGTGACTTGGGAATTATTTGTGGAGAGGTTTAGGATCTATTTCCTTTCTGATAACTAGAGGCAGTATAGGGCAGATGAATTCCATGAGCTAAGATAGATGGAAATGTCCATGGAATAGTATGAGTGTCATTTTTATGAGCTCAACTAGTATCGAGGGATTGGAAATGATGAGGGAATGCTTGTGCAACATTTTGTTAGGGGCTTAAATGCTCACATTAGTGGTGGAGTTACGGTCTTCAAACTGAAGAAAATGGAGGTAGCTATTGAGAAGGCTTGCCTTGTGGAAGAAAATATGGCTATGGCATTAGGGGGACACACAGGAGTTCAGATTGACAGTGTTTCAGTTTTAGGTTTTGGTTCTAGAGGTGGACAACCTCAAGCTGTAGGGTCTTCTAGGAATTTTTGGGCACCCTCTAAGGGTGGTCCACAGTATCAGTAGCAGTCATAGCCCAAAAAAATAAAAATCACAATTACAGCAGGGAGACAGATCTTAGAGCAAAAGGAACCGAAGCTGGTAGCAAGTTAGATAGGATCATTTTGTGCAACTTGCTTAGAGTACATAGTCAACACCTTCTTGAGGCAGTTTCCAATAGTCAAGTGCACCATCTGGAGTTAGAGGGTTTGGACAAGGTATAGGTTGTTTCTCTTGTGGGAAACATGGACATATTGCTAGACAGTTCCCACAAAGGAGCACTACAAGATTTAGCTAGAGACCAGCTGCTTCTGAGCTGATAGTGGGCGATGCAGGGAGAGCACATCGGGTATTTGTAGCAGTGGACAATCACCAAGCTGAACATCAAGGCATTGTATTTGAGACATCAGGTACGTTGAATGACACTATTATTTCTATTCTCTTTGATTCTAGAGCATCAAATTCATTCATTTCACCTTTAGTAGTGGAGCATTGTAGACTGGTGGCAACTAGGCAAGGCATTAAGTGGCAGGTCAAATTGGCCTCTAGGGAAAAGGTTGTAGTTGAGTCACTAGTTCAGGGTTGTAATTTTCAAATTGGGTCATTCATAACTACAATGGATCTTCGAATCCTACCTCTTGGTTCATATGATGTGGTTCTAGGTATGGATTGGTTGAGTGCACACTATGCCATAATTGATTTTTGGCATAAGGTTGTACGTTTTGTTGATGATGCGGGTAATGAGGTTGAGGTCATTGGAATTCAGAGACCTATCTTACTATGTTTGATCTTAGCTATGCAATAAAAAAGGTGTTTCAGATAGGGTTTTTAGCTATTTGCAGTGTCAGTTAATGATTTGGACTTAGATTAGAGTCAAGGGATTTCATTGGATGATTATCCCCTTCTTAAGGAATACTCTAATGTTTTTCCTAGTGAAATTTCTGGGATGCCACCAAAGCGTGACGTCAACTTCAAAATCGATCTTGTTCCTGGAGCTGAGCTTATTTCTCAAGCTCCATATCGGATGACAACATAGGAATTGCAAGAGATTCGTTTGCAGTTGGAGGAGCTTTTAGAGAAAGGGTTCATCCTTCCTAGTGTTTCCCCTTGGGGAGCACTAGTTATATTTGTGAAAAGGATGGTTCGCTTCAATTGTGTATAGATTATAGGTAGCTCAATAAAGTGATGATCAAGAATCGGTATCCCTTGCCAAGAATTGATGACTTATTTGATCAAATAAAAGGAGCTCAATTCTTCACAAATATTGATCTTAAGTCTAGCTATCATCAGTTACAAATAACCAAAGTTGATATTCATAAAACTGCATTCCATACTCATTATGGGCATTATGAATTCACTGTTATGCCATTCAGCTTAACAAATGCACCATCATTTTTTATGAGCCTAATGAATGGATTTTTCCATACCTACCTTGATAGGTTTGTACTTGTGTTTCTCGATGATATTCTAGTGTACTCTAAATCAATGGAGGAGCACAAGGAACATCTGAGGCAAGTATTACAATGTTTGAGGGACAACTAGCTATCTGCCAATTTAGCTAAGTGTGAGTTCTAAAAAATAGAGGTGAAGTACTTGGGGTACTTCATCTTAGGTATAGGTATTGCAGTGGATCCATCAAAGATCCAAGCTATTGTTGATTGGCCATCACACAAGAATGTTCCAAATATTCACAGTTTTATGGGGTTAGCAGTTTATTATCAGAGACTTGTATAGGGTTTTTCTAGGATTGCATATCCCATTATTTCCCTTTAGATGAAAGGGAAGAAGTTCATTTGGTCTGAACAGTGCCTGACAACATTTTAGACCCTTAGGGATAGATTGAATAGTGCACCAATATAGGCAGTTCCTTGGGATTTCATGGTGTGCACCGATGAATCCTTGGAGGGTTTAGGAGCCGTCTTGATGCAAGAAGGACCTATAATTGCATATGAGTCATGTAAGCTCAAGGTTCATGAGATTAATTACCCCATGCATGACTTGGAGTTAGCTACAGTGGTTCATGCCCTTGTGAGATGGAGACACTTCTTATTGGGTCATAGGTTTGAGCTTCACAGTGATCATCGCAGTTTGTAATATATTTTAACTCAGCCAAACCTGAATGCTAGGCAGAGAAGATGGATTGAATTCCTTTGCAAATATGAATTTGAGGTTAAGTATGTTTAGGGAAAGGAAAATGTAGTAGTAGATGCTTTGAGTCAACGAAGACATGAGATTTCTGTTGTGGCTCTTGAGGTTGATTTGAGGAGTCAAATCCTCATAGCACTTCCATCTGATAGTTGGTATTAGGAAGTGAAGGTAGAAATTGAATTAGGTAGAGCTCTAGAAGGAAAGTTTGTAGGGTACACACTAGAGTCAAATGGACTTCTAAGGTATATGGGTCGCATTTACGTGCCTTCTGTTGAGGGTCTTCAGACTCTAATTATGACTGAGCCACATCGAGCTCCCTATTCTGCTCACCCGGGAGTTAAGAAAATGTATGCAGATCTTTGAGTACTATACTTTTGGGCTAGCATGAAGAGGGATATTGCAAATTTGGTAGCTAGATGCTTGGAGTGTCAAAGGGTCAAGGCAGAACATCAACATCCCACAGGTCTTTTACAGCCTCATCTCATTCCAGAATGGAAGTGGGACATAATTTCCATAGACTTTATTGTGGGATTGCCTATGACTTCTTGACGTCATGATGCTATCATGGTCATAGTTGACAGATTGACCAAGGTGGCACACTTTTCCCTCGTTCGATCATCTTACAAAATTTCTTCAATTGCTAGAATCTTCATGGAAGATATTGTCTGCCTCCATGGTATTCCATGGATAATCATATCCGATAGAGATCCAGTGTTCACATCCGCATTATGGACATCATTACAGCGTGCCTTAGGAACACAACTTAATTTTAGTTCTGCCTACCATCCTAAAACATGTGGAAAAACAAAGAGAGTTAATCAGGTTCTTGAGGACATGCTTCGTATGTACGTGATGGATCAATAATCACATTGGGAGGAATATTTGCATCTTGTGGAGTTTTCCTATAACAATGGATATCATAGCTCAATTGGTATGGCTCCCTTTCAGGCACTATATGGTCGTCCCTGCAGGACCCCATTAAGTTGGGACCATCTTGATGACAGAGTTCTCCTTGGTCCTAAAATGCTTCAGAACATGGAACAATAGGTAGCTCGCATCAAAGAGCATCTTGTGGCAGCTCAAGATAGACAGAAGAAATATGCAAATGCACATAGAGTTGACCATCAGTTCTCTGTTGGCGATCAAGTATTTTTGAGAGTGTGACCATGAAAGAACCCTTGATCTGTTATGGAAAGGGTTCTAATATTGTGCCTTGTTTTTTAGGTCCATTTGAAGTTTAGAGAGGATTGGCCCTGTTGCTTATCGCCTGGCATTGCTGCCCAGTCTATCGCGGATTCACAATGTTTTTCATGTTTTTGTACTTAGACCATATTTTCCAGATGCAACTCACGTACTTGATTGGAATGCTCTTCAGGTCAAGGATGAGCAGCTAGCGCTCAAGCCCGTGGTCATGCTACAACATCAGAGACTTGCTCTTAAGGGTAGAGGTATTGAACAGGTATGGGTTCAGTGGGACCAGAATGATGAGACTTCAGTGACATGGGAGGATGCATCCTGTATTACAGAGGCATATCCATATTTATTTAGTGGCTTCTAGGAGTAAGCAATATTCAGGGGGGAGGACATAATACCCCTCATGTTGTTGTTACTCTTTTGGGTGGATTTTATACTTGGTTGTGTGGGTGATCAGTTCACCATTTTGGTTGTGTATGGATTTATAGTTTGGTTGATTTGTTGCACATGATTTTACATATGTTGCTAGATGATACATTTCATGAAGATTATATTATATGGATTTGTAGTGGTGTTTCTTAATAATATATATGGTGATGTTGTGATTTTTATGTTGTTATGATGTTTGGTGTGTTTGCTAGTGCATCTTGGTGAAAGGATGGAGTGGCATCACTTGCTTGCAAGTGCCTTGCTACCCTACGATTACCTTTCATGGTGTGTTTGCTCTGGTGATTTTACATGCTACATGACATTTATTTCTATGTAGGATGCAGGTATTGGACATCGACTCCACCTACTTGTTAGGTTTGAGTGTGTCCCATAATCTCAATGAGATTGATGTTGAAAAAGGAGTGGTTAAGAAAGATTTCCCATCCCAAGTTCATCATCTGTGAGTCCAATGTTGTCTTTGTTTCAATTTTTCCTTGTGTGTAATTGTGTACTATT
Organism: Sequoia sempervirens; assembly: GCA_007258455.2. Lineage (NCBI taxonomy): Eukaryota > Viridiplantae > Streptophyta > Pinopsida > Cupressales > Cupressaceae > Sequoia > Sequoia sempervirens. Next base: position 338,633,185 of record VDFB02193867.1, on the reverse strand, counting down.
GATTAAAATTTTGGTTTGTGATTTAATTAATGTTAGTTATGTGTGATTAATTAATATTTTTAATTGATAGTGTTATTATAGCTAATTATAGTTAAGCTAATTGAATAATATTCTTGATTAAAAGGATAGTTGAAATAAAATAAAATTTTCTTTGTTGAGATTTGGAATGTTAATTTTCTATTAAATTCTTAAGTTAATTAAATAGCTTATAAAGCTATATTATTATTATTAGAAAATAAATAAAATAAGATAATAAATAAATAAATAAATAAATTTGATTAAAATTTATTAATTCTTTTATTGGGGGTTCACGGGAGTAAGTGGGGAATTAAATGAGTTCCTTGTTGAAAAATATTCTCAAAGAGAATATGGGCATGGGGGTAACAAAAATTTCTTCACGGGAAGTTTTTGGCTGAAGAACAATGTGTGGGTTTTGGGGAGTTTTTGTTGATTTTTACTTTTAAAAAAAAAATTATGAAAAAGGCTGCAAGAGGTTATTGGACTGGTATTTTGGTTGGAGGTGAAGCTTCTGGGAAGGGCTCAAAATTTGGAAGATTTGGAGGCAAAGTTTGGCACAACTTTTGCTTCTACAGGCTTCAAAAAACACGTTTCTTACTGTCTTTGGTTTGAATACTTTCTTGTTTTGAAAAGTTTGCTTGTTTGTTAAAAGATATGACTGTACCCTCTGTAGAATTTAGAAGTTTCTCTATAGAAAATAGTGTTCCCAACTACAAAAATTTTCCGTTATAATTTTGTCACCCCTGTAGGAAAATTACACAGTAAAAATTAGTCAACCCCGTTAAATGAAATTCTTGAAACAATAGCTCTGTAAGCTACAATAGAAACCTATATCTAAATTTGTGGAATTTGAAAATAAAAACTTCTGTGGACTTTTAAATAAAACTCTCTGGTAAAACTCAAGAAAATTAGAAAACTTTTGTGCAATTTTCTAAATATTACCTATAGTTAATATAGTGTTTTGTTTTCCAATTTATTCCATCTTTTTGAAAAGAAAAGAAAATTCTCTGGAAAATTTTATGCTAAAAAAAAATTACTATTCCTGAGAACTCAATTTATCTGTGAATTTTGAAATATGTATATATTTCATGAAATATATATATACATAAATATGTAATATATATACATATATATATATATAATATTTATATACTAGTTATCATAAATATATGTTTAGAAAACATTATAATCCCTGTGTAAATTGCTATTCAATCCGTCTATATGAATTTTAAAAAATAAACAATATAAAAAAAATTATTATTAAGGGCAGGGGGGACCTCTACGACCATGCCCCTACACAACCCACAAAGGTTGCGCATAGCAGCCAAAGGATTACTGTGCAACAACCCTTTAGACTATTGTACGCAGCCCTTGGGGGTCATGACCTCCCCTATGGGGAGGTTTGCAGCCTCCAAATGTATGGGTACTTTTAAAAAAAAATTAAAAAAATAATTATTAATTCTGATTTTCATTTATTATATACGAATTTAGAATTATTAAATTTAATTTTAAAATAATATATATGTGTGTGTGTGTTATTATATATATATATGTACGTATATATACAGACATATATATGTATATATACATACATATATATATATGTATATATACATATATATATATATTTAATATTTGTGGAGTATTATTATGTGATTATTTTTATGAAGTTAAAATTTTAATTGTGATCATAAATGTGATATATATATACACGTATATATATATATACATACATATATATATATACATTTGTTTAAATTAGATAAAAATTATGGAAGTTAATTGTAATGGCAACTTCTTGTTGAACAGATTGGAGGAAATATTTTTACCAAAACTTTTCGAGTGCTTTTAGCTATTAAAATACATTGAGTTTACTGATAGATTAATTCTTAGGATGGTTTTCATGCAAAGTGTTATTTCAATGTTTTTGTTAAGCAAAGTAACATGTGTTCTTAAATGAACTTTGATGTTGAACAATTAGATATTTCTTGAGTTTCTTGTGATGGGTTATAAATATGTGTAGACTTTCAAGTTATTCTTCCTTCCATAGGGGATAGGGTTATTGTGTAAACTTCCAGAGGTTTTATAATTTGGTTTTTTAAGTTATGTGGCTTCTATAATTGAAACTTGATTCCATTTTGTTTATGGTTGTGATCTTGTGTATAGTTTGAGTTGCATTGTTTTGCTTAGGGAATTGAGTCATATGACTATAGCGAGATGGTTTTTCCTCACGATTGTTTTATTCTATGTTTAGAGTACTTGTGGGTATAATTCCTTTGATTTTGATGTATGTTGAGGGTTATAGGGAGTGTGGCTCTACGTGGGAACCGGTGCACAAAGGGGCTATCAGGATAACCCACGTTAGAGTTAGAGTAAAAAGCGAAAACCTAACTAATTAATTAAGGGATGGGTAGTAAAATATTAATAAGATAATTATAGATTCCTCGTCCGCCTATTAGGGCTTCCATAGACTGTAGGTAACTGAGAAGGTCATCATTGGCATAATCATGATCTCGTCTTTACAAGAAATTCATGATTTCGCATGAGTCACAAGCTATGGAGCAGCGCCTTGGGATAGGCAATCATGATAACCATAGATGGAGGCGGCATCTTGTGATAGGTTGTCTAGATAATCAATGTAAGGCCATGCGATGACACTCTCCCCTAGCATTCTCTTTTAGTTCTTTCAGCTGGAATCCTCTAGAAGTGGTTTATTGTTGCCATGTTTAGATAGTGGAGTTTTGGTGCTATGGTTTCCTTTATGTGTGAATTATCTTTCCATGTTTGGAGTTTAGTCTTATGTGTTCCTTAGACATTCTTGGTCAGGAATCCTTTCATAACTACTCCTAGCATAGGGGTGGTTGGGTGGAACGTGCTTCACACCCTATTGGGTTCCCTATTTTGTAGATGTACCTTCAATGTAGAGATTGTTGAGATAGATTGATCCAGATTTATGTGCTTCCTGATATATATTTAAACATTTTATCATATCTTGTAAATTGAAATGTAACTCTCCCATGTATTGGGTAGAAGTATGTTGTATACTTGGATAATTGTTTATTGAGATTTATCTAAAGAATGATGTATAGCATAATCTCATTTGTAATCCAAGTTTTATCCATAATTGTAAACATACTTGATGTTGTATTATGTTTGAGTAAATAAGTTCTTATTATTTCCAAGTTTAATTTTCTATGAAATCTGGTATAATTTCTATATGGTTCATTCTTGTTTTAATGCTTACCTATATAAATGTTTAAATGGAGGGGTATGTGCAGGATCATCATGGAAAAAATAGGCCCTTAAGTGGCAAAAAATTTAGAAAAATCAAAGTTAGGTAACTTGGCATAAAAATTTGAATAAGTTGTCTATATTATTTCAAAAATATGTAAGAATAGAATCTGTAGCAAATTGAATGTAGTTTCTAAACTACTGTGTTTATTTTTTATTTTTTAAAATCTATTTGGAGAAAATTTGAAATTTCAATGCAACAGTACTTAAATTTCAGGGAAAACATAAGAAGTAGGTGTCTATTTGACCACCCTAACTGCAATAAAATGATAATATTTTTTTATAATATTTTAGACATAAGTATATGACTTATGTTTAGATGTGATGCATATTTTTTAGTAATTTTTTTCCAAGTAAATAATTAATTATGAACTTTTTATTACAAATTTTAAAAAATATAAAAAATCGTATGTCTGACCACCTTAACTTGGTCAAAACTTCATGAAATTTAATTTTTCTTATTTTAATCCTATAGGATTTGGAGCATAGAATGTGATGCATGTTTTGGATTCCAAAAATGTGATACCATTTGAAAGCTATAGATGTTTTTCAATCAGCCTATCAATAAGGACTTTAGTCGTAATTCAAATAGAAAATTAATAATAATTATTTATCAAATTCAAAGTAAAGCATAATTTATATTAGTGGAAATCTAAGAATCTCCTTAAAACCCCTTTTCATTTCATCAATTTTGGGTAAGAAAAAATTCATTAGCCACATACCCTACAAATACCCATCATATTGCCACTTTTTGTCCGATCATGATCCTGTACATGCTCGGAGAAGTTATGTTAGAAGCTATGAAAGTTACTTTTATCAAATTTTTCTTTTAGGTAGATACATAATGTCACTTCATGTACCCCAAGAGACTTAGGTGTTAAACTTGTAATTGTAGTTGTGTTGGTTGCATTAGTAAACATAGTATTTATACTTTGTGTTTCAAAAAAAAATTGTTGTGTACTTAGTTGTCCTTTGGGGTTTGCACGATGGGGCATTAGAATATAAACTATTTCTATTTTTAGAATAAGTTTGAAAGATGTTTAAAATTTTTAGCAAGAAAGAACCATAAAACATGGTTATTCCAAATAATCCTAATAATATAAAATATTGTAATTCTTATAGACTACTATTTTAAGAAGAAAGTTCATAGCTTGTTGAAATGGTTACCAAGAAAGAACCATAAAAAAACATAACAATATAAAATATAGTAGTAAGAATCTAAGTAGATACAAGTACTTTGACTATCTTTAGTGAATCCAAGCTGACACAAATCTTGATATAATCTAATACGTAGCTCACTCTTCTAAAGGTTCTCTTGTTCATGGAGCTTATTTTCAAATTATGAGCCTTAGGAAGGCTATCGAAGTCCCAAGAAATATTTTGCTTCCACTATGGATAAATGTTTTCAATTACAAGTTGTGCATTTTCACCAACCAAATAAATAAATGCTCATGCACGCCATCACCTATTAGACCACTGAAATTATATTTCTATTGTTTGAGATGTATTGTCATGGTTAGCATTAGGAACAACTATATAATACCCATTGATTATTCTTAGCATCACAATTTTATCTATCTAAATTGTTACTTCCTCCTTGAAGTACCTTGGAATTATAAAATATAACTATGAGAATCTAAGAACCTACATGTGTTTTTATATTATCTTCAACTAAACTAGGTTGGCACAAATTTTGACATAATAGAAAAATTAGGAAACTTATTTTCCAAAGGTGTTCTCAGTCTTACAAGATATTTGTCATTTCTAACCCTCGGGAGGCATATCAAAGGCCAACATAAAAACCTTTTTACATTCTAAAGAAATGCCCTAATTTACAATCTATGAATTTTCACTAACTAGATAAACCAATGTTTAATATTGTAAACTCACAAAATTGTCCCTCTAGTGTTATATTCCCCAAAGGATGTGAAAATTTCTATTAAACAAAGAAAAATGACTAACAAAGAGAAAATCATATCTGTATTTTCATCTTAATAGTTAGATATGAAAAGTTGAATGTAGTTGAATGATATAAAAAAATTGGTACAACTCAATTTGGATTGCTATAGAGGATCAACTATCAATTTACAAAATGTAAATTGTTAATTTGTATCTATACTTCTTCAATTTTAAGAAAAAAATTGATCTTGTTAAAATGTTTAATAGGTAAGACACCATAAAACATGGTTATCCCACAAAACCCTAACAAGATAAATATTGTAATGAGAAGCTAAGAAGCTAAAAAAAATTAGATCATCTTCAACAAAGACAAGTTAATACAAATCTTGATATAATACAATAGATAGCTTACTTTTCCAATAGTTTTCTTGGCCTTATAACTTATTTATTATTTTTGAGATTTGGAACGCAAATAAAACACCCTCAACAATAATATGCTTTCATTGTGCAAAAATGTTTTGAGTTACAACCTATTTATTTTCATCACCTTGATAAACAAATTTCCACACCTTAACCCATTAGAAAAACTCATTTTATTTTGAGTGTTTTAAGAAGAACTATCATAGTTAGCATCAATATCAAGTTTATATTGCCCATTAATTATTCCAAGAATAACAACTTTATCTATTTGACTAGTTACTTAATTTGCTTGAAGAACCCTGATAGTATAAATTATTGAATATGAAACTAAAAATACTTTTAGATTATCTTCAATAAAATAAAGTTATTGCAAAATTTAATATAACACAATATGCAACTCACTTTTCCAAAGATATTCTCAATCTTGCATGATATTCGTAGCTTTTGATCCTCACGAGGTATATCAAAGGACCATTCAAAACTTAGCTTCCATTAAAGACAAATGTTATGTAATGCCCACATATTTCCCCAACTGAATGTAACACAACCACCATTTTTTTTTAATAAATTCACTTGATCACTCATATCTGTTGATTACACATGATCATGGGTACATAATAATGATTTAGTGATTGTTAAATTCCCTCAATAATCATGTTTTCAGTAACACTTATACTAGTATATCAATTACCTATCAATGCTCCTATTCATTAACAGGTTAAATAATAAAACTATATTTATTTTTTTAAGTAACAATTGTGTGTATCAATAATGTGAATAAGCAAGTAAAACCTATACAACACACCAATGAAACATTACATTAAGGAATTCAAATAGCAATCAAATTAAGAAAAACAATTCCCAAATGGAATCTCATTGTCCTCTATCTCCAAGGATTCTTTAAGCCATTTTGCTCTCAGATTGTTTGTGCACGTGACTTTCCAAATGACAACTTGAAGAATGAGAGATGCTAGAAATACAAAAGATGTTTCCTGCATTACATGATTGATAAACTAGTTGTAAATGATATGCAAAGCTAATGATGTTGCTATGATATTGTTGTATGAAAATGATATGATGAAACTACTTAATAAGATGTTGCTAATGAAAATGCCCTGATTAAACTACTTGATCCTAAAATTATAATACTAAAATGCTCACTAAAATGAAAATGCTAATTAAAATTCTACAGAATATAATTGCTACAAATGCCCACCTCTCTCCCTTTTGTTGTAAATGGGGCCTATTTATAGATTTTCCAAGGCATGAGCCTAGATGGCAAAAATCAATGATTTTGATCCGATCTGGAGAATGGACGGTTGAAGATGAAGAGGTTAGAGAGAAAAGGGGAAGTGTGTTCCCTTCATAGGAACAAACTGCCAAGTGTGAAGAGGAATAAAATGGAAATGAAGGCCAATTGTCCCAAATTAGTTAGAATTTTTTTATGATAAATGTCGAATTAAATATTAGAAATATTTAATTTCTTGAGACACATGATGAGGTGGAAGGTGAGAAGAAGTTAGTAGAAATCTACTTAAATTGGAAATTAGAATTCAAATTTAATGAGAGTAGGTTAATTAAATAAAACAAACTAATTAAATTTGTTCATTTAATTAAGATATGAAGAAAATGATTTAGGATAGGAAGAATTAGAGAAAATGAACTATATAAATAAAATTTTCAATTTATCTATAAGTAGAAGAATTTAAGATTATTAATTAAATAACTTGTATTTAATTAACTCTCCAAACCAAATGTGAGTATACATTTTGCCCCTCTTTGAAGTGATGTGTTTGTGACATATTACTTCAAAGAAAGTTTTGCTGATAGTGCTAATAAAAAAAATTGATATGCCCCAGACACTAATTTTCAAGTGATGATGTGTGTATGCCCCTTGAGAGATAAATTGGGGAAATTTTTGAATTTTTAGGATTTTTTGGAATTTTTGGAATTTTTTATGATATGAGGATTTTCTAATTTTTAGGATTTTGAGACGTTTTATCTGTCGATGAAGAATATTGACCCTGCCAATGGATTAATTGATGCCCTTTTGAAAATAAAAATAATCCCACTTAAATACCCTCCATTTACCCCTTTAAAAGTTAAAAAGGTGAAAAAGGAGTTCATTTGAATTCATTTGCAATTGAGTGATTGAGACAATTGAGCAATTTAGCAAAATGGTGATCCCATACCACACCCATCAATTCGAGCAAGTTCAAGGACACAACCGCCTCGCCACATATGGACCTTTGGTACATACCTCGAGAAACTACCTTTTGAATTTTTATTTTTTTTGGTGCATTTTCATGTTTTAAAATCTGTGATAGTGTGTTTTAGTGCTCTTCGGACTTGAAATAGCACATAGATTGAATGTTGTAGTGCATTTAGGTTTTTAGTGCATAAAGGTTGCTTAGTAGTGCATATGTGGACTGTTTTAGAGCATTTAGAGGTTTAGCGCATATGATGTTTGTTTTAGCACATTTAGGATTTTAGCGCATAGATGCACTATTTCGATGCATTGATATATTTTTTAGTGCATCCATTGTTCCAGTGCATAGATGCATTGTTTTGGCATATTAACACTAGAACTGATGAAATGTTGATTATTCTCCTTATTTTTATGCTTGAATATCACATCAATTGTTGTTTTGATGATGTTTGATCTAGGATAGATGATGATTGACCTCATGATGGATGAGAGTTAATGATAAATGCTCTATGAGATTTGATTGAAATATCATTTGAGTTGATTAGATTGATTGATAGGTTAATTGATAAAATTTTGATTTTTGATATGTCATGATTATAGGACTTATGAGTTCTTTAGTCTCAAGAGTGCTACCCGAAGACTTGGGATATGATTCCTTGTTTGGTGCAACTGAATTTAGATGTCATTGGGTGATGTGGTTTATCTTCCTTGCTTGATATGCCCCAATATAGGATAAATAGGAGACTATTGAGTACATTAGCTGAGAGATGGCATAGCGACCACAACACATTCCATCTAGCTACTAGTGAGATGATGGTTACCCCGAATGATGTTACTGGATATTAGGTATTCCTGTGGTTGGAAAGTTAGTTGTATATGATCTTATAGAGCAGGAAGGTACCAAGGCACTAAGGAGGATTTTTGGTGATGACGGGATTAGTAGTTATGAGATCCCATGGCAAGATATGGTTAATTCTTATGAGCCATTACCATATGTTCTAGCTATATTTTTTGGAGGTTTCTTATGCCCTGACTATAGGTCGAAGGGACTATTTGTTGGCTGGGGTAGGATACTGGAGAGTATAATCACGCAAGGGATCTTATATGCATGGGTTTATTATATGTTAGCTCATTTATATCATGATCTACATCAGGAAGTGTATCTTAGAGGTACTGGTTTATTATTTAGAGTGACATTACTTCATATTTGGGCTTGGAAGCATATATTTGTTACTCATTTTTTAGTGGAGAGAGATCATCTGGTTGGTAGGCCATATGTCTTTGAGTGTGTAGGTGGTATTATCTAGCACAAGCTAGGAAAATTGGAGTATTGGAAGCAAGTACTTGATGATTTGGAGACTGTCACCTGGCGATCATACTTAGATTGTGAGCAGTGGTCTGAGGATGATCCGGAGATGCCATATGTTTGTACATCAAGATATTTGATTGGACGGACCTGATTTGTTATTGAGAGATTCATGCTTGTGAGGGTGCTTTGTTAGTATGGCCGAGTTAAGGGGATGCCCCAGGGAGTTGCATTATATGCTCAAAGATAGCAAGATATTCTAGAGTGGGGACCCACCATATCTTATGATACATCTTGTGAGGATTATTTTGGATTACAGGAATAGGTATGGGATCATTGTCTAGAGATCACAGTTGGTGTGATGAAAAATGAGTATGCTAAGTATTTTTTCACACATGTCGTACTGAGGATATTGAGTGTTGATGAGTCAGTATCGGCATTTGATGATCATGAGAGAGCACCACAACATGGACTAGGATAGAGGATGGATAGGGGAGATGGTGTGGATGGGGGGATGATGGAGATGGAGGGGATGTAGGTGGCAGACATATGCTAGATTTTAGAGTACCCCAGAGGAGGAGATCTATGGCTCCCTTGGGAGAGCAGTAGGTAGGACAATCCCAGGTTCAGATTCACGTGCCTTCCCATCAACAGTAGGCACAAATAGATGCCTTACAATTACAGGTTGAGGGCTTACAAGGACAATTAACATAGGCATAGGAGTAGATTGCCTCTTTGACAATAGAGACATATGTCGTGAGAAAGAGATATGAGCATGTAGAGGCCCTAGTTGAGAGATTACATAGAGTATCTGAGGGGACTACTACAGGGGATATGCTCAGAGAGGTTTGACATTTAGCCTAAGAGACAGAGTACTACATATCATTATATTATCAAGCGGTTCTTGTAGAGTGGTGTGCCCCTAGTTATGCACAATTTGTTAGTGCTAGGTTAGGCTAGAGTTAGTCATAGATGATTAGTAGGGATGTGATTGGGCCCCTTCTCAAAGATCCATTAGGCAAAGATCTAGGTACAGCTCCATATAGTGGTGCAGCAATAGGGACAACAAGGCCTATAACATCTGGGGGGAGCAACATGTAGCTTTTTTGTTCACATTTGATGTACTAAAACTTGAATTATTCACTTATTTAGCTGGGGACTTTATGATTACCTGCCATTTTATTGATGTATCTCTCCATATGTTGTGATATCATTGTACACTTGACATTGATTATTTTGAGATTATATGAGATGCAGTGAAGACTATTGACCTATATGTTGTCTACATGCTTTTATGATGAATGCTTATGATGAATGTATTTGAGTTCCGCTCTATATGCCATGTGATACTTACATGATTATCTCATGGTTGTGTATGGATGCAATAATGAAATGATGATGCATGGATTATGATTCTATATGGCCTTATGGATGATGTTGTATGATGTATGAGATGGATTTGATCATGCAAATAAGATGAGATGCACTTTTTTTTTGTACTTTTCTAATACAAATATATGATCTAATGCATGAATGGATGGCCTATGATAATACTTTCTAATGCATGTATGAGATGATAATGATTATGCAACTACATGTGAATGATCTTTTTTCTGTTTATGTCAAATGTACTCAATCCTTTAATAAGAGAGAAAAAATCATTTGTGAAATTTTCTAGCCTTGGAAAACCTAAAATGCACATGAAAAATAATATGGATGCAATCTATCTTAACCATGCAAACCTACATATGCAATGTTATCATCTTGTCGGTCAATTTTTTGTGCTTGTTATCATCATTCATCTTTTGATATGTTGAAATTTAGTACAAACACCAATGGTATAATTAAACCATGATGACCTAAGTAGAACTTCCATTGATTTTGATATTGCTTGAGGTAATACAAGTATCTAGGTATAATTGAACTAAGATGACTTGAGCATTGCTTATGTAGAAAAGACAAGAGTTAATCCTTTTCCTATGCAAATCTAGAATGTTACAAATGATACTCCGTAGATCGCGTCCTCTGAAAAATTTACATAGTAGCAATGATTAACTCATAGACAACAGCCAAAGAAAAATATCATACTCCATTGTAGCTTCTCTAGTCCATGACATCCTTGAGTTTCTCTAGAGAAATGATAACAAAAATCAAGATACAACAGTTGAAAACTTATGCTAAAGTGATTAAACCATCATTCAGAAGAACATTATCTAGTGAGATTTTTTTTACCTATCTTGCGGTTGATTTGGATGGTTGGTTTTCTAAAGATTGTGATTGATGTTCAATGTTAAGTTTCATTATGATTGTTATTTTTTTTATGTTTTCATATTGTTTCTTATCTATTGTTTTAAGCTCAAAGTAGATTTCCCCCAGTGAGTTCAAGATTTTTACCCTAGTGAGAAACAAACCATTTATTTTCCAATGATCGCCAAGCCAGGGTGAGATACAACCACAATGCCTAGATATGTACATGAGGTTCTTTATGATGGATAGGAATAATGATGGCAAAAAGTGAACAATCGACACACATTCCAATAGATGGAAAAGCTAATCTATCAAAAATAGTTCCTGTTGCTAGGTTTTGACTTTTTTTTTATTGCACTTTTTTTATTTTATGATTTCTTTAACTTTTTTTCTTTTTTTCTTTTTTCGGATTTTAAAGCTTTTTAATTTTTCTTTGGATTTTTTTGCTTTATTACCTTTTTTTATTTTTTCAACTTTTTAAACGGTGCACTGGATGAGTTATGTATAAAACTTTTCGAGATGAATGATGTTGATAGGTTCTTCAAATAGGTCCCCTTCAGGTGTAGATAACTAATATGATCCAAACCCATATACTGATACAATGACAAAAGGACCTAGCCAATTAGGTTCAAATTTTTGCTTCCTTTCCTAATCTTGTTGATTGTGAGGATTCTCTTTTAGTACAAAATTGCCAACCTGAAATGTTCTTGGTCTTACCTTGTGGTTCTAGCTCCTTGAAATTCTTTGTTAATAGTATTTTAGATGATCAACAACATTCTGATGGTGTTCATCTAACAATTCCAACTCTTGTAGTCTGGGTACTTGATAGTCTTCCTCTAAAATGATTCCTTTCAATGATACCTGGTGTGAAGGTAACTCAACCTCAATGGGTAAGATGGCTTCTAATCTATACACAAGGGCATATGGTGTGGCTCCTGTAGGGGTGTAGATTCTAGTATGGTATGCCCACAAGGTAGGGTTTAGTTGGACATGCTAGTCACATCTAACATCATGGAAATTTTTCTTCAGTAATTCCATAATGGTCTTATTTGAGGCTTTTACTAGGCCATTCCCTCAAGGGTAATAAGGTGTGGAAAATCGGTGTTGGATATGGAATGTTTCACAAGGTTCTTGTACATCTTGGTTTTTGAAGGGGCTACCATTTTCAGTGACAATGGAGCTAGGAATGCCATACTGACAAACAATGTAGTTCAAGATGAAGGAGGAAATTTTTTCACCAGTTATCATGGTTAATGGGACAACGTCAATCCACTTTTTTAAATACTCAGTGGTTGTGATTATGGATTTATGTCCATTAGAGGAAGATGGATGAATCTTACCCACAAGATCAAGTCCCCATTGACAGAAAGTCCAAGTTGATGCGAAAGGTTGCAACTCCTACACTGATGCATGTATAAGATTTCCATGGACTTGACACTTCTTGCACTTCTTAACAAATTGAAAAGATTCTTTCTCCATGTTCGGACAATAATATCCCAAACGTAGGAGTTTCTCAGCGAGAGTAAGACCACTTGAATGAGTGCCACAAGTACCTTCATGAACTTCTCATAAGGCAATTTCAGATTCATCACATTCAAGACATTAGAGGAGATTACCATCGAGACCTCATCGATAAAGTGTATCAGCTATTAGGGTGTATCAGGCTACTTGATGGATAAAGTTGCATTTTTGGTTCCATGATAGATCAGGTGGAAGGGTATTGTCTCTCAAATAGGTATAAATCTTCCCATAGATTGAAGAATCAGCATCAACTACATGGCACACGACTTGAGATTCAAGATTTTCATATGCAAGAGTAAACAATTGTTCCACCATGAATTCATAATGACTTCGTTATTCTAGTATTTTTAGATAGAAGCAATGGTTGCCATGGCATATACAACTCTGTTGTTTACTCTTGGAATTTGTTCAAACTTGATCTGAACAAAGTATTTCTTGAAGTCATCTACCATTCTCTTGTATGGAATCAACTTGTCATCTTTTGTTTGATAATCATCATTAACCTAATTTATGACTAATTTTGAGAGTCTCCATAAACTTCTAATTCTATGATTTTCCATTCCACTGAGCTACCTTGATACTGATGATTAGTGCTTCATATTCAACCATGTTTTTGTGCAAGGGAACATCAACCTGTAATATTTTGGGATAGTGTGTCCTTGAGGAGTAACAAATAGGATTCTAGCACCTGATCTATGATGTTGAGTGTAAGACCCATCAAAGTATAATATCCAATGTTGTGCTATCATTGTGAGGACATCTGCATCTAGAAATTCAAAGTGCATAGGATGGTCATCTTGCAACGGTGCTTTACCTAACTAATCTATTATTACTTGGCCCTTGATTTCTCTTATATCCACATATTAAATGTCAAATTCACTCAATATCATCACAACTTTTCTAATCTTCATGTTAAAGTGGCTTTGCTAAGTAGATATTTTAATGGATCTATCCTAGCCATTAGTTTGATGGTATGTGTTAACATATAGCGTCACAATTTTTGAATAGAAAACACCGCTGCCAAACAAGCTTTTTCAATGAATGTATAGTTAAGTTCATAGCCACTTAGTGTTTTATTGATGTAGTAGATAGCCCATTATTTTCCTATAGAGTCTTGTTGTGCTAGAAAATCTCCCAAAGATACCTCAGTAGTTGATATGTAGAGTAGAAAAGGTTTTCCTATATTGGTGGTACCAATATAGGTGAATTCATTGGATATCATTTCAATCAATTAAAGACAACTTCACATCTATCATCCCATATAAAAGAAACATTCTGGTGTAACAAATGAGTAAAAGGATGAATTTTTTCTACTAGTTGTGAAATGAATCTTTTGATGGATTGGAATTTTCCTTGTAGAGATCTTAGTTGGCTAATGTTCTTAGGAAGTGACATTTCCATGATTGCTTTTACTTTTGCTAGATCTACTTCGATGCCTTTAGCTAAGACTATTTATCCTAAGATTTATGTTGATGTTACTCCAAATACACACTTCTTTGGATTTAAATGCACATTGAACTTTTCTAATTGATTAAAGATTTTATCAAATATTTCTAGATGTCCTTCCCTGGTAAATGATTTTGCTAGCAGGTCATCCACATAGTCCTCCATGAATGTGTGCATCATGTCATGAAATATTGTTGTCATTGCACACTAATAGGTGGCTCTTGCATTCTTTAATCAAAAAGTATGACATTCCAACAAAATGTACCCCATGGGCATGTGAAAGTTTTTTTGTCTTGTTCTTCTAGTGCAATCATGATTTGAAATTATATTGTGAAAAACCATCCATGAGTGATAGCATAAAATGTCCTGGTGTTAAATCCATATAATGATGTCTATATTGGGCAAAGGAAAGTCATCCTTTGGAAAAGCCTTGTTGAGATCCCTAAAATCTATGCATATTCTGATGTTTTCTAGTTAGGAGATTGGTACAATGTTTGAAATCCATTCTACATAGTCGATTGCTCAAATGAACCATGCATCTAATAATTTTTTTAATTCTACTTTCACTAGTAGGGCAATGTGTGGATGCATTTTTCTCAACTTCTAAATCACTTGCTTCACTCTAGGTGCTATGGATAAATGATGTATTATTAGATCCAAATATATTCCTGGCATATTAGCATAAGACCAAGCAAAATTAATTTGTCTTTCTTCAAAGAATTTGGTGAAATTTGTCATTTTTTGCTCTATCATTGATGTTGCTAGGTGTATGGTCTTCACTGTTTCTATAGTACCGATGTTTATGGATTGCATAGGCTCAAACCAATACTGAGGATATTTCTTGATAATGCTTAGGAAGAGTGTCATATCTCTCATCCTTTAGTGCCTCAGAGAGGTTTTCACCATTGGATATGCTCTTTCTTTTTAGTGCCTCAGAAAGGTTTTCACCATTAGATCAATTTTTTGTATTCTTTATTTTGCAGCTAAGAGACTTGGAACTCCCCTAATTTGAAGCTTCATTATGAAATTCATTGGTAGAACATTTTTGGGGATTTTTAGAACAAAGGAAATTGACAATGGCCTCATCATCTAAAATGATAGGGATATCAAGATGCTTAGTTTGTTCCCAGTCAATGAGTTTGGGATGTATCAAAGGTAAGGAATCATCAGATTGGTCAAGGTGAAAGGAAATGAGGGTCATGATGGAAATTTTTTCAAGGTGTTTGTTAGTAATGTCAAGGTCTATAATGTTACTCTCCTTTGAATGATCTATCTAGCTTGATGTCTAATCATCCTCACTAGAGTCATCGATATGTAGTGAGCCAAATTCAAGTCATCTAGACCCTGAACTTTTTCCCTCCATACATATGGGTACATACCTTTTTATCATATCCATTTATTTTTCTTCACAAGATACTTCAGATAGGGAATCCTATTCATATTCATTTGAGTTTGTTTCAGAACTAGCTTGCAATTGGAAGATATGCTCACAAATCTTTTGAGTGGCTTCTTCTTTTGTCTCTTCTTTGTAGAACCTAATCATGTCTTGTATTTTGTATTGATTGTGATAGGATGAATTGGTTCCACAATACCTTCTTTTTGTTTTCCAATAGGACCTTTTCCTTCATATCCCATCTTTTCTAAGATTGTGAAGCCTTTACCATATTGAGGTATGTGTAGGATCATGATGGGCCAAAAAGTGACAATATGATGGGTATGTGGCTAATGACTATTTTTTAACCCAACATTGATGAAACGAAAAGGGTTTTTAAAGGAGATTCTCAACTTTCCACTGATATAAATTATGCTTTACTTTGAATTTAATAAGTAATTATTATTCTTTTTCTATTCGAATTATGACTAAAGTCCTGATTGTAGGCTAATTGAAAAACATCTATAGCTTTCAAATGGTATTGCATTTTTTGAATCCAAAACATGAGTCAAATTCTATGCTTTGCATAGTATAGGATTAAAAAAAGAAAAAATGAATTTAATGAATTTTTGACCAAGTTAAGATGGTCAAACATATGATTTTTTTTTTTTTAAGTTGTAATAAAAAATTCATAATTAATTATTTACTTGAAAAAATTACAAAAAATATGCATCACATCAGGGCATGAGTCCTCTACTTATATCTAAAATATTATTAAAAATATTATCATTTTATTGAGGTTAGGGTGGTTAGACAAACACCTTATTTTTCGCTCAAATTTAAGTACCACTGCATTAAAATTTCAATTTTTCACCAAATAGATTTCCTTATTTTTTAAACATACCTAGTATTTTAGAAACTACATTCAATTTTCTACATATTCTATTCTTACATATTTTTGAAATAATATAGATAAATTATTCAAATTTTTACGTCAAGTTGCCTAACTCTGATTTTTTCTGAATTTTTTGCCACTTAAGGGCCTGCTTTTTCCATGATGATCCTGCACATACCCATTGCTCTATTGATATATTCGAAGTTGTTTCTTGGAATTTTTCTTCATCTTTGTAAATCCAATTTAGAATGTCTTTGTCCTTAGATTCATTAACTAGAGCACCTTCCTTTACCAATTTACCTTCAAAGATCATGATGGGTTGTGAAGATTGTTGTCTAGATATTGATGGTTGTCCATATCATTTTGGAGATGGTAGCAGCAAAAAAGAGACACGAGGACTGCTCAAAGAGTACTCACCCATGCCTTTATCTTTCAACTAAATATTTTTCTCAAACTTTTTGACAAAGAATTGAGTTGGCCTTCATTACTTGAGGAAATAGAAGTGAGATATTCTCTGTTGTGTGGTACAAAAAAATCTTGGACTATCTTGAGAGTGTTATCGTATTGAGGATTATTAGAATCTACCGAAATTGTGATCTCTTATCCATTGTAAGGGAACTTTAAGTATTGATGGTATATTGATGGTACTGCATGCATTTCATTGATCCAAGGTCAACACAAGAGTATGTTGTATTTCAAATCCCTATCTAAAACTTACTAGATTATATTCTTTTGAACTAGTCCCAGTTGAATTGGCAATACTATCAATCCTTAAGAGGATATTTTTTCATCATCATAAGCTTTATGGCGATCTTTCTTCTAGAATCTATTGCATCTTCTAAAAATCCCAATGCATGGATAAGCTTTAAGGTGAATATATTTAGACTAGCTCCTCCATATATTAAAATGTGTTTGACTCGATGTTTATGGATTAAAACCTCAATATGGAGTGGAGCATTGTATGGATGAGTGAGGGATGCATCATCATTTTCTAAGAATGATAAACAATGGGTTGCATTCAAATGTCCCACCATGGCTTGGAATTGACAAACTTCCAAATTGGTTGGCACTATGGTGTCTTCTAAAGCTTTTTCCAGAATATCCATATGGGCTGGTGAAATTTTAAGAACTTCTAGTATGGATATCTGTGCTACATTTTTTTTCAATTGATCCACTATATTGCATTGATTCAAAGGAGAAATAGGTGTTTTAGATGTATTTCCTTTCAATACAAACTTAGACTACCCTCTTGTGGCCACATTTACTAGTAGGTTATCTTGTTTATCCTTGATTTTGATGACATTGATTTGATTATCAACTACAAAAATGTGAAATATGATAGTATCATAGACATAGTTCACATTCCTCCCTTTCTAGTTTGTCGAAGAGGATTCTCCTTTTTCATAGTTGGGTAGAGGGTTTTTAAATGCTCCATGATCATCATTTGTTTTATGTCCTATCGATATGTCACCCCTATCTATCAAGTCTTGCACCATATGTTTTAATTACATACAATAAATTTTTTTATGACCTTTGTTTCCATGAAAATCACAGTAATATGCATTGTTCAACCATGATGGTTTGACTCTTGTTTTGAAAAATCGTGCATCTAATAATGTTATGAGTTTGCATGCAAGAAGTTATTTTAATGCTGATTCAATTGATTGCAAATTTTCTTCGATGTGGTGGTGGAGTTGGTTTAGATTCATTGTTGTTTTGATTATTTTTGGGTGTAGTACCTAATAAATTGAAGACTGGTTTTGCATTATGTGTTAGCTACACCATCATTACTAACATTCTTGTTTTTGGTCCAAAATTTTGATTTTTCATTACTGTTATGATGGTTAGAAGAGTTAGTAGAGTTTGTTCCTTTGTTATAGATTTTCAATACTCCTCTTTTAACCAAGGCTTCCTCAATCTTAAGTCTATTTTCAATTAGCTTTTCAAAACTGGGTGAACACTGAAATTGGAGTCTATAACTCATCTCACTATTGAGATTACTAATAAAGATATCCATCTTTTATTTCTCAAGTATAGAATGGGCATATCTAGAAAATAATTGTCTCCATCTTTGTAGGAATGTAAGAAATGAGTTACCATTTTTTTTTTTTGTGTTACATAGATCTTTCATGGCTATTTCATGTTGAATGTTGTATGAATATTAGAAGATAAAAAATTTTACCAGCTCCTCAAATGATCTAATACCTAGTGGTAGTTTTGAAAACCATTCCATACATTGACCACCCAAACTTCTTGGAAATAATCTCATTAGATAGGTTTCCTCATGTGCAAATTCTAGGCTCATGGCACAAAATTCTCTTACATGATCTTAAGGACTAGTTTTTCCATTGTATTTGTCATATTTTGGAAGTTCACAATTTAGTGGAAAAGGTATCACGTTTATATTTATTTCAAATGGATAAGGATAGATGTCTTGCAACAAATATCTCTTTGTTGTTCCCCTTTGCATGTCTAGGATTTGTTGTTGAAGATTTTGTATTTGGTGAGTTAAAGCATTCAATGGATCTATGATTCATGAGACAACTTATATTTTCTTGGGAGCTCCCTTCAATTGGTTGAAATCAAAATCATGGGGTAGTTTTCTACCTTGATTTGCTAGTAGCAGAAAGTATTTCTCTCCATCCTTTTCTAGAAATTTTTCCACAAACTTGTGAAATTTAGGGTCTTGTTGAGCTTGTTGAATGTCCTCCTCAATTATCTCATCTATTTTAGGTTGATGAAATATGTGAAAAGAATTTTCTTCTCCTTCTTCCATGATGGTTTGGGTTTCTATTTCTTTCTCTCTAAGTTTTTGTTTTTGAGCTCTTGTTAAAATGGTCATGCAAGTGATAGATTTTTTCTACAATTTGATCTTTGTTTTGGGAGTTCCAATGAAATACCTAAGTCAAATAGGATGATAGATCCTATTGATGAGACTAGGTTAAATCTTATGTACATCATTTGTTTCATGATAAAGGATGATAGATCCTAATAGTGAAACTCAACTAACAATCAGAGATGGGATTGGTGATTGGGTACTTTAAGTTGTTTGATCCAAGTTTAGTTAAAGGTATTACACTTGCAAAATCTAATTTATTCAAGTTTAAACCAATGTTTCAATGAGTAATGATCTCTGCTCTGAAAAGGGTCCCTAAATATGATTCTAGTTGTTGAAGAGAACTTCAATTTAGCTCATTGTTTGAATACTAGGTGAATGCACTAAAATACATTGTATATGCACTGAAAGATGGGGTAAATGTGCTAGAATAGGCCCTATATGCACTAGACTATCAGTTAAATGTGCTAGAATAAGAAGCTTATGTGCTTAAAGATAGGGTAGATGCGCTAGAACAAACCCTATATGTGCTAAAAGATGTGGTGAATGCACAATAACAAACCCTATATGCGTTGAGTTATGAACTCAATGTGTTGAAAAAGGAAGTTTATGCACTAAACTAGAAATGCCACCATTTTGACAGTTTGCCTAGTTTTCTTGTTTTTGAATCAATGAATTGAGTTTTTTTAATAAATGATCTTTTCAATGGTGATTTCAAACACAGAAGCAAGTAGTAAAATAGTTGTTTCATCCTATGATCTAAACATCAAGTGTATGTTCTAGGATCTAGTCTGATCCCTTTGATTTTCACTAGTATTAAACAATAGCAAACAAATCAATCAAACTCTTCTAATGTCAAGGGTCATTAAAAACATCATAGCCCACATCTTAGAACTACGCCAACTCACACAACCCTATCACCCCCTAAAGGGTACCCATTTTTTTCCTTTTCCAAGTCTTAACCAAATTTGAATCCTCCACTTTTGGCCAAAAACCCCTTGGTAGTTATATGGTGAGTATCTTGAGGGAAAATTCTTCCCTCCCCTTGCATTGTGAATATTATAATGTTTAGAAACTAACCCACCTTTCCTACTATGCTTAAAGTTCTTAGTAAGGGTTTTCGTTCAGTGCAGAAAATGATAAACTCCCTCAAGAGGCCTCCCAACCTTTAGAACAAAGGATTTTACGTATCTCAAGGATACTCAAGGAGGTCTATCAATGCATGCTACTATTGAATGTGACTTTCATCACAATTATAGTGGGTTCGAATGCTTGGATTTAGTTGTTCCCACTTAAGTCATTCCCTTAAGGTGAGTACTTTTTCCTGCTAAGGAAAACTTGCTAAAGGTGCTATTGCAATAAAATGAAAGAGTGAGTCTATCATTTTGGTCACCCAGTAAAGGGGAGAGCATAGGCCTATCACTTTGCAAACACATAATACCTAGTGTTCATTAACCTCATAATTAAACTAGATGCCTAATAAAATTAAAGGAAAGTAAATCCAACCCTTGCAAACATTCTCAGTAGTTTCATATATCTTTGACAACATATAAAGTACCTACAAAATAGAAAGATACAAATCAGTCCCCTGGAATTTTAAACTTCTACAAATAAAGGTGTATGTGCTAAACCAAAGAGCACATGTGCTAAAATATTCAATATATGCACCATTAAACACAATCAATACTCTATTCTAGAAAATAGAAAAGGGAAATAAAATCCTATATATGTACTAAAGGAGAAGGTAGATGCCTTGGTCTAGGCTACGTATGTGCTATAATAGAGCTTGGATGCACTAAAAGTCACCACCTATGTGCTGAAATAGGTCGCGGATGCACTACATCAAAATTCACGAGCGTACCTATTGACGAAAACTTACAAGAAAATATTAAAAATGGGGCTAGGCCCCACAGTGGGTACCAATTTATGTGTGTACATGAATAGTGTGAATAAGCAAGTAAAACCTATACAACACAACAATGAAACATTATATCAAGGAGTTCAAATAGAAATCAAATTAAAACAAACAATTCCCCACTGGCATCTCATTGTCCTCTATCTCCAAGGATTCCTTTTAAGTCATTTTGCTCGTAGATTGTTTATGCACATGACTTTCCAAATGATAACCTGAAGAATGAGAGATGTTGGAAATGCAAGAGATGTTTCTGACATCACATGATTGATAAACTAGTTGTAAATTATATGCAAAGATAATGATGCTACTATGATGTTTTTGTATGCAAATGATATGATGAAACTACTATAATTAAGATGCTGCTAATGAAAATTCTATGATTAAACTACTTGATTCTAAAATGCTAATACTAAAATTCTCACTAAAATGACAATACTAATAAAAATTCTGCAAAATGTAATTGCTACAAATGCTCATCTTTCTCCTTTTTTGTTGTAAATGAGGGCCTATTTATAGATTTTACAAGGCATGATCCTAGGTGGTAGAAATTAATGATCTGGATTCAATCTAGAGAATGGACAGTTGAAGATGAAGAGGTTAGAGAGAAAAAGGGAAGTGTGTTCCCTTCATAAGAACAAACTACTAGGTGTGAAGAGGAATAAAATGGAAATGAAGGCCAAGTTTCCCAAATTAGTTAGAATTTTTTGATGATAAATGCCAAATTAAATATTAGAAATATTTAATTTCTTGAGACACACGATGAGGTGGAAGGTGGGAAGAAATTAGTAGAAATGTGCTTAAATTCGAATTTAAAATTCAAATTTAATGAGAGGAGTTAATTAAATAAAACAAACTAATTAAATTTGTTCATTTAATTAAGATATGAAGAAAATGATCTAGGATAAGAAGAATTAGACAAAATGAACTATATAAATAAAATTTTCAATTACTTTATAAGTCTAGAAGAATTAAAAATTATTAATTAGATAACCCATATTTAATTAATTCTCCAGACCAAATTTGAGTGTATACAACAATGATATTAACATTACCTAATATTTACTTCTATATTTCATCCTTATTAATTATTGAATTAAAATTAATGTCACTCATGATGCTTATTATTAATATGCTCCTTATTTATATAGTATTACCAACTTCATGATTAATATTACGATTGATAAAGATAACAACAATAATAAATATATATTACTTTAGGAGTAATGATGTTGACATTACTAGAAGTAGAAAAATGGAATAAAGGATGTTAGAACCATATTTAGCTATGTCTTGGTGCTACTCTGGTAAAGTTGTTCTCTATGAGTACTACCCTCAAGGTTGATGGCGACACTCCAAGATTATGTTTAAATGTAGATGCACTATGGTGGCTTCTCACTTAGGCTATCATCATCAAATATGTAACCAAAGCTCATTATCCTAGATATGTTATGTTTCGTCCATTTGGTTAAAAATTACAATGCCACCTAAAGAGGAGGAAGTTTATTGTCTATATAGCCATTTTCTCTAATTCTATTATTTATGTCAAGGGCTTAATATTATTATCAATTTTGTGGGTATAAATATTAATACTAATATCAAACCATTATTAATATCAATGCTTCTTTAACTAATATTAATTCCACTTAAGGATTTAACTACTAGCTATATTTAGAGTTTAATCTAGACTTTAAATTTAGCAACATTAATATTAGTATTAATTCTTTAAATATTAGTATTAAATCTATTAATGTTGATATTAAATATTAATAGTATTAACATCAATTTATTTTCCCTCATTAGACTAATTCCAATGATAATCTTGTTAATCTCCATATAATGCTCCGAGAGTTAACATTTAAATCCATTAACTATAATATGCATGTTAATTTCCATAAAGGAGATGGATAAATGTAAATGCAATTATCATTATATTATTGTTCAGTAATGATATTAAATGTCAATAATATTAACAAGGACATTTCCCTTACTAATTATATGTGTTTTATTGCCTGCCTTACTTCCCAGCTAATGGTGCTAATGTTCTTTTGAACCTCAATGCTAAATATATAAGAAATTCCAATAATAGTGAACACCATATGGCACACTGAACGTTTTTATTGCTGACCTTGATGAGTTTTTTTGTAATGCTATCTTTATATTAACTCAGACATTATCAACTGGGATGACCATATGAAACTGTGACTACTTACATGCCTTGTTGTATGATACTAATACCCTATTGTCATAGACGCAAGTTCAGGATAATTTCCTTATTGCGGTCCAAATACTTATGGTATAAACGTTACAATCAAATGACTGTTGTTAATGCTACGAGTTTCTTTCTACATGTATATAGAGGTTTAAAAACTAAGTCTAACGCCTCCAACCACACACCTCGACATACAGATATCTACAAACTACATTATATTCCTTTTTGGCATCCATCTCTAAGATTCTGGGCAGTGCCTACACTCGAGAAGAGGAAGGAATGATGTGGTTTTAGTTTTGAATAATGACGCTAAGTATAGGCTTGCTGGTGACTAGCAATTAGGAGGAGTTTATTCTTTTTTTTATTGTTTAAGTTTCACTTCTCCAACACATGTTACCATTTTCCCCAGCCCACCATAGCCTAATCACTATATTGTAAAGGAAACCCTATTTTTTTGCGCTTTTTGTTGTTCTTACAGGATCTAGGGACGAGGGCGGCGGTCATAGGGGATGATGACAACAACCAAGTCATGCCTCTCCAAGGGATGGAAGTGGCCATCATGTCAAGAAATTTCCACCATGTCCTCCAGTGAAAATTTCCCGAGTGTAGACCCCACAATATCTATGATATGAATATAGCTAATTTAAATTTAACAAGTTGGCTAGGGTTTAAATTTTTGAAGTGTGTGCATTTCCATTTTTTTATTTAAGTTTGTGTTAATTTCATTTGACACCATTATTCTTTTTTTTTTTCAAGGGTGATACTAGAAAACGGGTGGCTAGCCCTATGAGAGGCTGCACCCCTTATAGGGTATTGTGGCTTCCACAAGGGGTCACACCTAACTATGCAGAAATGGGGCACAATACCTTGGCTGAGGAAGGATTGACATAGCCCTATAAATTAGTGTTTTTTTTTTTGGACTTCTTTCTTTTAAATCCTCTTACAAACAAAAGTCTATTTCCTCGTCTATTTTCTATTCGGATGAATACACAGATTTCACAAGGAAACATGACTACCAATTTGTGTTTGATAATCATTATATATATTCTTCTTCCTTTTGTAGGATACATCCATTTCAAACAAATTATGGTGAAACACTTTCAAAGGTAGAATTAAAATTTTCCCATGACCATGATGCAAGATGAATGCAACCCAAACTCACTTGAGTAATTTATATACATGTCTCCTACATAGTTCCAACATACTACTCTATTTGGTCTACTAACAAACTATTCATGTGTTCTTCCCTTTTCCCTATAGGTTTGAGGAAACAAACAATTCTGGGTATCCAAAGTGGTCAATTTCAAGCCTGTCTATAAGAATCTTGGTATAGAGTTTCAAAGTGAAACAGTTATATGCAATAATTAAGATGTATTTAAAATAAACTAAATATTAGCATAAACAAATCCTTAAGACTGGACAAATTTAAGATAACTCAGATATGTTATTGATCAAAATTCCATTATTTGAACTTCTTACAAGTTTATCTCACATATTTTTTGTACAACATATCCATGACACAAACATACATTCGCACATATTTTCAAGCACAAACTGTTATTAACCCATAACCAGATTTCATGTTCTCTTTGTTCTTGAAACATGTAGGTCTCTTTTTCAACACAATGACAAGTATTCTCATGAATATAGCCTTGAATATCACACAACTATGAGACATACCAGACAGAGGAGATCCCTGCTAAACTTGCAATTTATTTGAAGCCAAAACCAAAGGTAAAAGCACTCTTTTCCACCCAACCATTAATGGGTCATCAAACCTTCAAGGGTTCTCACCATTACCCCCGAGGTAAGAGAACCCAAAGGACCCCTAAATAGTACATAACCATGACAAAACATAAACAAACTTCTCAAGAAAGGATATGAAAACCCATAATTTTTCACAAAGTTCTTAGCAATACACAACAATGGAGGAAAACATAGAAATATATGCATCCATTTAACACATGGTCATAGTATTCCTTAACATCCACAAAAATCAACTCACAACAACACAAGCTCTACAAATGCATGCACATAAACCCTCAAGTTAAACATAAAGGAATATACCTCTTACATGGAAAGATAGCTCCATGAAACTTCCAACAAAATCGCATTCTCCCTTTCCCCAATACTTCTTCAATAGCTAGTCTCCCACCCAAAACAAAGCCCAATTCACCTTATATCCCTTTCTTGGAATAATCTACCCTAAGTAACTTAGTTGGGGCCTCCAAAAATCACTTAATAACACAAATTTTCTCATTTTTCAACCAACAAAAATGACTTAAAATATCCTATACGGGATTACATAATGATCTCTCACTTAAGACCCAATAAAACACAATCCAACCATTCTTAAGCACCATTTACTTTAAATGCTCACCTTATGCAAGCAACTTACAAGAAGAGATAAAATAAAATACATTACTTCACATAGTGAAGTAGGATGATTGGGGTTCTAGGGGTTCTCTGGTTTCTCTTTGACTTTTATGTACATATTTGCACACTCATCACAACATGTTAGTGCATCAAGATATGACTATATGAAATAATATATAATGTATAAAATCAATTGACAATAATTAAACATCCATTCCTTGAAAATACCTTGGCATGTGCTACTTGGATTGTTGTAACTCGATTAACTGTAAGTTAGAAAGCACCTCCTTCCACTCATCATTAAAAATGTTATGGTTCTACGAGCTTAAAATTAGTATAACATGATTATTTAATTTTAACATATCTAGGCAGCCTATATATCATGATTAAGCCATCCTAAGTATTCATATCAACATTCTCCCTTCATAATCACACCTCCATTTCTAGAATATTTCCATTTTATAGAAATCTTGACAAGATCAAACTTATTTAATTCAACACTACATTGGCATTTCACATTGAATTTCCTTGGTTGCCAAACATCATAACCATATATGCCATTTCAATTTAAATCTTACTCTCCTACCAAAATAACCCATGTAGAAAATTTTAATTCAAGATATATATTTTTCATGAGTGGAAGAGAATACCCAAGCAACAATTTTGAAAGGTTTAAGGAATGTTACCATGATAATGTGTTAATATTAAAACAAAAATGACTCATCATTATTAAGCTAAGAGAATAGTAATATAATCAATAACTTTCAATAACAAAGAATTATAAGAGCTATAACTACTAAAACTATATTAGATTAATGAATCCCTATGATACTTGGGACACTCACCCATAACATAGTCTTATGTAATATAATGTCCTCAAATGCATCTAGTACCATGAATGAGAGTATGAGTAATATTAACAACACCTACAATATTACTTGTTACTATGAAAAATGAGGTAATAGAGTATAACCTATGGTACTACCATCCTGTTGCTACAACTTAAAACATTAACCTCATCTCAACACATTATTTTAGGTATCGAGCAACATACAACATATTATCCATGTCAAAACAAAAAGCATAATCTATCATTTATCTTGGCAGCCAACTATAACACAATAAATCATCTTCACACAAGGAGTTATAATCCATTGTAACCAAGGCGAGGGTCTTACATGTTATGAGCTTCATTTTTACCAACCCAATTAACAATTGTGCATGTCATCACCTATCAAACCAACTCAAATTTTGTTTCAAGTGCTTAAGATAAACTCTCACAGTTAGCATCAAGAACAAGTTTAAACTACACATTGATTGTTCCAATCATAACAACTTTATCAATCTAATTGGTGTCTTTCTCCAAAGAACCTTTATAATTTTTTTTTGAATTAAAAAATTAGTAGCTACAAATTCTTTTATATTATCTATAATATAACACTCTACAACTCACTTTTCAAAAGGTGTTCTTTGTCTTGCATGATATTTGCAATTTGTGACCCTAAGGAGGTATATCAAAGGCCCATGCAAACCTTGGCTACCGTTCTAGAGAAATGTTGTGAGATAAAACCTATGTATTCTTACTATCAAGATAAATAAATCTTCATGCAATCACTTGTTAGAGAACTCAAATTCTATTTTGAGTGTTTGAGATGTATCATCACAGTTAGTAGCGAGAACAACTTTATACAAACTGATTGATTGTTCTAAGAATCACAAATCTATCTTTCTGAATTGTTACTTATTCCAAAGTACCTTGAAAGTATGAAATATAACTATGAGAATCTTAGTAGCTACAAATGCTTTTGGATATCTTCAATGAAACCAAGTTTTCCACAAATTTTGATGTAATAGAATACAATACACAAATTATTTTTGTGAATGTGTTCTTGGACTTATAAGATATTTATACTTTCTAACCTTTGTGAGGCATAGCAAAGACCACACATAACTTTTTTTTAAATATAAAGAAATATTGACTTCCAACAGTGTTTTTTCACCAATCACATAAAGAACAAAATTATCTCTATAGTATTATATTCTCCAAAGGATGTGATATTCTCAAACGTAGAGGACTAGCATGTAGCACTATTCACATATGCATTCCTATCTTACAAATAAATAAAAAATTATGGAAAAATAGACTAATTATATATGCATTCCCATCTTAATTTAATAAGTGGGCTAAGGGTCATGGTTTGAAGAGATCGTTCAAGGATAGGAAGAATGAAGAGGACTTTACTTAGTTTGAGGTTTTGAACGCTTCAACCTTGGAGGAAGGAATCCCTCTGAATGTGCCTTCTAATGCTGTTGGTATGGGTTGTGTTGTGGGACAGGGACAGGGATCTAGTTAGGATATTCATTTAGCACATGGCATTTAAGATCAACTAGTAACTCTAAATGATCATATGCAGGATGATGATGATGATGATATTGTTTTGGAAGATTTGGAAAAGGGAGGGCTAGTTTCTAGCAAGATCAAGGGGTCTTCTTTAGCCTTTGGGGTGCAACAATGCATTCCTATGAAGGGACAGCCTGAGAACTCTTCTAAAAGTGGCCGCAAGAAGGATCTTGGGAAGATTAAGTGTATTGGAGATTTGTTGGTGGAATCTAAGTCTATTAAACCCATTGATGCTCACTTTTCACCATCTCCTCCATGATTGTTCTCTCATAGAATGTAAGGGGATTGAATAATACCCCCCATCAAAATTTTATTCATGATTTGGTTGTTATCCATTCCTTGAACATTTTTTTGTGTTGAGGAGACTAAATTTTTAGTTGATGTTATGCTTCAATGTGCTTCTTATATTTGGTATTTTGGTCACTATCAATGCATTGGTTCTCAAGGGAGTTTTTGGGGTTTGGCTCTTTTTTGGGATCTTAGAAATATTTCTCCCCTTTGGTGGATTTACAATCATTCTACTATTTCAATGGCAACCTCTTGTTTGGAAACTAGTGAGACCATTCTGGTTTCTAATGTTTATGCCCCAATTGATATTCATGGTAAAATATGACTTTGGGCTCATATAAGGTATGTTAGATCATGTTCTTTGAATCTTCCTTGGATCTTAGCTAATGACTTTAATTCTATGTTGAGCTTGGAGGAGAAGAGAGGTGGGTTGCCTCGGCTTGGGCCTACACCTGTTCTTTTATGGGAGAATGTGGATTTGCTTGCTTTAAGTGATGTTAAGCCTTCTAATAGGATTTTCACTTGGAATAATCGATGGGGTGGAGAGGAAGAAATCTCAAAAAGGTTGGATAGATTTCTTGTTTCCTATTTTTGGGTGGGAGGTAGATTGGTTACTGGTTCTGAGATTCTTAATTGGAGGGGTTATGATCATTGGAAAATTAAACTTCCAGTTTCTCATTTTACTGTTCCCAAGAATCCTGCTTTTAAGTTTTAGCTTATGTTGCTTCAAGAGTCTTCTTTGCATGATATTATGGCTTAGTGGTGGTGTGATAGTAGCCATGCTTATGGTACAACTATTTAGACCTTTGTTAAGAAAATTCAGTATGTTAAATTTCACCTTAAGAGATGGAATAGGATGAGTTTTGGAAATTTTAAGGTTGTGAAAAAGAGTTCTCAGGCAAACCTTGATGTGATTACTCACCAAATTAGGGATTTTGGTTTCTTAGATTATTTGGGTCAAGTGGAAGCCCAGGCTACAAGAGTTTTGGAGAAATGGGAGCTTCGAGAGGATATTTTCTGGAAGTAGAAGGCTCAAATTGATTGGATTTAGGAAGGGGACAAGAATACTGCTTTCTTACATCATTCTATGTAGGCCTACCATAATAAAAGTTGTATTTCTTCTCTGGTTAATATGGATGGGATCCAGATTTCTTCTTTGTAGGCTTTGTCTTGTGAGGCTAGAGAGTTTTATTTTTCTCCCTTTTTTGAGGATTTTCCCCCTACAGTAGATGAGGATAATTTGATCCTTTCTTGTGTCCCCTCCCTGATCTCCAAGGAGATGAATGATTTCCTCATTCACCCAATTTCTTTGCCTGAATTGGAAGAGGTCATTTTTGGGATGAATAACGGTAAAGCCACTAGACCGGATGATTTTCATATTGATATTTTTCAAGAATTTTGGGATATTATAAGTTTGGATTTGCTAGAGGTTGCACGAAAATCTCTTCACAGTAAGCAGATGCTTCATGCCTTGAACTCTACTTTTCTAGTTGTCATTCCTATAAAGGAAGGTGTTGATCGGCTAGAATTCTTTCAACCTATTGCTCTCTGTAATGTGGTGTATAAAATTATTACTAAATTGATTGTTGAGAGACTCAAAGTTTATCTTCCTTTTTTTTATCTTTGAGGAGCAAGGAGGTTTTGTTGCTGGTAGACAGATCCTAGATCAGGTGGTGGTTTCTTCTGAGGTCATCCACTCTATGTCGACATCCAAGGAGAAGTCTATGTTCATGAAGTTGGATATGGCCAAGGCTTATGATAGAGTTAAGTGATGTTTTTTGTAGAGAGTTCTATTAGGATTTGGTTTTAGTCAGGAGTGGGTTAGCTGGACTAGAGTTGTGTTATCTCTTCCTCTTTTTTTATTCTTATGAATGGGGAACCTTTTGAGCTTTTTGCAGCTTCTAGGGGCCTTCATCAAGGAGATCGTCTCTCCCCTTATTTTTTTATTATTATGGCTAAGGGTTTGGGTAGATTTCTTAAGTCGTGGGTTTCCTAGGGTAGGATTCAAGGCTGGTGTTGGGGAAATGGGCTTTCGCAGCTCTCTGATCTTTAGTTTGTGGAAGACACTTCTCTTATGGGGAGGGCTCACCTTCAGGGGGCTATCTCTTTTAGGCAGGCTTTGGATATTTACCTTGCTACTTCAGGTCAAAAAATCAATGAGAATAAGTCTTATGTCTTCTTTTTTAATACTCATCATGGTATTCAATGGTGGATTGCTAATATTTTGTGGTTTCAAATTGGGTCTCTTCCCTTTGTCTATCTGGGAATACCTCTTATTGTTGGTACGTAGCCTAGGTATTCTTGGAAAAAATTGTTTGATAAGTTGCATAGTAAAGTCAATCATTGGACTCATTGTTTGATTTCTACTCCTGAAAGAGTGACCCTTTTGAAGTCTATTATCTAGGCTCTTCCTATTTATAGTTGTTTTGTTTAGGTGGCTCCTTTGTATTTCCTAAAGGAATTTGATGCTCTCTCATGACAATTTATTTGGAGTGCAAACTTGCATTCGACCAAGTGAATTCTTGTTAAGTGGGATACGGTGTGTAGGTCATAGAAAGAGGGGGGCTTGGATTGCATTCTGCTATTTTGAATGGACAAGCTCTTGCGGCCAAGTTATATTGGCTTGGTGTACTAGTTAGCATCAAATTTGGGCTCATATTCTTACCCACAAGTATCTTATGGATCTGAACACTTTTGATATGCCTTGTTTCCCTTTAGAAGGAAGGAGATCTATGTATGATTTGGAATACCCTCAAATTAGGGACTCAGTTGGTTAGGAATGGTATTTTTTGGATATGTCATTTGGGTTCTCAAGCCCTTTTTTGGTGGGATTCTTTGGATGGTCGCCCTTCCATTCTTTCTACTTACCCTCACCTCTAGTCTCTTTGTGATCATTTTATTGCTACTAGTTGAAATATAGTTGAGCATTATAAGTTTGTTTGGAATATTGGACGGGTTGCTAGCCTTATATTGAAGCACTCCTTGGATTGGTCACTAGGAGGGTCAAAGGAGGATAGGAAAGAGTTGGCTTGAATTCTTGGCTTGAGATTGTGTCTATTTCAAGGTCCTTAAAAATATTACAGACACAATCTCATATGGGGCTACTGGTCTGATTTTTCCTGCATTGGAGTTCTGTGAAGCATTAAAAACATGAAAACATCAATATTTCAAATCTTGAGCTTAAAATCCAAAACACATCTTTCTTTATGGGAGACAGTAGTCTCATGAAAGGAGGCCTTGAAGTTGGCAAGACCTAATCACTACTCATATTTGTTAGAGAATATATTTTCCAATGTTTGCTTCCATGTTGTTGACTTTACATGAGAAGTTTGGTACAGGTCATCTAGGAAACAGTCCTTAAAACTATAACAGGGAGCTAGAATTTTCTTTCTACTAAGATCATCTCACTATAAATTTCTCATAAATGTTCTCAAAAATCACCAGCTAAGAAAGTTATGGTAGTGCCAATCCATGGGCCCATGGCCTTATTATGAAGCCAAATATTGCAATATGCTTAAATCTGCTTAAAATTCAAATTGCAAACCATATAAAAGATAATGTAGATAATAAAAAATCAAGGCAATGTAGCTGCCCCCTGCAACAAGTAAACATGTGATAAACTAGCAATTTGTAATGCTCTAACTAAAAATTTGGTAAATGTCATGTATAACTGATTTTCTTACCACAAAATATCATAAAGCAGAGCATTGCACGAATAAAAAATAATCTTCCAGTGGTGCAAAGATCATAAGCCTACTGAAAAACTTCAAACATATCACCATTAATATCGGCACAAAAATGTGACCCAAGAAAGAAAAGATTTAACAAGTAGTAGCCAACCACATAGTAAAGCCAGAAATACAATAATATATTGTAACAATCAATGAAATGAAAAACATAGAAAACTCACAAAAAACAATCATAAAATGCGTATTTAAATGTTATGGCATCAATGTAAACCATGAACACTAACAACTAGAAAAAAAGAAGGGGGAAATCACCACAACACAATAGCAATAACTAGTAATATTAAAAATCTTAGAATCTAGAACAACAAAGTGATAAAGAAACTCATAATACCTAGAAAATAGAAACTAGAGGTGCAATGTTGTTTGAGCCATCTTAAAATTGTTTGATCTAAGAAACTGTTGCACAACCATATTACCCCTTGCTTCTACAATAGATCACATGTCTCTCCTACCATGCATAAGTAAATTTAGCAATGCATATATTTGCACAATTGTGATTGCTTCATTTATCTTATCCTCAAGCGGGCTCACTAATGGACACCAATTTTACTTTCCATTAGTTGTTTTGATAAGGCCATCACTCTAGAAATACAACCTAGAGAAATTGTGGCCAAAAACTTGACAGGCTTGGCTCATGTCTCTAGATCGAGAAGATACCGTGACAGACGAGCAATAGCATATTTGGATGCTTTCAGGTCTTGCAATTTTATAATGTAAAACAACACTTCAAGTAGCCTAGTTGTTGATTCTTCTCACTTGTGAGATCTTAAAACTTCCAAAAGGGATTCCACTGCACCACATTCTGCCATTACCTCAAAACTTGATACATCATTTGTCTCTAGAATAATCAATTCACTAAGAGATACTACTACAAATTTCACACTACTTGATCATAGCTGCTTCACAAGAATTGCGAGAGGCACTTTTAAATAGTACTAGCATCTAAAGCACAAGACATTTGGAAGCACCAATGCAGTTGCTTCCCACAATGCATGTGATGGCTATGGATCAAATTGTAAAAGATCCTTTGGAGTTAAATTATTCCAGCAACATCTAAAATGACATTTGATTAGCTCACAAAAACAACTTTAAGTACCTTTGTTGCTTTCATATATATGTAAGTTTGAAATTCCAAGTCTTGCTAGCTATACATGAGGCACTTCAGCTTGCAATGCTATAACATCTCTCTTAAAAATTTTGGGCAATAAGATGTGAAAGTAATTCAGCTCCAAGGTGTTGGACATAATGGGATGGTGATTCAAGAAATCCAAGTAACAACTCAATATCCTGACTAGGTGTGAGTTGCAGGTTGGTAAGAGATTGGGGCTTCTCTAGGATATTTTCTCTCAATACCCTATTTTGGTCCTATCTGCTTAATTCTACAATCAAAGAACATAGATAATGTGGTGCATCAAAGAGGATTTCAAGAACAATATCAATTACCCTAGCTTTGACCATGTCAATCTTGCATTCGGGATGGTCATATGTTGCAACAACCTCTTCCTGTTGCTCACCATCCAAAAATTACCAGAGGCACAAACTCTAACTTCCTAAATGAGATTAGAATCTATTGTAAGAAGGTCTACAAGGGGCTGTTAGATAGAATTGGAAGCTATAGAAGTTGCCTTTCCTCTAGAGATGGAAATTAAAATACTACAGAGCAATGTGGTAACTTCCTTGAACTCTAAGGAACAAGATGACGATAAAATTCTCCATAAACTTAACTCTATAGAATTGACTTCAACATCAAGAATAACTAGATCCCTTGAAGAGCTTTAAGCTAATCACTTGACTAATGCACCAATTTCAGCTTCTTGTTCTTTCACAGACCCCACACTAATCATTTGTACTAATGATCTTATTGATTGCCTTTCAACATAATCATTTTTAATGTTATCTGAGTCAAAAATAGATTGCAGGGACATAGTCACATTTCAATCTAGCTCCCCTTGAACCCAATTGAAGAACTATTATAAGCTGAATGACAGTACCTATTGTAGAATCCTAGTGCCAAATATCAAGACTGTTCAATACAACTCTTTGTAAACTTGTTGCAACTTCTTCTATTACATCTTGAGGACTCGAGGATGGATATTTGGCTAAGATGTCTAAGGCTCCCACTTGACCCATGGCCAACTTGTTTGCATTATTGGCATTTTTCAATCTCAATTAAGAGCACTAGAGCAAGTGAAGTTACACTTGATTGATCTAGCATAGGCTTAAGTCGCACAAGTTCAACTAAAGAAGGTATAGATTTACAAGATGTGACAACCACCATAATGCCATCCACTTTAAAATGCCATTCAAGATGAACTTGAACAAGATTGCACACAAAATAAAATTATTTAGATAATGCATCAAATGTTGATATGTTCAATTCTATATAGCCAAGCATTGATATTAGACCCCTAGCTACTCCTGAATTTTCAACTACAAGAAGAGTTCTCCCATTACCATTGCAGACAAGGGTAGCCAATGCTAGAGCAGAAAAATACCTATCAATCACTTTGCCAGACCTTGGTAAATTGGTGAGAGATGGTATTGCTTGCATGGCTGCATCAACTCGAATAACATCTCTATCTTTGAATAGGATAGCTAACACAACTATGCTAGCCCATGTGCCTCCACCATCCTTCACCTCCATTTGAAACTAACAAAAAAATACTCTCAATTCTATATCATAAGCCAAAACAATCTTTGTCATTAACAAATATTCCAATACATAGAAATTCTAAAAACTTAATAGAATGTAAAAGTCATTAAACTAGAAAAACTCTAATGATAAAAAATCGGATTAAAGACAGATGTATAAAATAAGAAACAAGAAAATAAAAAATCAGAAATGCAAAATACATGTCAACTTAACACATAAGTGAAAAGAATAAACACTTCAAATACAATAGAATATGGACAACCTCAAGTAAAGAGTACTAAACACAAACACTTAGCATATATAACAGGAATGCAAAACAAGTACAAAGAAATGGACTGCAGTAAACCACTAATGAAAGAAAAGAAGTTTGGTAGAAGCCAAAATCATACTTGTAATGCATTTGGAGAAAACTTTGTAAGCTGTTCAGTTAAGACTTCAATTGCACCTATTTCGATTATGGCAGCTTTGGTTTCACTATAATAAGAAGAAATTATTGATAACTGTTAGAGTAAAGGTTTTAATTTAATCATGTTGATTAAATTACCTTTATTCCTCTCTTAAGATTTCACTTTAGTTACATTTTGTGACATTTAATAATTATATTAATTATTAAATGTCTACCTATTAGGGTTTCTTTTAGGGTTGCACAAAATCCTTTTATAAGGATTCATCATTTAATTTTTATCTCTCTTGGATGAATACATTTTTCAACTTTCAGAGCACCCTTGCTTGTTTGTCTCCATCTCTTCTTTCTGCGACAGGTTATTTGCATGCAGGTGATCTTCGGGGTCTGTGAAGTTGGCTTTCTCAACTTCTACATGGTATCAGAGCTCCAGATCTGTGGCTGCCTGTTCTTTTTTTGAAGATATCAGCTTACAGAGGTTTTTTCTTTGCAAGGGTTTCAAACCAGTTCTTTTTTGCCAGATCAGAGGGTTTTTCCATCATTTTTTAAGAAATTTTCAATTTTATCTCTCAAACGGTGCATTTTGGTGAAAAACGGACTTCATGGGTGCGCTCAGAAGGCCCAAAAACCCTATTTTCATATAAAATATGATAGGGTTTGCTGAAAATTGATTTTTTAGTGTTTTTGGGGATTTTCAAAAAAATGGCCAAAAAAATCCGTACAATTGTACGGATCCGTACGGATGAGACGATTTTCCTTTCATATTTTTGGTCGCTGCATCAATTTTGAGCTGTCTCATTTTTCGTGCCCTTTTGATTTATGCCTCGATTTTCATGCATGAAGGTTTAGCTGAATATTTTTGGTTTAAAGCCTAAATGGGTACTTTTAGTAAAATGGGCATATCTCGGGCATTTTAGCTCATAATTTCGAATGAAAATAGGCGTTGGAAAGTTGGTTCCGGCGCCGTTCTGATGGATTAGTTTTGATTTCCTGGTTTTTCCGTTTTGGTGCTGTTTTCCTTAGTCAAAGTCAAAACAATATTTTTGCACTCCCGGAGCCATATATTTTGCATACGGACTCCGTTTTTCGCAAACGAATAGGCATTGGAAAGATGTTTCTGTAAAATTTCCAGATCTACAATATATTTTTCTAGAATCTACCCCAGGTACTTTTTATTCAGTATTTTGTGTTTTCACACATCTGTCAATTACTTGGATGTTTCAGCACTTGGAAATGATTTGTTTGCATGGGATGGCTTTGTTTGATCTGATTTATCAGTATTGAGGTTAGTTAGTCTCAGATTTTTAATTTGAAGAGTTATCATGGGTTTTTCTACTCACCCTTCAGTTGTTTTTCTGGAACGGGGTAATTATGAGTCATGGGCAAAGGGTATACTTACACATTGTAGGTGGCTTAATATTTTTCCTTATTTGTATGATCTCATACCTGCACCAGCAACTTTAGAGGGAAAACTAGCTTGGGATATCATTAGAAATCACATAGTAGGAGTTATTTTGTCTAGTGTTGATTCTGACACTATGTGGGCTATATCGGGCATTGATTGTCCTCACTCACTTTGGACACGTCTTTGGGAGATCTATGGAGACCCTAGTCTTTCTCCATTCCTAGAGGATCCTGCTTCAGATTGTCTTGTACCCATTGGTTGGAGAGAGAATGCACCCTTTGATCATGATACTTTAAAGGAGCTTCAGTATTTAGACACCCTTACATATTCCGATGAATCAGAGGATTGTCTCACAGTTCCTACTCTTCAGACTGAGATTATACTTGTATCAACATCTTCTCCTATTGTTCTTGATCAGTTTGATATTGCCTCTTCTTTGGCTTCTATTGATTCAGCTAAGCAGGACATCATACATCTTTCAGACATGGCTACTTGGGATTCTTATCTTGCAGGAATTTCATCTTTGTTTGTAGAGTCCTATATTGTAGATCTAGAGGATTACTTTGAGGATTTTCAGCTCCTCTTTGTTGACATCCATATTCCAGTTGTTAGCCCACCATCATCTGTGAATTCAGAGGTTGCAGTTTTTGAGTCTTCAGTTCAGTTTGGATTTGACATCTTTTGTTTCAGTTCAAACAGAGAGATTCTTCAGCATCCTATTATGGCACACATCTTGAGACAGATTGATTCTTCTCTTTTCACAGGGTTTCTTTGACATTGTCCTTTGGATCCGTTTCTTCCCAAGGGGAGGAATATTATATGCCGCTTCAGGATCTCTTTCTGGATTCTACCTTAGGCATCCATATGTGCGACAGGAGTTTCTTCATTGTGGGGGGGCCTTCTAGTCTCTTTCTTTTCTCCTATGGAGACCATTGTACATGTACTTATATGATAGAAGCTGTCTATGGGGGGTCTTATGTTATCCACCTCCTATCCTTCTGTTATTAGTGCATTTATTTCTTTCATCTCTTTTTGGAGTAGAGTTTTTCCCATGAGGTTTTCTCTATTTCTCCACTTTACAGAGATTTGGTTGTAATTGGGTACCTGACAGGCCTTGTTGCCTGGACCCAAGTTTACTTTCTTGCATTGTAGTTACCTTTGCTTTCTTGCACATGTTTGTAACTGCACTTTTGCTCATCTTAAGGGGGGTGTTAGAGTAAAGGTTTTAATTTAATCATGTTGATTAAATTACCTTTATTCATCTCTTAAGATTTCACTTTAGTTGCATTTTGTGACATTTAATAATTATATTAATTATTAAATGTCTACCTATTAGGGTTTCTTTTAGGGTTGCACAATATCCTTTTATAAGGATTCATCATTTAATTTTTATCTCTCTTGGATGAATACATTTTTCAACTTTCAAAGCACCCTTGCTTGTTTGTCTCCATCTCTTCTTTCTGTGACAGGTTATTTGCATGCAAGTGATCTTCGGGGTCTGTGAAGTTGGCTTTCTCAACTTCTACAATAGCAACCATAGGGCAACTGTTACTAAGAAAATGGACGCTCAATCACGCACTAAGAATGCATCTCCTTCTTCAAGATGCCCAACTTTTCTTTCATACACATTGTTAACTCTATCAATCCTTCAATCATTAATTTATGTTGCTTGTTCCAGTATATGCAAAAGAGAGAAAATGGGTTAAATAAAAAATCTAGATTCCTTTGGTGAATCAATGTTTGATACCTGTATGTTTCATAGTACAAATAAGAAGAGGGAAGTCCATATGGCCAAAAATTTCACCAATGGTTCCAAGTTGTAAGGTGATTTAGAAAATATTTCCCATGGAGGAAAGCTAGAAGTTCCACCTCATCTCTCTCTAGCCAATATGGTAAAGTGATTCTAAAGCATCTGATGAAGTTAGATCCTCTAAATCTGTAGAAGCTAAAAATTATATTCATGAAACAGTAGTGCCACAATGGTTAATAGTCTCGACTCTCAATAAGCACATCATTGACTAGCAGGTGAGTCAATAATCATGCACCTACTATACATTAGCATCCCACTTTTGTACCATCCTTTAGGATTCTTATCAATGATGGAACGGTATCCTCTATTCATTATTAACCTGTGTGGTCACAATTTGAGAGTCCATATAGACATGTAATTTTGTGATTTTCCACTAGATAATCAATTTAAGCCTTGTAATCAAAGTCTCATATTTTGTCGACAAGCTAAAATCCTTATGGATAAAATTTCCCTAGGTGATAATGAATAGGATGCCAACTCTTAACCATGCTATGTGTATGAACCATCAAAGTAGAGCTTCCATAATGATGTGTCACTAACCATGAAAATGGATTCATTAGGAAAATTTGTTATCAAGGGATATATATCTATTAAAGGAAGCTTCAACTAATTGATCAACAATGACCTATTAAATTGTCTTTTCATCCACATATTCATGGAGTATGACTCCCTTGGCCATTCACACTGTGAGGGATGCTCTTAATACGGGATATTTGAGTTGATCTACACTATAAGGGAGATTTGATTGATTTTCAAGCATGTAGTGTCAAATATTTTGTAACCTAAAGATAACTACTAAACATATTCATTCCATAGGAGTATAATTGAGCTCATATCTAGCTAAGGTGTGACTAATGTAATAAACAACCATATATATACTTCCTTAGAGTATGACTTCCTTGGCCATTCACCCTATGAGGGATGTTCTTAATACGAGATATTTGTGTAAATGTAGTCAAATCTTCTATCAAAATGAGAGACTAAGGGTTCTAAAAGGATTCTAAGTTTCCAGAATTCTATTAAGATTTTAAGACAGATTTTCAATTTCTAGATTTATACTAAATGTGCTGATTGCAGAACATTAATGATTTTAATGTCTGCATATTAATATTGTAATCATCTTTTATATTTTAGGAGAATCACCTCCAAGGGATGCGTCTCTTGAGAGGACGTGTCTCCACATGTGGAGACACGTCCACTCAAGGGATGTGTCCCTTAGGGCATGGGTTCCTCTCACAACTGATGAGCATTTGGTTAAACAAACTTAACGAATGGACACACCCTTATGCATGGCAGATGTATTACAAGAATCACGAATTTTAATCAAAGCAAATTCAGAACATTATTTAGATAACTTCGATTTTATACATGCTTTATAAAATTTGATTATTTACTTATTTCCAGAAATATTAAACATGAACAGTATTTGATCATATATAAATGATGATGATGCTTATAGCAATCATCGTT
This sequence comes from Sequoia sempervirens, assembly GCA_007258455.2. Lineage (NCBI taxonomy): Eukaryota > Viridiplantae > Streptophyta > Pinopsida > Cupressales > Cupressaceae > Sequoia > Sequoia sempervirens. The sequence continues at coordinate 338,593,046 of VDFB02193867.1, read as the reverse complement.
TATATCTGACCTAAGCTACCATTCATTAACACTCCCTCTTAGCTAGGGAAGATATTTCAAATCAAATAAGTAGGGATATCATCTTTACACATGATATCGAAGATAAGGAATGTTTTCTCAAAATTTTCAAGTCACATGACATTCTTCATAACTCATCTTCATTATGGTATGTGCACTGACATCAAGTCACATGATGTCTACCATAATTCATGGCATATCCACGAATATAAATATCCACCATGATTATCTCTTAAATATCACAATGATCTTCAGATGATATCAAGTCCCATGATATCCATCAAAGTTTCCAAGAGATACTATCATGACATGTCCATAGATATCAAGTCACATGATATCTATCATGATAGTTTATCATTGTAGAGTCGTCACTTTACAATGTCAAATACAAGTGTTCATTATTAGAAAGATCGTCACCTTTCAATAATGTACACAGGGGGAGTAGGCCCATAAAGTCATGGAGTCACACACATGACAAAAGAGTTTACACATTTAAACATCTTTATATATTAGTACAATTTGTTAAACAATTTGAATTTCAAACATAAATAACAAATTACATTTCAACCATACCAAGTTTCTTCCTGAAGTGCTCTACCTTGATTCGGGAGAGAGGCTTGGTGAGAATGTCTGTAGTTTGATCATTTGTACTAATATACTCCAATTGAATCACTTTCCTTTCCACCATATCTCTTACATAATGATATGGGATCTCAATGTGCTTAGATCTATCATGAAAGACAGGATTTACAGAGAGTTTGATGCAACTTTGATTATCACAATGAATAATTGTAGGATTCAAGGGCTCACCAAAGAGTCGCACAAGCAATTTATGAAGCCAAACTGCTTCTCTTGCTCCCATTGAGGTTGCATTGTATTCAACTTCTGTTGAGCTCTGAGCAACTGAATATTATTTTCTGCAAATCCAGGAGATCATAGCTGATCCTAAACTGAAGCAACATCCTGATGTGCTTTTCCGATCAGTTATACTTCCAGCCCAATCTGAATCAGAGTACCCATGTAGATCTAGTTGATCATTCTTGTAAAGAGTACCATATCCAATAGTGCCTTGAAGATATCTCAAAATATGTTTCACAGTCATTAAGTGAATTTCCCTTGGCTCACACATGAACTGGCTGAGAACATTCACTGCATAGCAAATATCAGGTCTGGTATTGACTAGATACATCAGGGATCCAATCATCTGTCTGTAAAGGGTTGGATCTGCACACTTGGATTCTGCTGCTGCTTCTTTCAATTTGTGAAGGTTGGTTTCCATGGGTGTAGACATAGGTCTACAGTCCAACATTCCAAATTTCTTTAGAATATCAATAGTATACTTCCCTTGGTTTAGTATAATGCCCTCTGATTTCTGCCATACTTCTAAACCTAGGAAGTAGTGAAGAATGCCCAAGTCTTTCATGTCAAATTAAGAAATTAGATCCTGCTTCCCTTGAGCAATGAGGTGATCTTCTCCTGTTATCAGTAGGTCATCAACATATAAAATAATTATTAGCATATCATCTTTAATTACCTTGAAGTATAGATTGGAGTCAGCATCATTCTTGGAAAATCCTAATCCCAAGAGATAACTGTCAATTCTTTCATACCAGAACCTAGGAGCCTATTTAAGTCCATAGAGGGCTTTCTTCAGTCTGCATACATGTGAGTCAGGTTTATGTATCACAAAACCTTCAAGCTATTCCAAATATACTTCTTCTTTAATGTTTCCATTTAGGAAGGCAGTTTTCACATCCATTTGATGGATCTTCCAACCTTTAGCTGCTGCAATGTCTAACACTGCTCTCACTGATGTGTAACAGGAAATAGGTGCAAATGTTTCTTCATAATCAATGCCTTCCTTTTGAGAGAAACCTCTTCCCACAAAACATGCTTTATTTTTTTCTATACTGCTATCAACAGCATGCTTTATTTTGAAGAGCCATTTGGAAGAGACAACAAATTTCTCTTTTGGTCTAGGTACTATATCCCATACATCATTCTTTAGAATAGACTGATATTCCTCTGTCATTGCATCCTTCCATGCTTGATGTTGGAAAGATTATGTAACACTGATAGGTTTTGAGTTTATGATGTTGTTCATTAGAGCAACATAGCTAGAGAAACGTTTGGGTCTTTTACTCTCCCTGAACATTCCTTTGGGTGTTGTATAATCCTCTACTTCTTTGATCATCTTCTTGGCCCAAAGTGGTCTCTTTCTGTCATTGTCATCTATATTCTCATTTGAAGTAGAAGGAAGTTCATGTGGCATTTCCTTAGGATGCTTCCTCTGAATCTCAGGAGCAGGTTCCATTTCAGGTACTCTAGGGAAATAGGTTTCAGTCTCACTAGAACTTCTTGCCCTCTTGAATGCAATGTCTTCTTCAAAGATGACATCTTTGCTCAATTCAATTTGATTCTATCCAGGTATGAATATCCTGAAGGCCTTGGAGGTTTCACTATATCCCATAAATATCCCTTTCTTTCCAGAAGGTTCAAGTTTGAATCTCTTCTCCTTGGACAGATGAATATAGATGGGACAACCAAAAATCCTAAAGTGACTAATGTCAGGGTTTATGCCAGCGAAGGCTTCTTCAGGAGTTTTGTTGTCAAGATGAGAATGAGGACATCTATTTTGGATGTAGACAGCAGTCCTAGAGGCTTCTACCCAGAAAGAGGTTTCAATGTTTTGGTCATGCAACATTGCTTTGGTAGCTTCTACAATGGTTCTATTTTTTCTTTCAGCAAACCCATTTTGTTGAGGGTTGTAAGCCACTGTGAACTCCCTCTTAATTCCAGCACTCATGTAGAATTCCTTAAAAATTTCATAGGTGTATTCTTTCCCATTGTCTGTCCTTAAGGTTTTTATTTTCTCCCCGAAGAAGTTTTTTGTAAGTGCTTTGAACTCTTTGAACCTTTTGAGGATTTCTATTGACTCTTTACACTTAAGGAAATAGATCCATGTTTTCTTAGAGAAGTCATCTATAAATATGACATAGTAAAGAAATCCTGCTTTAGAAGGTACAAAAATGGGTCCACATAAGTCAGAGTGAACCAGATCTAACACATTTAGGGTTTTGCTCAAACTAGTGGGAAAGGATCCCTTTGTATTCTTTCCTAAGGCACAACCTTTACAATTTCCTTCATGAGATGGTTTTAACTTAGGTAACCCTGTTACAAGTTTTTCCATAGAAGGTAGGGCATGGAAATGAAGGTGTCCTAATCTTCTATGCCAAATCTCAGTTGACTCAAAGATGTCAAGGGTAAGGGCTTGATTAACTTCAGTGCAAAGTTTGTAAAGGTATCCTTGTCTTACACCTATGATATGGGCTTTCTTGATAGATGAGTTTTTAGGCCATGCTAGAACTTTTCCAATCCATAAATGTAACCCTATATCCATTGTCTTCAAGGGAAGAGATGGATATTAGATTCCTCTTTATTCCAGGTACAAATAAGACCCTAGTGAGTTGAAGGGAGAGACCAGATTTTAATGTGATGGAACAAGTTCCAACCCCTTTTACTTGATGTGTAGAGTCATCCTCAATTGTGACATCTTCATCAGAATCTTCAGTCATAGTGTCTAAGTGTTCTCTAAACCCTGTGATGTGCCTCAAAGAACCACTATCAATCACCCAGTTGTTGATATTGTTAGATACTTGATTAGATAATGCTAAATAGAACACAAAGTTCTCAGATTCGTGATCTGAATTTTTCCTTCCTACTTTGGAAAAAGATGCTTGTTGCTTTGATCTGTCAAGGCACTTCACTGCATAGTGGCCATATTGATCACATCTAAAACATTGCACTTGAGAGATGTCTTTCCTTTTAGAAGATCCCTTTCCATTGGAATTTCTCTTTCTTTTAAAAGATCCTTTCTTGTAGGAGTTTTTCTTATTCCTTTTATTAGATGATGTGTTGAGTACATGAATGTCTTCATCTATATTTTTCTATTTGTTTTCTTTTGAGGAGAGTCTTGTTTATTCTTGAAGGCAGTCAGATCTTAGCCTATCAAACTTAGGGAGTTTAGATCTTGCACTTATTCCTTGAACAAATGACTCCCATGAGTTTGGTAGGCCTCCTAGTGCAATTAGAGTTAACTCTTCGCTATCAATCTGATATCCAATTGTGGATAATTGATCCCTTAGTTCAATAATCCTCATGAAGTATGCATTAATGGACTCTCATTTGTTTATTTAAGCATTGTTGATTTTCCTTTTTAATACAAGAGTCCTGTAGGTGTTGTTGATCTCATAAGTACTCTCAAGAGATTTGTACATATGGTATGCATTTTCATGTTTTGATAGGATGGGCACTATATGATCCCTAACTGTATCTACTAGGATTTTCATGGCCTTTTCATTGTTTTCTATCCATTGAGTTTTCTCAGGTTTAGACTTTGTTTCCTTCAAATTTTCTCTCACAAGTGAATCTAGCTTATTCTCTCTAAGGATCATCATGATTCTAAATTTCCATGATGTGAAATTGTCTGCTCCTGCAAGATGATCTTCAAATCTGATCATACTTGACATTATGAAGAATGTGAAGTGAATTAGATTCTAGAAAAATTACGAATTTTCTTGAGTAATTTGATATTTAGATTTGATTTGGATTCACACAACGTGGCTCTGATACCATGTAAATGTATTCAAATCTTCTATCAAAATGAGAGACTAAGGGTTCTAAAAGGATTCTAAGTTTCCATAATTCTATTAAGATTTTAAGATAGATTTTTGATTTCCAGATTTATACTAAATGTGTTGATTGTAGAAAATTAATGATTTCGATGTCTGTATATTAAGATTGGAATCATCTTTTATATGTTAGTAGACCTACCTCCAAGGGATGCGTCTCTTGAGAGGACGTGTCTCCACATGTGGAGACACGTCCGCTCAAGGGACGTGTCCCTTAGGGTGCGGGTTCCTCTCACAATCGATGACCATTCGGTTAAACAAACTTAACGAATGGACACACCCTTATGCATGGCGGATGTATTACAAGAATCCCGAATTTTAATCAAAGTGAATTCAAAACATCATTTAGATAACTTCGATTTTATACATGCTTTATAAAATTTGATTATTTACTTATTTCCAAAAATATTAAACATGAAGAGTATTTGATCTTATATAAACGATGATGATGCTTATAGCAATCATCGTTTATATCTGACCTAAGCTACCATTCATTAACAATTTGAGTTGCTTTACACTATAATTGATATTTGATTGATGTTCAAGCATGTAGTGTCAAATATTTTGCAACCTAAAGATAACTCGTAAACATATTCATTCCATAGGAGTATAATTGAGCTCATATCCAATGAAGGTGTGACTGATGTAATAAACAACCATATATTTTCCTCTCGGCTCTCATCAGGTTGTGCTAAAAGTGCCCCCAATAAAATTGATGTGGCAAAAATATATAGCAATAGAGGCTTGCTTAGAATTGGATGCATGAGGTAGATGGTGATTATAGATACTCCTTTATTTGACAAAAATCCTACTGACATTGGAATTCTACATTTTTTAAGAGTATATGGGAGAAAAATCTAAAACAAAGTAGTTTGATCAATCAAAATGAATTGCAAACGCTAAAGATTAGGTGATTAAACAGATTGAAACAATACAAACATGTAATGACAACCCATATTAACCTCCTAGTTACAGTATTGAAAGTGGCTTTGCCCAATTTATGAAATGATGTTAGTGTTTCATTTGACAACATAATATTGCATTAAAAAATTGATTGAAAATAGCTTGGAGGACCACCAACTTATAGATTTATAGAGGGTTGAAAGGATGGTTAAGATGTAAACAATCTTTTTTTATGATGTTTATTCCAAAAATGGAGTAGAGGCTGGAATTTTATTGATATTTCCTCTTAAAGAGGCTGTCACATTTTATTTCAAATTAAGATTTGAATGTACAAATAATTTAAAAATATGAGTTTATTAGATAAATATTTAAAATAGATTTGAAAAATAATTAATAATGACCAATAAACAATTCGCATTACAATGATATTCTCATGAAAGATCAATACTAATAACTTCACAACATGACAATAGTGCAAGTGCTTAAGCTGCCAGGTGGATCACTCCAACGACTTCCTCAATCGTTCGTAACAATCTGCATTCCCCATCCTTAACTATTTACGAAATACATTTTTGAATAGAAGTTCAGTATGCATCAAATTTTTGAATACATCGACGAAAAAATAGCTTGCATAATCAAAACCAGAGAAGTATTATCAAAGATTATATTACGGATTGTGTCTTTAAGTAGTAACATTTTTTCTGTGCAAGAAATTTAAAACAGTCAGAATATATTACAAAGCGTTCCAAAGGAAGATTCAATTGTAGAAGATTAAACATTCTCTGAGAGAAAAATTTGAAACCTGGGAAACTAGAAACATTGTGATAAAGGAAAACATGAGACATCCCTCATAATGTATCATCATTATCTAGAGTTACCGTCTTGAAATTAAGACGGTGCCTGTAAAGATCATTGATGTTAAGGGAAGATCATCAGATAAATGAAAATACAAACTGAGAATAAGTTCTTGAAACTCTAGAGCCTCAAGAAATTGTATTTAAAATATTCGCTTGATCATTGTGTCAATTTATTTCAGAATATTCTTCTAACAGTTCATTGAAAACAGCTTGTAGAATATCCTCCCTCTGCCGTCTGTATACGGAAAAACAGGCCTCCTGCGCTAAACCCGGCCTCAGAAATGATCTCGAGCTGGAGACTGCTGCGTCCCTGCCAAGCAGAATGCAAAATTCGCAGAATATGAGAAATTGAACATCCCCAGGACATGTTTCAAGTATCGAACATGCTTCTTTAAATAAAATATCCGGTCGGCACGGATTCGCATTCCTGCAAGTAACTTGTGCCATATAAACTGGCAGAAACGAGGATCGAATCCATGCTTCACTATCTTTATCGTTGAAAATTCGTAAATGGTGTTCCACTCGTCCCAGAAGCTGCATCAATAAAGAAGACCGCTGGTTCTCGGATGTGTAGGCAGCAAAATAGTCACTGTAAAGTTGCTGAACTAGTGAATCTGAATCAATAAACTTTCTTTCCACCTTGCATCTTTTGCACTTGCATTCACAGCCGAAACCGAAGGATTGGCAAAGTGGATGTCGAATATTATGGGGAACCAGGACACCGAAATAGGGTATGGTGATTTCTTGACCCTTTTCGATTTCCTTGGTCGCATAGACTTGTAAAATATTACCTGCACCTATTCTTGCTGCGTTGGGCGCATGAATGGTTAATAAAAGAGGGAGCGAGCCATACCCCATAATAGAGCCTTGAGGGAATGGAAGCAGAAAGAGTGCATTCACACCAGTAGTTCGGACAACACCTGGAGATGAGTTGTCCAATGCTGTGCGTTCTATGATATGAAGGATGAGGCTGTCAAATATTCCAGGCACTGTATGCTTTCCCATTCTACGTAACAGTTTGTTCTCTTCTGCGGACTCCTTTATGAAATCTGACATTTGGGGAAGGAAGTGTGCCAATTGAGGAATGCGGCTTGCAAGAGAAAGAAAGAGTTTCGCCCTGTTGTCTCCGCATGAACTCAGCGCTCCTTTCACTTTTTGAAGCAGCCCATTCTTGACGGGATCATCCATAGCATTGTCGGACACAGCAAAAGCGTTGCTAATCAACACCACCTCTCCTACCTTGATATTGCGCGTCGCAAACAAACCCCTGCCACACCCATTCCTTGTCATTCTCATCTCCACTGACCCAAAGAAATCTCCATCTGGTGCGCCAGGCCCTGCTTCTCCTGTAATGGTTTCACCCATGTCTAACGATTTGCTATAGGTGGAAGTGAAGTCTTGGTCGTCCTTACCTTGAAAATGAAAATGATACGGATCTTTGGATCTCCCGATAGGCAAGAATTCTTGTATTTTATTCTTGAACCCATAGCTGTTGGAAGAGTCGAGCTTACGGCATTTCTCCGCATCTTGTAGCGCTTGGGCATGTCGCCCAAGTTGCATTTGGGCGTGAAATCTGTTATAGTACAGGTCAAGGAGTGAGAGGTCATCCACACGCAGTCCCTTCAAGTAGCTTATCTCACATTTAGTAAAATTTCGAATACTTTTCTCCCATTCTTTTGCATTATAAGCGTAATTTGCACAATCCATCCAGGCCTTGAATTTTTCTATACCAACTGTAACGTTTGCGTCCCCAGAATCTGCAACTTTTCTTGGCCTTATCCATTCAATTGAAAGGGGATTCTCTACCTGAATGTATATAAGACCGCTTTCACCTTTGATAAGCATGGGCTCCATGACAGCGACATTCCTGCTCCGTGGATAATTTATTCTTGCAAAATACTGATGAGAAGATTGGGGATCTTCAGGAACTATAGAAAGAACCACTGCCATCTTAGTCTCAACATCCTCCAGCACAGTAAAGACTCTCCCAAACTCGAAAGCTTCAACACAGTTTCCCATATAACACAACGCACTCATTACGCCGCCCAATTTTCAAATCCTTGAGGTTCACCGGAACAAGATCAGTGGAAAACTGTGTTCCCTTATGGCACGCTTCGAATCTTTTTCCACGCCTGTTCTCCAACTGCAAAATCTTTGTAACCTCAGGCTTTGTGAGATACATGGCAGCTTTGTCATGGATTGAAGTTAAAAACTTCTTATCGAAGTTGTTAATGGCAGCAGAGGAGAAGGCGTTAGGTCTCGCATCACGCACTCCAATGATGCCAAGAAGCCTCTCCAAATATGGGGGATCTGCAGAGCTGCTCATTCTCTTCCTCCTTATGCTTATTGAAATCAATTCAGACGAGAAGGTGTGTTTGGATGGGGAAGACGGGAGGAGAACTCAGCCACGTATACATAAGTATTTCAGATCTGGGTTGAAAGTTACAGACAGATTAAAAGTTGTTAAAACGACGAAACGTTCAAATCTCGTTTTAACGGTAAAATATTAAACAAGAAGAATTAAATCATTGGAAGGTTTAACAAGCACGTGTGAGAGGGGAATTGTTTTGGAGGGAAAGTCGTTATGTTGCCGGCACTAAAGTTAGTTAATTTGTCGATTCTCTTCATATTGAATGTGTATGTGTAGTTAAATAGTCCTTGTAATAAGGTAAAATTTTCAAAGGACTCGGATTATTTCATACAATATTATAATAATTCTATCCTATTAATATTAAAATATCTTAAATATATTTATTTTAAAAATATTTATAAACATTTAAGTTAGAATTATTTTATTTAATATTATTAAGTGTAGAGGTATGATATTTTAATAGGTTATGGAATTTATTTAAACAAATTAATAGAAAATGGTGTATAATTTTTTTCAATCACATTTCATGATTCGTCATCTTTTTGGATTATGGAATGTAGTGTTATAAAAAATGTAAAAAAATCTCATGACGACACATATTAACTTCCTAGTTACACTATTCAAAGTGGCGTTGCCCAATTTATGAAATGATATTAGTGCTTCATTTGACAACATAATATTGCATTAAAAAATTGATTGAAAATGGCTTGGAGAACCTGAAATTTATAGATTTTTAGAGGACTGAAAGGATTGTTTTGATTATATGGGAAAAACATGTTTTGAAGGGACTTGAAACCCTCTACAAAAAAAGACACAAATGTTACTAGAAAAGATTTTCAAAAACCCACCAGCAGCAACCCAACAACCAAAAAACACAACAAAATAAGTGCTAGAAAAGACTATAACAAATAACTACCAACAACACCCAACAAACACAAATCAACAAAACAATAAAAAAGAAACCTACACCCAGCAAGAAATAGAAAGCAACAAAGAAGAAGACCAGACGCTAGTCCAAGCTACTCAAGGTGTTGGCCACCTTAATCTATTGGTTCCTATGTCTTTCAACCATATCCAACATCTCCTTCTCAACATCAAAGGATGTTTTCCAATCAACTAACCCTCTAATATCAGGTCCTTTGTCATCATCCTTAGCAACTTTTTTACTTTTCCCTTAGTCGTGTGCTCTTTCTCCATAAGCTCAGAGAAATAAACATGATCCTCCTTGAGGTCACTAATCTTTTTGAAAATGACTTCCAAGGAGTCTACACTATTCTTCACAGAAATATGACAAGCTTGCATTAGTTTTTTCATACCAGCATTCATACACAAAACCTTGGCTTCCAGAGCAACCAACCTTTCCTCACACATAGATTTGAAGTCATGATAGGAACCTTCAAGGTCCACTATTCTATCAATAAGAATGTCAGAAACTGAACCCTTGGGAAAATTCTTCAAATTCTCCTTCAGACCTCTAGTTTTAATATTAATCTAATTGAACTCTTGTAGAGTCCACTTAGCTAACTTAAAGGTACTAGTGGCCCCATCCCTAGCCATATCCAGCAAATCATACATGGAGGTAGCACCATCATCAAGGTAAGAAAAATCCTTAGAAAGAGGATTTACCTTCAAGGGCTCTTGTTTAGATTTTTTCTTCTCCTCATCCTCCTCATCCAGACCCCTTATCTCCTTGTCCTACTCTAACTTGGGAAAATATTGCATTAGGGAATCCTCAATGGTCATTGTCTTATCACCAAAATCTTTAGAATCACTAGACACATTGGTCTCTTTAGCTGAAATGTCTGAGACCTTGTTCTTTAGGTTAGCAGTAAACTTCAACAGCCTCCATGGCTTGTCCACCAAACCCATAGCAATATCCTATCTCCCAACCATAGGGTGACAACCAATAACATCCTTACCAACAACCACCTCCACATTTTTGGGAGAGAAATCATCTAACCCCACTTCTGTTTCCTCACTCTCAGAAAAAGCAAGCCACTTAGCTCCCTTGTTACTCTTAGAGCCACCCACATTCCTCTTCTTCAAAGAAGTAGCCACAACCATCGAAGATATGTCCTCCTCCTCTTCATTCCATTCCTCCTCATCTGAAGTAGAATCCAAGCCTAATGACACATCACTTAAAGTCTTATTCTTACCCTTCATGGTAGGAGCAGGGGTAAGAGACTTAACATTCTCCATAATCAATAAAATAAGCCCTTCATGGAGGATGGGAGCCCTCCTATTCTTTAGATGGGAATAAATAGAGACCTCTAAAGATGAAAGCAAAAAGAAAGGAAATGAAATGAACAAACCATGTCTAAAATGGTTGAGGAGAGTAAAATGGTGACCAAGACTAGCAATAAACCTCCCCTCCAGAGTCACATAATGCATAAGCACCTCAACAATGCTCACCCAAATTTTCTTGAGGGATTTTCTCTGATAGCCCCAGGTCTTCAATTTAACTAATTTCTTCCACTCATCAGCTTTAAAAAATTGGGCCATTGCCTCCTCATTACTCTTTTCTATCTTTGAAGAACTTTGACAAACCATCAGCTTCCTAGTAATAGTAGCAATTAAATCCTCATTTTCCTCCACTTCCAGACCATCAATCTTGAGCTTGTGATTGTGCCAGAAAGAAAAAAATTGCATCAAGGCATTGAGGTCATGTCCATGTAGCCTCTCTAAGAATGGAGTAAAATTACCATGGCATACAATATTCCAGAGATTCTTGTTTCTCTAAATTTCCCCACAAGAATGCAGCTTGATTTTACTCCTATCATCACCCATGGCTAGCAACACTAGAAAAACCAAACCCTTATGAACAACACTCAGCTAAAGACCAAAGAGCAACAACACACCCATAAAGCATTTGAAACAAAGGAAGGTACTAGACCATGAATGTCGCATCAACCCAATCCATGCCATCATTCCTCAATATACTCCTAGCTTTCTCAGTAAGGATTGATCCCTCCTCCTACGAATAAAAACCATTTAACCTGAAAGCCTTGTTGGCAAAAAAATTTACCAACGATTTTCCTTCTTGGTAAACGTGAGAGATATGGGTATCCTCACAAGATCATAACATGATTATTGTATCCTTAATGAGCTTATCAACATTACAACTCGAAGGATGGGTGTCATGTAGATAATTTATTATGTTCAAAGAGTCGCTTTCAACCCATAATTTGGAGTAACCCTTACTAATTGCAAATCTAACACTTATGAACATAGCCTCTGCCTCCGTGCAAATTGAAAGGATTGTTAAGATGTAAAGGAATGATCTTTTTTTATGATGTTTACTCCAATGATGAAGTATTGATTGGAATTTTATTGATATATCCTCCTAAAGAAGCTTTCACATTTTATTTCAAATTAGCATTTGAATGTAAAAATAATTTTAAAATGTGGGTCTAGGTAAGTAATTAAATATTTACTAAGCTTATACTTTAGGGATAAATAGGGAAAATTATTTTAGATGAGCAATTAGTTGGAAGCAGAGACCATAAGATTATAAGAGGATCAATGGTGAGGATTGGGCATGGGGAAAATTGGATGGTAAAGATTTGACAAAGTACCATAAGGTGCCTTTGAATAATTAAAAAAAAAAAAGATTGTACCATAATTTCAAAGATATGAAGATTTTAAAATTTGGATTTACTAAAAAGAGGTTTTCTCCATGACCCATGTATTTAGGACAAACCTAAAATTAGGGAACAAAATATTTTTCCATACCCTTAAGTACTATTGTTCCCTCAGCACACATGCCTCATTCGGAATAGGGACCCTCTTTTCTTTCGCCTTGCTGAGACGTTCTATCGTCACATCTTTTTGCGTGCCCCCATTTTGGTGTCCCTGATGGTCAACATAACCCAAAAATCTCATCTTAAACTAACCATGTTTCATCCCCTCCATCTTAGTTAAGTCCTAGAGCCTTCTCGACTCTCCATGGCAGTTTTCTTCTGCCAGCGGCCCTCGAGCCTCGCGGGCTCACCTCGCCAGGTTTCCCTTTTTGGATTTCCCCAAGGTGTTCACCCTTCCAAATGGCGGAAGGATCCCACCTTCCTGAACTACGTGCCCTGATTCCTTGTTCTTCATTTGCTTAAAACTTGCAAGAATTTCCACCTTCTTTCGCTAGCACCGGGTCTGGACCACTGGACATCCATCACCGGAATTCCCTTTAGTCTTCATTGTTTCTGGTGGAAAAAATTCAACGACACTCTACTATCCAAACTCCAGGTTTCCCTTCGCTATCAACTTCCAAGTTGCATTTAGAAACAACCATCGACTTGCATTATTCCGGTCCCCGAGCCCTGGATCTCCCGCTGCCATCCATGAATTTGAACACCACCAACCCAACGACCAACCATATAGGGATTAAATGCATGTCTAGGTATAAATATAGGGGTCGAACTATCATTTTCATTTGTCATGTTTGCTAGAAGAGATCAGAATGCTTGCTAGAGGAGATCACTAAATCCACCACTTGCCACCCTCACATCCAAGATCATCATTGGACCTTCCTCAGTTGATTTCACACCTTCTCCCATTAGAATTTCGAGGGAGGTTCACTGTCCAATCCACCAAGAGGTTTTTTTTATGATTTTACAATTAAAAAATGAATAAACATGTGCTAAAAATGCATTTAATTGATAAAATATGACAAGACCTACAAAACCCATGTTTTTAAAATTTCAAAAGACCTTTAAATGTCATCCTAGCATCAAGTCAAAACCAAACCATGCCGATGTTGTTCTTTGTGTAGGGAATTCATGCCCTCTAGGCCCGTGTCCTCCTTTTTCCATTTAATACTTAGAAAATGAAAAGATTTTTTAAATAGCAAAGTGCCTTGTCGGGCCAGACACCCCAGACTTCTGTCGGTCGATCATCATTAGACTTAACAAACTTGAGAACTCAACATCTGGCCTCCATTTCAACCTCTCAGGCCCACCTCATAGGGTCTCCCTTGTTGGGTTTCTCCAGGGTGTTTGCTATTCCCAAAGAGTGGAAGGCTCTCGCCTTTCTGAACCTCGGACCCCATCTCGTCAATTTTCGCTTGTTGAAAATTACCAAACTTTGGACTGTTGTAGTCTACTCTAGGTTCGGTCCAGTGGACTTCCATCCCCGAGACTTTGCCTTTCCCCCGTTGTTCCTAAATGGAAAAGAAGGTGCTCCTTTCTGCCCTTTGGGGTTTGTTTGCATATTTTTCCTCTAAAGATTCAAAGTTAGAAGGGTTGTGGGCCTTCGTAACGCTAGGTCTCGACCTACGAACTTCCATCTGCGAGCCATCGTGGAGTATTTGGCATATGAAACAGTTGTGGAGTTACACCCCCCGTCTTGGGTCTCGACCCTCCATTCATCATCCTTGCCTCCACCGACCTCCACCCACCAGGGTTCCATTCCCCTTCATCCATTGCAAAAGGGAAAAACAAATAGATCTTCCTTAGTTCTGAACTTTGCCCTCTTGATCGCCTAGAGAGACTTCACTATGAAGATAAGAGGCCAAATGCTCTTCCGGGTCCAAGTAGTCAGGCCGCTCCTGCTAAGCTTCTCTGTAGCGACTATTGTTCTAAACGACAAAACCCTGACACCTTCCCACACCCCCAAACCTGAGCGCCTTTAAGTCTAAAGTAAACCATCGACCATATTTTGGAATTTTGGGTATCAGACTCTAAAGTTCCCTCCCTAGAACTATGTTTCTTCCAAGTTGTTGCAAACAACAAACTCCTGACAACTTTCTGGCCCTGAACCTCTGGGAGCTCTAAGATTGATCGAAATGACCTCAAATTTGAAAACCAACCTCGACCCACATGCTCAAATTTGACCCTTTTCAACACAAGCCTTTTAAACCATGAAAATGTGAAGATGAGAGAAATCACCCAGATTTCCCTAGCCTGTTTTCCCTTCCAAAATAGCATTCCTTCTAGGGAAGCCAGCCCCCCTAGTCCCGGTTTGTCAAAAATCCTTGCAGAAAATGACTAACGACATCTAAAAGTAAAGGTTTAACTTCATTAATCATTTATTTTCTAATTGGATTGTCCATACAATTTTGACTAATGATAATACTTTCATAAATGGTTGTACTCACTATGTCTATATTTACAAGATATAGGGAATCAAGTGCAAGTCCCTCAGGGGTGGCTACAGAGAAAGACAAAGGAAAGAAACAGGAAAGCCAAAGAGGGTAAATACTAGATGAAGTTCTAGTTTCAAGGTGAGCCTCTATGTTCAAAAATCGTCACGGACTGGAAGGAAATCACAAACACCAATATCAATCACATTGATATTAATGAATTCAAACAAAGGGTAAGGATTCACCCAAAGACTAAAAATGCAAGATTGATCAGACAAAGTGGGATTGCAAAAGTAGTAGGCTTCCCCCTATCTCTCATAGCCCCTAAATTGGTTATGGCTTGTTGGTAGGCTTACCAGCCACCAACGAGAACCATCATTGATAGAGATGAGAACATCCTCGCTAATATGTCAACTGAGGGAATTACTAGAACTTTTACATTCCTACCTTCGAGGAGATGGAGATGCCCACCATGGAGAAAGGAAAGACAACTTGGGATGAAAACCCTATGGGCTGCAAAAAGTTGATAAATAAGTATTGGCTCAAGGAGAAAAAAGGTAGCCCTGCAAAGGTTCCTCTAGAACTCTTTCACAATGATTTCTATGAGGATTACCACAATCTAGGAACCATGTTGAGCAGGGTGATGGGCCTCCCTAATATTTCATTTTTCCAAGAGTGGATGGTGTATTTTGTTGAACAAATCCTCCATGGGGATGAAGATGTCACCACAAAATCCTCATTCTATTGGGGAGGCATCATAAGAAACTACTTCCATGAGCAGTTTATGAATGTTAAGAAGAGCTCTAAGTTCTACATGACCTCCTATGTGGTGTATTCACTGGCTGAGCAAAGAAAATACAACAGATTATTTGTAGCACTCGATGAAGAGCCCGGTTGAATATTGAAGGTCTATGACCAATATCCCCAGCTACAATTCAAAAAATTCAAAAAGGAGTACTACAGGGTGAATGACACCTTCATCAGCCACATCATCTAGCTGCTAGGAGGAGATTTTGAGAGAAGGGTCTCACATAGTGCATGGGCATTCTTGAAACAATACACCTTCCTATTCATACAATTCCCCAAGTTTAAATATATTTGTGCCTAGGGTTTCAGAAAAAAGTTGAATAAGCTACCCCGGTACCCTAATGACCAAATTATACTATTAGAACTCTCTCGACAGCTACAACATGTGCATACAATCCTTAGCAATAAGCATTTGGTATGGATCCCTTATCCCTTAGCCTTCGGTTAGGGGATGTATAAATTACAAACTTCCCAATGCGCTAGGAATTTTGAAAAGGAATTGGCGGAGTACCATTTTTTCTTACACACTGCTCGCCCATCGGTGGACCCATGTGGGCATGTAAAAAAGGCACTAGGATCAGAGTATGCCCACCTACATCATGTTAAATATTTTTGGGCAGACTACCAAGATGACAAAGAGGTGTGCAAGAGGCATTACATGTGGATGACCGTGTACTTCGTAAGAAGGGTGCAATTTTTTCCTATAAAAGACTAGGTTGAGGAGGATGAAAGCACCATTATGGATCCCATATATAACATAGTCACTAACTTGCCATTGCCTATTGATTGGGATGAGTAGGAGGTTGATGACCTAGACATTGTAACTAAACCAATCGTGGCTCACACTGAAGAATGGCTTAAGGGACAAGTAGCTTGATTGAAGCAACAAGGGGCTATCCTGACGTATGAAGGGCTTAAGAGTGAGCCTAGTGCCACAGAAGATGTCACTGCTACAACTTCAACAGGAGGGACATCCAAAACTCCTCCACTCACAAGATCAAAGAAGAGGAAAGGGGTTGAAATAGAGCAATCTCCAAATCCCAAGGTATATACAAGGAAATATTCAAGAGGCTCATCCTCTAAGAGGTCCAAATGAATGGGAAGTGCCACAAAGTAGCGAGCAATTCAAGAGGGTGAGGAAGAGAAAGCGAATCAACCAGAACTTCCTCACGCTCCCCCTATTTCAACCACCCTGACATCTATTTCCCAAGCCATGGTCACCACATCCCGACCTATGGTGGACATCTCAGTGCATCTCGCCTGTACTAGTTAGCCCAAACTACTTGAAGTCGTTCTACATCTATTCATTCACTTCAGAGCATTCTTGTGCTAGCATCCTGACTCATAAAGATGATGAAGGAAATGAGCACTCGGTAGCTTTCATGAGTGCTCCATTGAAAAATGTTCAATTATGCTTCTACAATGTAGAAAAGAAAGCATGTGCCCTCATTAGGGGAGTGAAGAAATTTAGGCATTACATCTTGCGCAATAAAGTGTTCGCCATTGTCCCCAACCCCGTAGTGAAGACATTGCTCATACAAAATGAATTGGTCGAATGAAGAGCTAAATGGGTCACATTGCTCCAAGAGTATGATATGAAAATATAATCAATGAAGTTGGTGAGAGGATAGGAACTTACCCGCACGATTGTTGAAGCAGTAGTAGAGGTAGGACCTGAACTCACTATGCAGCAATACCAACTCGAAGATGTTTCCCCAGGAGAGTGGTACAGGGATGTTGTTTATTATTTACTAAATCACAAGTTCCCACCTCACTTGCAAGGAGTCCAAAAACGTGCCCTTAGACTAAAAAGTAGTAGTTACATGTTGCAAGGGTTCATTTTATACAAGAAAAATCATGAAGGCACTTACTTGAGATGCCTTGGGAAGGAGGAGGCAGACCAAATCTTGAGAGAGTTTCATGACAAGTTCGACACTTTTCATGGATCCAGGCCTTCCACTGCACATCAATTATTAAGAGCAGGGTATTGTTGGCCAAATGTCTTCAAGGATGCTTATTTTCATGTTCGCTCTTGTCACACGTGTCAAAGCACCACTACCAAGGAGAAGAATGTTGTCCCACTGCAGTCCGTGTTGGAGGGGAGGTCATTTATGCAGTGGGGTCTCAATTTTATTGGTCTGGTAAGCCCTCCATCATCTGCAAGAAACAACTACATTCTTACCATTACTGATTACTACACTAGATAGACAAACACAATTGTATGTAAGAAATGCACAACTAAGGTAGTTACTAATTTTCTAGAAAGTTTCATTTTGAATCACTTCGGTTGTCCTTATGCATTGGTGTGTGACAATGGACCTGCATTTGCTTCATTAAAAAAATTTAGTTGGGCCTTCAACTATGTAATTACCCTTAATTTTTTGTCAAATTACTACCCTTAAGGCAATGGCCTTGTTGAGTCCACAAACAAGAACCTAATCACAGTGACCAAGAAATTTCTCAATAGGAATCCCAAGGACTCGCATACCCAGCTCCAATTCACCTTTGGGTAGACCGCACCTGCCACAAGGCTACCCTTAGTGACTCCCCATTCCATCTTGTTTACAGCCTAGAGCCCATATTACCTATCCACTTGAAGATTCCCACCCTCCAATTTATCAACAATTTTTATGAAGGGAGGGACCGTAGGGAAGCTCGGTTAGCTGAGCTCTTGCATTTAGAAGAAGTTTGAGACTGTGCAATAGAAAATTTCACCAAACATCAGGGTGTGGTTAAGAGATGGTTCAACCATCGAGCCAAAATCAAGGCCTTTAGAATTGCATATTTAGTCCTGTATTGGGACAAGGCCCATGAAAAGAAAGGGGGACACAACAAATTTGACAAGCTTTGGCTTGGCCCCTTTCAAATAGCTAAAATTTTGGGAGACAATGCTTTATGCCTAAAGGCCTTAACTAGTGAAGATGTCCCATTGCAAGTCAATGGGCAGCACCTCAAGCATTACTTATAAGCCTTAGCTCGATCGAGTTCTTTCTTGTAAATATTTATACATAGGTTAGAATAGGTTTCCTTTTGGTTTGCTTGCACTTTGTTATTTTTTTGTTTTTCTTATTCCCTGACTATTTTGCTTCGAAGAGGATGTTCTCCATCCTGCTACGGTGGCCATGCTCATTCAGTGAATAGTTCACTTTGTTCTCCATTCTTGGTGTTCTTCGGCTAAACATTCATTTTCGACTATTGGTCCCTGAAGGCTGCCTAGGAATGGTTTCCTCATTTGAAATTTTCTTTAGAGCTCAACCCCTGGTTGGATCCTTCTACACACATCTCAGATCTCACACAAAACACGTATTATATATTTCCAAGGGACTATACAATGGCTTCTATGATACCCTAGTGAGTGAAAATTTCTAAGTTTTCTCCAGTGACCACTATGGTTCCCAAACTCATTGTAGGCTTTGGTGCTTACACGATCAAGCAAAAGATAAGTGAGAAAAAGAACGTTAAAAGAAACATCAAAACACAAAAAAGAAAATTCTGAAATCAAGCGACTGTATGGGTGTGCAGACAACTCTTCCAGGGCTATGGACACCTGGTTGGTAGTAGAGTAATATCCATGGGATCATAGCCACAACTCCATTGGGGCTATGGATGCCTGACTGGCAATGGGGAAATGTCCAGGTTACTTTTGGTATTGGTCGATTCACGTAGCTTGCTTGGTTGGAGTAGCAACCATATGTCACTGTTCCATGGGAAGGAATGAATTCACCACATACACAATTTTGAGATGTCTTGTAGATTGACCCAACTCAGGATCATGTTCTCCCAGTTCCCTCCTAGAAGTCTACTCCTAGTTTGTGAAATTAGAGATTCTAGGTCTAGAATGAATGCTTATCCCTAGAATGCTTGGGGGATTTTCCCACCGGAGTTGTTGTTTGTTGTGCCCTCAGTACACACACCTCATTCAGAATGAGGACCCTCTTTTCTTTCACCTTGTCAGGACATTCTATCGTCGCCTCATTTTGTGTGCCCTCGTTTTGGTGTCCTTGATGGTTAGCATAACCCTGAAATCTCATCTTAAACTGACCATGTTTTGACCCCTCCATCTTAGTTAAGTCCTGGAGCCTTCTGGACTCCCCATTGTAGTTTTCTTCTACCAGCAGCCTTGGGGCCTGGCAGGCCCACCTCGCTGGATTTCTCTTTCTGGATTTCCTTGCGGTGTTCACCATTCCGAACGATAGAATGCTCCCACCTTCCTGAACCCTGGGCCCCGGTTCCTTGTTCTCTATTTTCTTAAAACTTGCAAGAATTTTGACCAACTTTCACCTGCGCCATGTCTAGTCCACCAGACATCCATCCCCAAAATTCCCTTCAGTCTTCACCATTTCTAGTGGAAAAACTTCAACAACGCTCTTCTATCCGGACTCCGGGTTTCCCTTCATTGTCAGCTTCCAAGTTGCATTTATAAATAGTCATCAGCTTGTGTCATTCCAGCCCCCAGGCCCCAGATCTCAAACTGTCCATGAATTTGAACTCCACCAACCAACAGCCAGCTGTATAGGCATTAAATGCATGTTTGGGTATAAATATACGGACCAAATTTTCATTTTCATTTGTTAGGTTTTCTAGAAGAGATCAGAGTGCTTGCCAAAGGAGATCAGTGCATTCATCACTTGCTACCCTCATGTCTGGAATCATCATTGGATCTTCCTCAATCGATTTCACACCTTCTCCCATCAAACTTTCAAGGTAGGTTTTCTGTCCATTCCACCAAGAAGTTTTTTTATGATTTTACTCTTAAAAAATGAATAAACATGAGCTAAAAATGCACTTAATTGATAAAATACAACAAGATCTACAAAACCCATGTTTTCAAAATTTCAAAAGACCTCCAAATGACCTCCTAGCATTGGGCCAAAACCAAACCACATCACCGCTGTTCTTCGTACAAGGCATTCATGCCCTCTAGGCCCATGTCCTCCTTCCACCATTTAAAACTTAGAAAACAAAAAGCTTTCTTAAATGGTGAAGTGCCCTATTGGGCTAGCCACCCCATACTTCCGTCGGCCAATCACCGTAAGACTTAAAAAAATTGAGAACTCGACATCGAGCCTCCATTTTAGTCTCCCATGCTCACCTCATCAGGTCTCCCTTGTTGGGTTTCTCCAGGGTGTTCGCCGTTCTGAAATGGTGGAAGGCTCCTGCCTTCCTGAACCCCGAACCCCAGATCGTTCATTTTCGCTTGTTGAAAATTCCAAAACTTTGGATTGTTGTAGTCCACTCTGGGTTTGATCCATCGAACTTCCATCCCTGGGAATTTTCCTTTCCCTCGCCATTCCCAAATGACAAAGAAGGTGCTCCTTTCTGCCCTCCAGGGTTCATTTTCCTATTTTTCATCTAAAGATTCAAACGTAAAATGGTTGTGCTGTCGTAACACTAGGTCCCAGCCTGCAAAATTCCATTTGCAAGCCACTGTGGAGTCTCCAATGTTTGAAACAACTGTGAAGGGACACCCCCTACCTCCCAAGTCTTGTCCCTCCATTTGTTGTCCCTGCTTCCACCGACTCCGCCCACCGGGGTTCCGTTCCCCTTCATCCGTTGCAAAAGGGAAAAACAAACCCGTCTTCCTGAGTTTTGGGCTCCACCCCTCAATCGCCTAGAGATACTTCACTATGAAGATTAGTGACCAAACTCTCTTCCAGGTCCGGTCCGTAGGGCCACTCCTGTCAGGCTTCTATGCAGCAACCGTCATTTTGAATGGTGAAACCCTAATGCCTTACCACACCCCTGGATTCAAGTTCCTTTAAGTACAAAGTAAACCATCAGTCATATTTTGGCCTTTTGGGTCTTAGACTCCAAAGTTCCCTCCCTAGAACTTTGTTTCTTCCATGTCATTGCAAACAACAAACTCCTAAAAGCTTTCCAGCCCTAAACCTCTAGAAGCTCCAAGATTGATCGAAATGACCTTAAATTTGAAAACCAACCTCAACCCACGTGCTCAAACTTGACCCTCTGCAACACGATCCTTTTAAACCATAAAAATGTGAAGATGAGAGAAATCACCTGGATTTCCCCAGCCTGTTCGCCCTTCCAAAACAACATTCCTGCCAGGGAAGCCTAGCCTCCTGGGCCCGATTTCTCCAAAATCCCTTCAGAAAATGGCTATCAACATCTAAAAGTAAATGTTTAACTTTATTAATCATTTATTGTCTAATTGGATTTTGTCCAAATTATTATGACTAATGCTAATGCTTTCGTAAATGGTTGTACTCACTAGGTCTATGAAAACAAGATATATGGAATCGCGTCTAGGTCCCTCGAGGGTGGCTGTAGAGAAAGAAAAAGGAAGGAAAGTACGAAAGACTCCATGGAAAAGAGGATAAAGACCAGATGAACCTCTAGTTTCAGGGTGAGCCTCTACATTCAAAAATTGTCATAAACTAGAAGGAAATCACAAACACCAATATCACCCACGTCAATATTGATGAATTCAAACAAAGGGTCAAGGTTCACCCAAAGACTAAAAATTCAAGATTGATCAGACAAAGTGGGATTGCAAAAGTAGCAAGCTTCCCCCCATCCCTCATAGCCCCTAAATTGGTTATGGCTTGCTGGCAGGCTTACCGGCCACAAACGAGAACCATCGTCGATAGAGATAGGAACATCCTCGTTGATATGTCAGTTGAGGGAATTACTAGAAATTTTTACATTCCTACCTTTGAGGAGATGGAAATGCCCACCATGGAGGAAGGAAAGGCAACTTGGGATGAAAACCCAATGGGCTACAAAAATTTGATAAATTAGTATTAGCTCAAGGAGAAAAGATGCAACACTACAAAGGTTCCTTTAGAACTCTTTCACAATGATTTCTATGAGGATTACCACGACCTAGTAACCATGTTGAGCAAGGTGATGGGCCTCCCTACTGCTGCATTTTTTCAAAAGTGGATGGTGTATTTTGTTGAACAAATCCTCTGTGGGGATGAAGATGTCACCACAAAAGCCTCATTCTACTGGGGAGGCATCATAAGCGACTACTTCCATGAGAAGTTTATGAATGTTAAGAAGAGCTCTAAGTTTTACATGACCTCCTATCTAGTGTATTTACTAGCTGAGCAGATGTAGTATAGCATATTATTTATAGTGCCCGATGAGGAGTCAGGTCAAAGATTGAAAGTCTATGATTGATATCTCCAGCTACAATTCAAAAACTTCAAAATGGAGTACTACAGGGTGAATGGCGCCTTCATCGGCCACATCATCAGGCTACTAGGAAGATATTTTGAGAGAAGGGTCTTACACAGCACGAGCGTTCTTGAAACAATACTCCTTCCTATTCATACAATTCCCCAAGTTTATGTACATATTCATGCCCAACGTTTCATAGAAAGGCCGAATAAGCTACCCCAGTACCCCAATGACCAGATTATACTATTAGAACTCTCCCAGTAGCTGTAGCATGTGCATACATTCCTTGAGCAGCAGTAATCATTTGGCAAGGATCCCTTATCCCTTAGCCTTCAGTCAAGGGATGTATAATTACAAACTTCCTAGTGCTCTAGGAATTCTGAACAGGAATTGGTAGAGTACCATTTCTTCCTACACACTACTCGCCCACAGGTGGACCCAATCGGGCATGTAGGAAAGGCACTAGGACTAGAGTATACCCACCTACATCACGTTAAATATTTCTGGGAAAATTCCAAGGATGACAAAGAGATGCACATGAGGCAATACATGTGGATGATTGCGTACTTCATAAGAAGGGTGAAGATGTTTCCTATACCAGACCAGGTTGAGGAGGATGAAAGCACCATTATGGATCCTAAATATAACATAGTCGCTAACTTGCCACTGCCTACAATAGATTGGGATGAGAAGGAGGTCGATGACCTAGACATTGTAACTAAACCAATCATGGCTCGCACTAAAGAATGGGTTAAGGGACAACTAGCCCAACTGAAGCAACAAGGGGTTTTTTTAACGTATGAAGGGCTCAAGAGTGAGCCTAGTGCCATAGAAGATTTCGCTGCTACAACTTCAATGGGTGGGACATCCAAAACTCCTCCGCTCACAAGATCAAAGAAGAGGAAAGGGGTTTAAATAGAGCAATCTCTAGATCCCAAGGTATATACAAGGAAAGATTCAAGAGGTTCACCCTCTAAGAATTCCAAATGAACGGGAAGCACCGCAAAGTAGCCAATAGTTCAAGAGTGTGAGGAAGAGAAAGCGGATCAGCCAGAACTTCCTCTGGCTCCCCCTGTTTTGACCACCCTGACATATGTTTCCCAAGCCATGTTCACCACATCCCCACCTTGGGTGGACATCTCAGTCAATCTCTCCTCCTCACCTCTGGTTGGGCCCATAATAATGATTGACTCTTCCTTCGTCGTGACTACTCCACTTTCCTCTGCCACTATGTCACCTACTACATCACTCCCATTGGCAGCAGCGACAACACCAATGCCCACATTCGCATTACCAGAGGCTTTCTCACAGCACATGAAAAATGTCCCCTCCAAAATTTCTCAGATATTTTTGGATCCCACCATTCAAGCTGCCTTAGTGTGGGTCCTCACTAGTGCTATGCCTTTGCAACCTCCAATAACACTGCCAACAATGGAGGCCACAATGTTAATTTCTGAAGAATGGGAGAGGTAGGAGAAAGAAGCCTCAAAGGAAATGGAGGAGGAAGCTGATGAGTACGATGAACACCCAGAGTATGAGCACAAGTAAATTGACAAGGTGGTTCACAAAGAAGAAGAAATAGGGTCTTCTAAGAGTGGAGATGAAGAGGAGGGTACAAGTGGTAGAACCATCATACAAACCTTTGATGATGATCTCAAAGAGGAAATGGCCAAAAAATTGAAGCATGATGAAGAAGAGACAGAAGGGTCACCTCCCAGAGAAGAGCAAGAAGGTGGTAGGACAATAGAAAATGTAGAACTCCCTATAGGGGAATGGCTGGAGAGACAGCTTGAAAAGAAGACTCCTACCCCTAAGGATCCAAGAGAAAGGCTAGAGGCTATCCTGGTCCAAGCGTAAATCTCAACCAGGAAGGAGAAGAATCCCAAAGTTAGATCCAAGGTAATTATGGATGCTTTCAAGTCCTAAACTATGCAAATAGCAACACTGGTGGTAGGCCAAGAGGGAGTAAGCTATAATGTATCCACCATTAACATGGAAACTACTACCAAGGAGAAAAAGGTGGAGCATATTAAGGAGTCAATGGCTATGATCGTGCACCTAATACAACAAGATAAAGTCTCAAAGTACAAGCTTAAAGCACATGTAGTCTCCTTGAGAGATTATATCCAACAATGGTCTTTAGTTCAAGAAATTCCTACCACGTCCGCGGCTCCACCCCAACTATTTTCCAAGGAACAAATTAACAAACTAGAAAAGAGAAAGAACTTGGAAAAAGCTACAGAGAGCTAGTTCTGATAGGTCGTATACGTTGGGAACATGGGTATCAGTTGGGCTGTTCAAAAAGCCAACAAGTTCTTGGATTTACAAGTCTCTAGAAGGCATAAAGAAGCTCTGCACTGAATTCCCTATGACATATAATTCCACCTATCCAAAGATTGAGGCCATCATTTGGCTACCAAAATCCACATGGGAAAACAATCTCGCACTAAAAGTGGACAATCATTGGCTAGTGGATGTGTGGAAGTGGGACTTTGATAATAGGAAAGAAAGGCTGGAGTAGATAATTGGTAAAGTGGATATAGATATCGAATGGGTCAAAGAAATTAGGGCATATTGTGCCCAATACTTGAGGCTGATGATGGGATATGACATGACCATGGTGCAAATTGATCCAGAAAAGATAAAGCCACATTTCTAGAAAAAGATAGAGGATGGGATGTTAGATGAGATAACAACAAATTTCATGAGTTTTTCCACCCATGCCTTTGCCCAGTCATAGTTGTTCAGAGATCACACTGCCAAATATGATGAATATTGGAAAAGACTTGAGGACAACTCCAAGGAATGGAGTTATCAAGTGTTACGGTCTGAGATCATAGAAATTGACAAACTCTAGCCAGTGATCTTGAATTTCATGAAGTATGTAGCTTTGAAGAAATAGGAAGGCATCCCTATTTTTAGTGAAGAAATTTTAAAGGAATAGCTACAACAGAAAGAGCAATCAGCAAAATACAAAATGCTACA
This sequence comes from Sequoia sempervirens, assembly GCA_007258455.2. NCBI lineage: Eukaryota > Viridiplantae > Streptophyta > Pinopsida > Cupressales > Cupressaceae > Sequoia > Sequoia sempervirens. Next base: position 338,567,201 of record VDFB02193867.1, on the reverse strand, counting down.
GTGTTGTCACTAGAAGAAAAAATAGGGATGAGGACAAACTATATTTTAAATTGTAATATATTTGGGGGGTAGGTAGAACCCTAGTTTGTAGTGAATCTTGGCCACACAATAAGATTGAATCTTAGCCATTCGTTCTACTTTTGGGCACTATAAATAGGGGGTCTCTCATTTTCAAGAGAGTTGAGTTGTTGTAAAGACATGCTGCAAAAAATAATAATGAAAATACATTGACTTGGTGCATTTTCTGAGTTCTCACATGTTTCATGATTCAATATCCATTTTTAGATGCTTTATTTGGATTTACATTGTTTTTTTAAGTTAAATTTAAACTACATAAATAGATTTTGGTAATTTTGTTCCGTAATCATGAAGATTTTTAATGTGTAGATGCCTTCCTAGTCCATACTTTTTGTTGTTTGCTGCTAGTAAATAGCTATGCAAAGTTATTCTAGGATTGAATTGAAAGCTTCTCCACACTTCTATCTTTTTTCATGCACATATATGGTGAATAAATGGTGAAATACTTGTAGGCCTTAGAAGATAGTACAAATTTCATGAGACTGTGAATTTTCTGGTTAAGTGAATTTTTTTTTGAAGGAAGTTGTCCATGGTAGGAACTCCACAATTACTATTCACAATTAGTTGCAGATCTAAGAACCTTCTCTCTTCCTTGCTCTTTTTCTCTTTTTTTTAAGAAATAGCCTATGCTAAGGTTCATTGCACATTGTAAAGCCAAAACTTGAAGAAAACATTGAAGTTTTAGATTGTTGTCTGAACCTACAACAAATTACACCTTAGCTCCCATCCTAGAAACTTCAAACTTTAAGATCCACTTTACATCTAGCTACGCAAGTCTTCCATGTGATTACTAGAAAAATCACATCAAACATCAACTCGAGAGTTCCATGCAAGTCATGACTTGACACCCGAGAGACTCTAGGGAGATTTTCAACAACTTTCTATTGGAAGTTTCTTTTCATGAGAGGCAGTGTATGTATGCACTGCTTATGTTGAGAAAGGGCACAAAACACCCATCAAAAAGTACCACTTGTCATATGCATGCATGTATATGTTATGCCAAGTGGATCCTCATGGCAACCCCGATGGGTCAAATATTGGATTAATCATTAATAATCCCATGTGCATATGATTAAAGGGTAACTAAATGAGAATGGAAGATTAGGATGAATTAAAAAAGGTAAAAAAAGTGAAAATTAAATAAATAAAAATACTTATTTAATTTAGAAGGAAGGGGCATAAGGGATCTAGGTAAATTATTATTAGATAAATATTTACCAAGGTTAGACTTTAGGGATTACTAGGGAAAATCATTTTAGATGAGGAATGAGGATAATGGGTTTAGCAAGAAATACTAATTAAATAATAAAAAATAAAATTAACTAATAGAGACATCGAGAAATAGGATAATTGATCAAATGCAAATGATCAATTATGGAAGAAATTATTTGGATTGATAAATTTTCAATTTTAGGTGTCTACAAGAATACTTTTTCTACTCTATTTTGTAAGAATTCATTTCAGAACATACACAAAATTCATATCTACACAAGATCACATCTTCTAGAGTTTATTACTTTATATTTACCTCATGAACAATTTCCTTTGAATATTTGAATATATATTTTAATCATAGATGCATTTTGGTGAGTTCTTTGTACTTTGAGATACATGATTTATTTAGGATTCGCATGCATCTTGCAGTGAGAACAAGAAGGGTGAAAAATGCATCCTATACCGTTTTCCAATTAGTATTGTGTCTATTTTGAGACAATGTCTTAGTATTTGAACACACCATTAAAATGACCTAATTTTGTACAAAATTGTATCCCTTAGTATTACCCTTTTTTAGATATGGGCCTATGAAAGATCATGGGGGGCCAAAAAATGGTGATGCACCAAAAAAACTGCCACATGAGGAAGTGAAAAGTGTGAAAATCACATTTAAATTTTTGGTTGGGTTGGTAAAAAGTACAATTTGTGAAGGTAAAGACTAAAGAAAAATAGATATCTGTTATTAATGGATATCCACTTTTTAGAAATCTTATATTTGTTAATAACATAAATTTGATATATCAAATAATGAATATCAATTAATTGAATTTAGTAACAAATATCCATTGTTATCGTCAAATATTCATTACTAGAAGCTTACAACCTTTTGATACCGAGTACATACATATAATATAATAATATATTATACATTGTATAATAGTATATATTATATAATATTATATATTAATATATATCAATTTGTATCATTAATATATATTAGTTTATATAATTAATAAATATTAGTATATAATGAATGCATCATGTCATACATTAAAACATTAAATTGCTCTCTATAATGGATATCCGTTAAGGAAAGCTTTACAATCCTCTTAGAAATGGATATCCATTTTTTGTCACTATAAATTAAAAATATATATATCATCAATATATGAATATTATCAATGTATATTAAGATAAATAATATTAATTTATAGTAATAATATTAATATATCATATGTTTATTAATATATATTACTTTATTAATATATCGTAATATATCATATATATATGATACATATATTTTGGAAAATTAAAGTGTTATCCATAATGTAAATCCATTTCGGAAAAGCACACATAGCTTTAGAAAATGGATATCCATTTTTCAAGTTATAAATAAATGAACGATGACCATGAACAGTCATTTTAACACTGATTGTTCACAGTAGAGGGATGAAGAATGGGTATAAAAAATAATTGATATCCATTTTCCTCCAATTTCCAACTGACTTTAGCTATTCTCATCGAGTTTTCCTCAAAAATAATCAAAAGGGTAACTTAAAATGGTTTATTTTTATTATTTTGATTGTTTTATATGTTTTATAAAAAAATATTAGGTTTTATAAAAAAACCCTCCTTTGATTCAGGACCTAATTGAAATCAATATTATCGAATTGAGAAACATTTTTGAGAGATACCTTACCCACTAGCATTTGCAATCAATCACAATGAATATAGAGGCCATAATCAATCATGTTAAGGACATTGAACTAGGAATCATGCTTCATTTCATGAATGGAGAGAGAAGAGGTTAGAATATGTAAATGGTTTGGGGTATGATGACATTAAGAAAATAGAGATATCTAAAGATGATTTAGCCCAATTTTATGTGCACCGAAGAACAAGACAATGTGTTGGTTTAGGCAAACCAAAAATTTCCATAAAAAGTTGCACCCATCAGGGCATAGTTACAATATTTTGGGATCATTGGTGGATGGTTTTTGATAACCACCCTACAACAATCTCGATGTCCCTCTATACTTTCTCCACAAATTATATGCAAATTTTATTTTAGGAAGATATGCCAACTATTTTGATTTTAGAAATTTTCAGAGAGTGGGTATGGGTATGCCCCAACATATACCTAGGGTAATGTGTATTAGACAAGGTCCCTATGTTCCCCCTCCTTGTTTAGCTCTCCCAACTCCAACACCCCATCTAGATCTTGTTGCTGATGCGACCTAGTATAATCTCATGGCCATACACTCTTTGACTGGCCATTTGATTACACATTCATCACAATTCAGTAAGCTTCTAGAGGGTGCCACTCCTTGTGCTTTAGTTGATACTAGTGCAACATCATCATCCAAGCATATTTTTGTGCCTCATCCATGTACTACATGTAGGCATACATATCTAGGTCCTCCCCTAGACACATCTAGGCATGAGGTGCATGATGTGTCACTTGGAGGAGATATGGGTGAGCCTCCCCTAGACACATCTGTGTATGAGGTGCATGATGTGTCACTTGGAGGAGATGAGACACCACTACATACTATACATGCAACAAATACATGTGAGGGAGGAATAGGTGTAGTACCCTCCACAAATGCAGATGAGGAGCAACAACAAAAATATTTTGTATGCAGGTAAAAATTAAATTTATTTCATAGTGCATTTAAAATTACTATAAAAAAGAGTACATGTGACTAATATGTATATTTAAGTGGGTTTGAATGCTGGTGATGAAGGAAGAGATTAGAGATGTGTAGCATGGCACTATTTCAACCATTTAATTTGGCCTAAACACATTGGTATATTTTTTCTACATGTAAAACTTTTTATTATACACATATCCTTTAAATCATGATTAATTAAATATATACCAATTTATATCTTGATCATATTTTTAATTTTTCTGTCTACTCTAGATGTGACTAATTCGACACCTTTTACCATGATGAGTTCCTCTCAATCAATTATCTCAGTTGCATCACCTATTTGGGCATATGTTTTTTTTTATATCTAGTAGATCTATATAAGTCTATAAATATATGTTAGTTTATATTTTTTTGTCAGCAATTATATATTAATTTTTTCATATTTAATTTTCTTCTTGTAGAGTTTCTCACCATCCACGTTCATGGTTCTAGGAGCAAGACAATATTGTAGGACTCCTAAGCATCCTAAGGGACCATCATTTGCTCAACATATGACAACCAAATAAAAATCCTTGAGGTAATGAATAATTTAATTACACATTAATTTATAGTTTAATATAGTGATTAGATGTTATTTTGAAAGTTTTAAAAAAATAGTAGGTAACTTTTTATTTAGTAGTTTAAGTTATTTACCATTGAGAGATAATTAATCTAATTTGTGGTTTGAATTGTTTTTGTGTAGACACCTTCTCATCCATCAAGTAGTATGAAGAGGCTATGTTTTGGTGATCCACCAGAAGATTAGGATTTTGTTGACATGGCACAATCATTTGAAATATACATTTCATATGTATAGACCACGAGATGGCATATGCCACATTTTGTAAATATTATTTTGAGTTGGTATATATGCCAGATTTGTATATGTAGATACATAATTACTTTACACTTTTATATATAAAAATTGATATTTGGCATATTTTGTTCCTTGTTTGCAACATGGTTTCTTATTTTTAAGCTTAAAATTTGAATGTATAGTCACTTTTATAATGGTTGAGCTATGATGGGTAAAATAAATTATATAGATATTGATTTCTTGCAATCTTGCACTTTAAGAGTTTATGAATTACATAGATAATTTGTACTCATGTTATAGTATTGTTAAATTTGGTTGCCTTGGGAAACTTCACCAAAATTTGATCTCTTTATTGTTAGTCACTATACTTACAACCATAGTAGCAAAATTGAAATAAATTTCCATAGAATAGAGATATAGATAGCAAATAAAATAGAGATTTCAACCAATGAATTATAGAAATATATTTTGTAGTTTATATTCATATCATTAATTACATTGCATTACACAGATCTTTCAAACTCAAATAATTACTTCACATTGTATAACTAATAACTAGAAGGTTATAGATGATTTTTTTAAAATTGTGATATAGTATTTACAAAGTCAACCTAAGCAAATATGCAATCACTTCACATGCATAACTAATAACTAGGAGTAGCTACCAATTGCATTTTCTTTTCATGGCATTCCATTAGACCACATTTTTTTGAGACATTTATTCAAATAGTTCACTACCTTTTCTATGCTACCAAAATTTTCACACATGTCTACCAAATAATTTTATCAAACAGATTACTACCTTGATGCTATGGCTAAAAGCCTAAAACAGGTGCTTTCGAACAAGCTATGGATCCTTGGAAAAAAATCTATCAAAGCATATTAGTAAGCAATAACATAGAAAATGTAGTGAGATGTTTGAAAAATTACCTCAAATAAATGTGGTCTCATGATGATGGAATACCATGAGAAGCCATAGCTCCATGAGACCACATATCCTTGAGGAATTTTTTCAAATAGTTCATTGCCTTGTCTATGCTACCATATTTTTCATACATGTCTACCAAAGAATTTTATCAAATAGTTCACTGCCTTGTTGCTATTGCTAAAAGCCTAAAACAGGTGCTACTAAACAAGCTATGGACGCTTGGAAAAAATATACCAAAGCATATTATTATGCAATATTACATTGCATTTCCTTAAAAAAAAAGTAAGAAATTTGTGTAGTTTATATTCATATTGTTGAATACATTGCATCCCACATCTCTCAAACTCAAAGCATTAATTCACATTGAATAACTAATAAATAGATGGTGATAGATGACACTTTTTTAATTACGATATATTTTTTACAAAGTCAACCTAAGAATATATGCAATTATGATAAGGGTTGATGAGGGAGTAGCTACTACAAAGCTTAAAGTAAAAGATATAAAAAAGTAATAAAAAAGTAGTCAAAAGATCCTGAAAAGGAATAAAATATTTTTGTTATCCTAAGGGTGGATGAGAAAGACCATTTTATTTAAAATAAAATGGAAAAATCTTCACCATTGCTTCACTATTAAGTAGGTGCCAACATGAACCAATGTACAAATGTGTGAATGATTTTGACGTGAAAATATATACAAGTGACATACATGATTACACAAACATGTGACATTTTTCAACATACACATGGCATTCAGAATCATCATAACACAACATACATTCTACCATGTATATAACCAATAATGGTTGTATATTATATTTTTCATGTCCTCATGTATAAATACATCACATATCATTTCTTAACCATCATAATCATCAATACAACCAATAATTCCATAGAATTTTATCGATGGCCTCATGTAGAAATACATCGATGCATCTTGCTATCAAGCTATCATAGATACACAACTTTAATTTTTGTCCCTAATATCCTCACTCCATAATGCACATCTCAAATCATTGCTACTCTCATAGACACCTACATTGCAATATTATAAAAAAAAAAATGACAATGTGTAAAGAAAATTGAACAATGAAAGCAAGATGAACTCTAATGTTGGATGCATTTCCATCAAACCTCATGTCCTACTCAAAGCTTGTGTTGGGAAAAACCTACATATAATTATTAGAAAAGTATGGGTTATAAACAATGTGAAAAACAAAGTAAACTGGTCATTCTTTCAAATTAAATGCAAAATAATAAATCAAGAGATTATAGTATATGAATAAGATACCTCCTTATGAATTACATTGAATGTGTCCTCAATTTTGAAGAAAAATGTTTTAGCTTGTTTTTTGAATTACTTCTTGATGAAATAGTATTGTCTACCAAAATGACCTACATTTATTCAGAATTGTTAAGAAACATAATCTTGAATCTCCTATTGACTCAACAATGGTTAAAATTAAACATGAATATTGGAAAATACAAAAATTGTAATATTTTTAGTAATTTTGACAAATGGGCAGTGTGGACATGTTGACATATATAGGTAAATAGTAGGAAAGCCTCTTTTTGTTTCCCAAGTCACCTAATTGTTTTGAGATGCTCTTTATAGGGTAGTCTCTTAAGAGAATTAGAAGCTTAAAATTGTCAAACTTTGACAAAATCATTCTGAGATCTTATGGCACATAGGAATGCTTTGTCTAGACCTATCTAGGTGGATATTGAATCCATTCAAACTAACCTCTCGGTTTGGGTCAAACTAGCATTGTTTGTTTCTTCTAGTGTCAAATGTATTCTTGCAAAAATTGTAGGTGGAAAGCAATGAAAAAAATGGAAAGTAGCATTTTTATTGTTTTTTGCATAATAGGGTGAAACCATTTAGACTAGCACATCAAGGTGAGCAGTCCAATGCTATGAAAGGCCTTATTTTTTTTCCCAAGTCCCCCTATGATTCTGGAGTGCACTAATTTGAGGTAGTCTTGAAAGTGTCGTAAGAGAAAGAAAATACAGATCTTGTTAAGTTTTCAATGTTTTGACTAATGGATATAGTGGACATGTCAAGGTAGGTAGGTAAATAATAGGAAAGGTATCTTTTTGTTTCTCATTGTTGCATGAATGATGGTGTTTTCATTAATTTCAATAGGAAGTCTCCTAATGGTGTTTTCATTTATGTCAACTATGGGATAAAAATGTTGAGGATATAATTGAGAAAATTGTTGAAAAGACGAAAATAGGTTGTGCATGTATAGCTGAGACCTTGAGGAAGTTTTTTGAGTACATGGAGCTATTCTTTTGTTGCAGAGTCTGAAGATGAGTTGGAATGAAGTAATGAGCTCATATGATGTTTTTGGTACTTGGTTTCTAAGTGCTTTTGAGAAAATTTAATAAACAAAGTAAATTGTGTTGTGGAAATGTTCATAGTGTGCTCCAATATTGTGCTTCGTGTTCTTTATATGTTGATACTATGCATGTGTAGGTATTATAGGTTATTTTAGGTTGATAGAGGTTGCTATATTCAGAATTTGGGTATCTATATAGTTGTACAATGTGAGATACTTTCACTAGTGTGTGAACCAATTGTTTAGTGATGCTTTCTATGGTCTAGGAGAAATATATTTTATTTGTGTTTCTTCACTGTTTGGCTTTAGGTTGTGCAAATTTGAGAAGATTATTATAATTCTTTTATATTTTTGTGTTCAATTTTTTACTTGATTTGGTGCAGTACAATGAAAGTTTCATTTATTAGTATGCATATAAGGTTATTAGTTGTCCTGAGTTAAAGTATTTGTCAATGTGAGCTTGGATGAAGAGTTTGATGAATCTTAAGAAGTTCATGGATTATTTTGGATTGAGTTCAAGTGAATTAAATGTTTCTTGAAACTTTCAAGTTGATTTAAGGAAGTGTGTACTTAATTTCTATGGTGTCGTTGCACAAGTGTTGGCCGACCTTGTGTTTGACACTACATGTGAGGCTTGTGGAAGCATTTTGAAGTGTTTTGGGTTATATTTGGGTCCTAATTAAGGACTTATGTAGGTTTTCTTTTGTTCCTTTCTATTGTGGGAATGTTTAGGTGCCAACCTATTTCAAATTTGAATGTATAATGACTAGTAGCTGACATTGGAGAAATGTTTTGAGGTAGAGCTTGATATAAATATGTATGGTGGTGATGAAAGAGGGTCTACAAATGAGTAAGAAGTAAGATAGATGTGATATAATTTATGTGAGTGATGTGTGTGATGCGAATTTGAGTAGAGCAGTGTAAACTTCACGTTAAGGTTCTTGAAGGTAGTGAGTTGAATGCATTTGAAATCTTTCATGTGAGACTGCAAAAGTATGCAAGAAATTGTGGTGGACTCCTTGTTGCAATGAGAAGTGTTTCTTTTTGTAACATTCTTCTTCTATCTTCATGTATTCTTACTATAACAGTGAGCCCTACCTGTGAGCCTTTTTGGACAGTGTATCCTATTATGTTAGTGAGCCCCTTTGTATCGATTTTACTATTACTTATATTGTGAGCTAATCCTCACCATGGTTTTTCCAGTATTGGGTTTTCCACATAAATCTGATGTTCTCATGTGTACCATGTTGTGATTTCACTTTTTTTTATCTAAATTTCATGCTTTATCAATCTAATAGAATAAGGAATTAATGAATTCTTGTGGATTTGATTGTTGTTGAGGGTTTTTAAAGGTTTAATTTTCTACAATTGAATCACCCCCTCTCTTAGTTTTCTTGTTCATATCAAAAATTGGTATTAGATCTTGGTTCTCTGAAGAAAAGCTTAACCACTTGAGGTAGATCCAAGATGGTGAACAAGATTCCTTCCGAATATTCTAGATTCAATGGCTCAAATTATGCATTCTGGAAGACAAGGATGGAAGGATACTTGTGTGCTTAGAGATATGAAATTAAGAAGGCTTATTAGAATACATATACTCCACCTCTAAATGGTTTGAGTACAAGTGCATAAATCAAGGTGCATGAGATCAATGCTAGGCAAGGTACATTATTGTGAATAGTCTTTCAAATACTAAATTAGTTAAAAGTTATTATTTTGAAGACTACAAAATAATTTTGGGATAAGTTAGAAAGAATTTATGAAGGAGATCTAAAGGTCAAGCAAGTAAAGTTGTAGAACTTTAAGGCTCAATTTGAAATGATGCATATGTTCAAAGATGAAACAATAAAAGGATACATTTAGAGAGTTGATGAACTGGTAAGTGATATGAGAGGTCTTGGTGCAACGGTTAAAGAATATAAAGTGGTGAAGAAAGTTATGAGATCTCTTCCAAATTTCTACAATGAAAAGGTATCTACTATTGAGGAAACATTTTTTTTTGATAATTTTTCCATAGATTAGTTGATTGACACTCTAACTACATTTGAGATGAGAAAACGGAAGAAAAGCACAAAAGGGTAAATGCAAGAAGATGAGTCCACAAATCATGGAAGTATTTTCTTAGCAAAAAACTTGAAATTGGATTCAACAAAATGGAATCCCATTTTTTAATAAACCGGATCCCATTTTTAATAAACGAGATCCCATTTTTTAATAAACAGGATCCTATTTAGGTTCAGGGTCCTGAGCCAAAAATGGGATCTTGTTTCATTAAAAAAATATTTTTTTATGTTTTTTGAAATAGGATCCCATTTTGAAAATGTGATCTCGTTTCATAAAAGCATAAAAAAAAAGTGAAATAGGATCCCATTTTAGAACGGGATCCCCTAAAGTTTGAATTTTTGGTTGGTTTTTTGCTTTCTTTTTTTATTCAAGAAAAGGCTTGGGGACCAAAACCTAAGCTTTGGACCTGGTTTGACCTGCAACTTGAAGGTCATGCCAATGTCACAAGGAAATAGTGACCCTAGACATATGTTTGAAGACCTTTTTTTCAGAACTTTTTGATGAAATTAAAACCCATTATAGATGAGATAGTGTAGATTCCAAATATGTAATTTTTTTTACAATTGGATTATTTTTTCTATTTTTCAATTAATTTCTAATGAAACAGGTCCATAAACTTGAAATATCATGTTTCTTCTAATATTTTAAGAACTTCTCATTAACATAATTTTTTGAAAAACAAATTGTATGAAAGCGTACTTCAGACAATTCTTTTCAATTTGAAAAAATAAAAATAAAATAATAAGTTTAGGTCATCTTATGCATGATGTTCACAATGATTTTTCAAAACAACAAATATGGCCAATAAAAAATTAACCAAAAAAAAATTAAGGTCAAATGTAACAAATTATGAAAATCAGGGAAAGCAATTCCACTTTTTGGCCAAAAAGTGGATTCAACTTCTTGCACACACCCAAAAGTACATACTACTTTCAAGGCTAGTAAAATAGAGAGAGTTGAAGATTCAAGTGATGAAGATCTTGATGATTTGGAAGATAACTTTGTGAGAAGGATGAAAAAGGGCACCAATAAGTATCAAGGTAAATTACTTTTCAAATGTTTTAGTTGTGTTGGTATACGCCATTATGATTCTAGATGCCTAAAGAGAGCTTTAAAAAATAAGAACAAGGAAAATAAAGGAAAGATGATTAAGAAAGCTTACTATGTGAAAGAAGATGCTAGTATTTTTTATGATGAATCTGATTGTGGAGATTTTGATGATAATGAATGTCTATTTTTGGCTATAAAAGAAGAATTTGGTCCTACTAACCCTAAAAGTTGTGTGAAGGGAAGTGTTTCAAAGATGAAGGATAAAGTTGAAGGTACTTTGATATCTACTTTTCATGTCAAAGAAGATAAGAGTTACTAGGTTGTTAATAGTGGCTACTCTAATCATGTATGACTAGAGATAAAAATAAGTATGTTAAACTTGAAAATCATGATGGAGGATTAGTTAAATTTGGAGATGATTCTAGAGCTAAGATTTGTGGAATAGGTTCAATCAGTTTTGATGGAAAGCATAATACTCATAATTTTTGCTATGTTAAGGGATTAAGACATAATATCTTGAGTGTTGGAAAAATGTGTAGCAAATGGTATAATCTTGTGTTTAAGGATGAAGCATGTGAGAACAAAAAAATGGTCTAAAACTGTGATTGCTACTGGTAAGAGAACATATGGAAACATATATCAGCTTAAGGGTGTTTATGGTCATTACTTTATGTCACAAATTAATGATAGTTGGTTATTGCACCAGAGGATGTGTCACATGAATTTTGATTATGATTTGGCAAGAATTAGTTTGGTTCAATGTTCTGAGATATTTACCTAGAATCACAAAACCTATCAATGTTTGTGAGAGTTTTCAATTTGGAAAACAAACAAGGAGTAGCTTTAAGGTAAAGGAATAATCTGCTACTGGATTGCTAGAATTAGTGCATACAAATCTTTTTGGTCCTACAAGGGTGAGAATTCTACGAGTTGACAGGTACTTTATGCTTTTGAATGATGATTACTCTAGAATGACATGGGTTACCTTTCTTAGAGAGAAATTTGATGCATTAGATAAATTCAAGGCATTTAAAGCTATGGTTGAGAATGAAATGAATTTAAAAATAAAATTCTTGAGGTTTGAAAAAGGTGGTGAATTCATCTCCAATGATTTTAACATGTTTTGTGAATTTCATGGAATAAAGAGTCATTTGTCTACCCTAGAACTCAACAAAATGGATTTTTTGAAAGGAAAACCAAAACTATTCAAGAAGTTGCAATGACTATGATGAAAGAGGAAAATCTATACCAAGTCTACTAGAGAAAAGCTATTCATACTATTGTTTTCATACTTGGTAGAGTTAAAGCTAAAGCTAACAACATAAAGAATCCTTATGAGCTATGGTATGGAAGGATTCCTACTATGAAGTACTTTAAAGTGTTTGGAAGAAAATGTTGCATAAAAAGAGAAGAAGAAAACTTAAGAAATTTTGATGCAAGGTTTGATGAAGGTATCTTCCTTAGATTTTCTATTAGAATCAAATCTTATAGATATTACAACAAAAGGCCAAGAAAGATAGTTGTGAGTGCAAATGTTAAAGTTGATGAAAACTTGTAGTATTCTATTGTAGTAGATAAATATGTGTTAGATGAACCTAATTGCAGAGAAGTGGAAGAAATAGTTGATGAACAAGAAGTGTAGAATGAAGATGAAGGATCTCTGGAGAAGACCCCTAAAATCCATAAGTATGTGCAAAAGAATCATTTCAAAGATCAAATCATTGGAGATAAGAGAAAAGGTGTATTGACAAGAAGAAAATTTGTTGAAGTTGAGATAAATTTCTGTTTACTTTCTAAAGTTAAACCTAAATCAGTAAGTGAAGCATGTAAGGATGAGCATTGGATGAGGGAATCGAAGAAGAACTTGCACAGATAGAGAAAAAAAAAACTTGGGAATTTTTCCCTAGAATGGAAAACAAAAAAATAATTGGAAGTAAATGGGTATTTAGGAACAAGCTAGATGAGAATGGAGAAGTAGTAAGAAATGAGGAAATACTTGTGTGTAAGAGTTACTCACAAGTAGAAGGTATATATTTTGAGGATACTTTTTCTCCTATGGGTAGGATGGAAGTTACCAGAATGTTTTAGGTGTTTGTAGCACATGAAGATATTAAAGTCTATCAAATGGATGTGAAGTCTACTTTTCTAAATGGTGAATTGGAAGAAGAGGTATACATGGAACAACTGGAAGGTTTTCAGTTGCCAGATCAACCAAATATGGTATGTAAGTTGAACAAGGCACTATATGGTTTTAAGCAAGATCCCAGAACTTGGTATGCAAGATTGGATAGGTACTTGATACAAAAAGGGCTCCACATATAGTAATCTTTACTTTAATATTAAGGAAGATAAAATCCTGATAGTAGAACTGTATATGTGGATGATATTATCTTTGGTGGAAATGAGGCTATATGTGAGAAATTTGCTGAAGAAATATAGAAATAATTTGTTATTTCTTGATGTTTGGGGAGATGATTTCCTTTCTTGGGATATAGATCAATCAAACTAATAAAGTGGTTTTCATTTCAAATTCTAAGTATGTCAAAGAGATGTTGAAGAAGTTTGGAATTGATGACTCCAAACTAGTATGTACTCCTATGGTGAATAGTTGTAAATTGAGCAAAGATGATGATTCACCTAAGGATGATTAGAGCATGTATAGATCTATGATTGGTGGACTACTATATTTGACTACTACTAGATTGGATATCATGCATGTAGTTTGTATTGTTGCTAGATTTCAAGATCCTAAAGAAACACACATTGTATATTTGAAGAGAATATTCAGATATTTAAGAGGCACGCTGGATAATGGTTTGTAGTATCCTAAGGATACCAATTTCACATTAAATGCTTATACAAATGCAGATTGGGTTGGTTGTGTTGATGACAAGAAAATTATAAGTGGTGGTGCATTCTTTATTAGATGTAGATTGGTGTCATAGTTGAGTAAGAAACATGATTCAATTTTTTTATCCATTGTAGAGGCTGAGTATATTATAGTAGCATCATGTTGTACACAAGTATTATAGATGAGAAAAACATTGAAGGATATCAGAGTTGTATTTGAGGAACCTATATCTATCATCTATGATAAATCAAGTGCAATAAAAATTTCAAATATTCGAATGATGCATTCAAGGGAAAAGCATATATCTATTAGGTATCACTTTTTGAGAGAGAATGTTATGGAGAATGAAGTGAAGCTTGTGTATGTTCCTGTAAAGGATCAAATTGCTAATATATTTACTAAGACTCTTTGTAAGGATAGTTTTGAGTATTTTTGAGAGAAGTTAGGGGTTGTTGCCCCTACTTTCTTGAACTAGATGCACATAGAGGTGCATTAGTCCAATGGAACTATGGATCTATCTCTTTTCTAGACTGATGTTGGTGGATACCTCTCAGGGGAAGTAGGTAGTGTCATTTTTTGTCATTATGTTGTTGATTTAGTTGGGTGTACTCCTAAGGGGGAATATTCATAGTAGGTAATTTTGGTTCAGTTTCAAAGAGGGAGAAAAATAAAAAACATATTTTCCTTTTTCATTGATTTCAAAGGGGGGAGAGAGAATCATCAAAAAAGAGCTTATCTACTCAGGGAGAGAGAGAGAGAGAGTTCAAAGTTGTGTGATATTTGGTGGCTTCTCCCATCTTGTGTTTTCATAAATGACAAAGGAGGAGATTATTGCAAGAATCATGGTGTTGTCATTGATTTCAACAAGAATTTTGCTGACTGGTGTTGTCATTTATGTCAACTATGGGATGAAGATGTTAAGGATATTGAGAAAATTATGGAAAATAGGAAAAAAAGTTGTGCATGTGTAGTTGAGACCTTGAGGAAGTGTTGTGAGTACATGGAGTTATTCTTGTTTTCTAGAATTTGAAGATGAGTTGGAATGAAGTAATGAGATGAGATGATGTTTCTGGTACTTGGTTTCCAAGTTCTTTTTAGAAAATTTAGTAAATAGAGTAAATTGTGTTGTACAAATGTTCATAGTGTGCTAGGGTATTATGTTTCACATTATTTTTGTGTTGATGTTATGCCTATGTGGATCTTACAAGTTATTTAAGATTGAAATAGGTTTCTATATTCAGAATTTGGGTTTCTAGATAGTTGTACAATGTGAGATACTTTCACTAGTGTGAACCAATTGTTTAGTGGTGCTTTCTGTGGTTTGGGAGAATTGTATTTGCTCCATGTTTCTTCATTGTTTGGAATTAGGTTGTGCAGATTTGTGAAGATTCAATTATAATGATTTTTTTATTTTTGTGCTCAATTTTTTGTTTGATTTGGTGCAGTATAATGAGAGTTTCATTTATTAGTATGCAAAGAAGGGTTATAAGTTGTCCCGAGTTAAAGTATTTTTTGATGCGAGCTCGGATGAAGAGTTCAATGAATCTTAAGAAGTCCATGGATTATTCTAGATTGAGTTCAAATGAATGATGTTATCTAGAACATTCGAGCTAATTTAAGGAAGCATGTACCTAATGTATATGGTGTTATGCATAGTTGTTGGCCAACCTTGTGTTTAACACTACATGAAAGGCTTGTGGAAGTGTGTTAGTTTCTACTTGGGTCCTAATTAAGGACTTATGTAGGTCACCTTTCATTCCTTTCCACCTAAGTAATATTTAGGTGTTGACCTATTTCAAATTTGAATGTATAATGGCTAGTGGTTGACATTGGACCTTTTCTTTGAGGTAGAGCTTGACATAAATATGTATGGTTTTTATGCAATAGGGTGTACAAAAAAGAGTAAGAATAAAGATAGATGTGAGATTGATTTGATTGATGTGTGTGATGTGAATTTGAGTAGAGTAGTGTGAACTTCATGTTAGGGTTCCTGAAGGCAGTGAGTTCAAGGCATCTAAAATCTTTCATACATGTGAGACTATGAAAGTGTGCAAGCAATTACATGGTGGAATCCTTTTTGCATTGAGAAGTGTTTCTTTGTGTAAAATAATTCTTCTATCTACTTTTATTCTTTCTATGGTTGTGAGCCCTAGCTGTGAGCCTTTTTTGGATAGTGTGTCCTATTCTAGCAATGAGAACCTTTGTACCAATTTTTCTATTACTTATATTGTGAGCTAATACTCATTGTGGTTTTTCCATCATTGGTTTTTCCACTTAAATCTACTTTTCTCATGTGTATGGTGTTGTTATTTTAGTTTTTGTTATCTACATTTCATGTTTGATCAACCTACTAGAATAAGGACTTAATGAATGCTTGTGGATCTGATTAATGTTTAGGGTCTTTGAAGGTTTAATTTTCTACAAATTATTCACTCCCCTCTCATTTTCCTTGTTCCTTTCAACACTCATGTCACTCGATCGTTCTGGGGTTCTCTTTCTAGGGTAGTCTCTAAAGTACTTTAAGAGAAAAAAATGCAAAAGAGTTAATTTTTTAATAATTTTGATGAATAGGTAGTGTGGGAATGTTGAAGAAGGTAGGTAAATACTATAGAAGGTATAAAATCATTTCCAAAGTCACCCAATTATTCTAGGGTACTCTTTTCGAGGTAGTCTCTTAAGTACCTTAAGAGCAAAAAATGCAAAAAATATTTTTTTTTAGGAATTTTGATGAATGGGAAACATGGGAATGTCAAGGTAGGTAGGTACATAATATGGAAGGTCTCCTTTTGTTTCACAAGTCACCCAATTATTCTGGGGTGATCTTTTTAAGGTAATTTCTTAAGATCCTTAAAAGAAAAAATTTGTCAAAATTTTACGAAGTCATTTTGAGAGCTTGTGGCATGTAGGAATGTTTTGTCTAGACCTATAGGTGGATATTGAATCCCTTCAAATCAACCTCTCTTATTTTTTTTCAAATCAATACCATTTGTGTGTTCCCTCCCTCTATCCCATCCACCCCCTCTCTCTTAGGTCTCCACCTCAGGTACCCTACCTAGATAACTCTCTCTCTCACTCTCACTCACTCTCTCCCTCTCTCTCAGGTCTCCCTCCAAATATCCCTCCCACTCTCTCTCCCTCCCACACCAACCATATAACTATCTCCCTCTCAACTCTCTTTCTCTAGTCTTTTTCTCTCTCCCCCCTCTTAGCTCTCTCCCTCCCTCTATCCCTCCCACCAAGTACCTAGAACCCTCTCTCTAACTCCAAACCCCTCTCTCCCACTCCTCTCTCTCTCTCACTTAGGATTCTCCCTCCCTCTATCCCTCAAAACACCTATCTCTCTCAGGTCCCTCCCTCCCACCCTAACTAGATAACTCCCCCTCCCTCTCAAGTCTCTCCCTCCCTCTATCCCTCCCGCCCCCCCTCTCTTATCTCCCACCCTCTCTCTCTCTCTCTCTTAGGTCTCTCACTCCCTCTATCCCTCCTACCATACCTAGACAACTCTCTCTTAGTCCCTCTCTCTCAAATTTTCCTCCCTATATCCCTCCCAAACCCCTCTCTCTTGGGTCTCTCTTCCAACCCTACCCTAGATAACTTTCTCTCATTGAGCTCTCTCCCTTCCTATATCCCTTACTCTCTATGGTCTCTCCCTCTCTCTATCCTTTCCACCCTTCCTAGATAATTCTCTATCTCTCACTCTCTCCCTATCTCTCTTGGGTCTCTCACTCCCCCTCTCTCTATTTCCCTATATATATATTATAATGTAGTTTATATTATATATAATATATAGTATATAATATTTAATGTAATATAATATATAATATATTAGTATATAGTATATATCAATATATTATATATATTATGTATTATTAATAATAATACAAAATATTATAAATACTGGATGTAGCATATATCCATTTTTCTAACAAAATTAGTAGGCTCAAGATTTTCCTCAGGATTACCTTAGGATTTGGTTTTGGGGTGTCATACCTAGAAAGTCAACTAAAAAAACATGTTTACAAAATTTCCTTAGTTTTCCAAAGTTCGCCCTTGTGGTTGATGACTTTTTTAATCTAAACTTGATGAAACAAAAAGGGTTTATTGAACAAATTGCCAATTTTCCACCAATATAAGATATGCCTTATTTTGAATTTAAAAGATAATTATTATTGATTTTGTACATATATTAAAATTAAAGTCCTAATTGATGGGCTAATTAAAAAAAAATCTATAATTTTCAAACTATTTCACATTTTTCAAATTTGAAAGATGTATCACATTATATGCTTCTCATACTATACGATAAAAAATATGAATTTCATAAATTTTTGACCAAGTTATGGTGGTAAGACAAACATGTTTTAATAATTTTGAAATTTTCTAATAAAAATATCATAACTAATTATTTACTTGCAAAAAATTACAAAAAAATATGGCACATCTGAGTATTTGTCATCTACTTATATTGAACGTTTCAGAAAAATATTATTTTTTCTTGAACTGAAGTTCGTTAGACATTCACCTTCTTTTTTTATTTTTTTCCTAAAAATTTAGTACTACTCCATTGAAATTTCAAATTTTCACAAAATAGATTTTCATTTTCCCACAAAAGGACTAGTAGCTTAGAAACTCCATTCAATTTGCTACAATTTTTTTCTTACATATTTTTCATTTTTTTTATATTGAATCAAGAAGATTACAAAGAATAAGAGCTACCAACAGGTAGCTGAAAGGAACAAAAAATTACAACCCATAAATACCACATAGCCATAGGATGGTTGTATGTAAACACCCAAACCCAAAACTGTACAATTTTACAAAGTTATACATACATATCATAAGCTACAAAATTAATCAAAACTATACATTCATTTCATATATTGTACAATTTGACTCTAGATAAGCTTGTTATTGGATTGAAATTGTGAAACCTAATCTTTAATAACCTATTCAAATTTTTAGTCAAATTTCCTAACTCTTTTTTTTTTTTTTCATTACCTCTTAGGAGCCTAGATTAAAGAACCTTGACCCAGTTATCCTTAGTAATGTTAAGGAATAAGATTGTCTAGACGTGATGATATTTCTAGAAGAACAAGAAGCAACTAGAAGTTATTCAAGGAAAAGAACATTCTAGTTTTACAGTTCTCTAGAATATTAGAAGTTTCTATATCTAGAGGCTTCAAGTATAAATATGAGGCTATCCATTATGAACAATACTATTTTTGAGGTAATTTGTTGGATTTTATGTGTAGAGACCTAAAATTATCTTGATCAATATCACACATTTAATTCAATTTACTAAAACAATTTTCTACCTTGATTCAACCATTTTTGTCTGTTTAATTAAATAATCCTAATTGTTTAGTTAAATTCATTATTTCTCCTACACTGACCCTAGGTAGTGCAACACACCTCCAATTCTATTATTTTTCATTCTCCTTGATACCTATTGTGATAGGGCGAAAATACTTGCTAGAAAATGAACAACAAACAAAAAAAGAGTGCAAATAACAACTAAAACCACCCTACACCTCAAGATTGGCCTAGAAATTAACTAAACTGAGAAAAATAAAATATTTCACCTTGTTGAGTTGTCCTTTCATTGGCCCTTTGATCTTTCATGTTGAATGCTCCTTGGATGGCAAGAGATACAAGCTATGAAATGAGATGAGGATGGAACGATGAGTGAAAATGGATGCAACTATGAAAATTTGGCTAAGTATGGCTCAAGGAGAAATTTTGCAAGAGTTTGGCTAGCATGAGTGCTATCTCCCTAAAAATGAGATAAAAGATGGGGTATTTATAGAGAATTTGGCATTCTTTAGGGAAATGGATGGTTAAGATTGAACCACCAAGATCAAGATGTAGGGCTAAGGTGAGTTGTGAACTCAAAAGCCCTCACATCTTGATATGTGGCATGTGAAGTGGCTTGAAAAGGATGATGTGTTCATGAGGTGGAAGGATAGTACATGACATGGAGGTACTACATAGTACCTTGGGATTGGACAAGATCTCCTCATAAAGGAGGTCCTTGTCCCCATGTGGGTGAGAGGGCATGTGAGGAATTAAAAATTCCTCAAATATCCACATGGGAATGAGAAAAAAAAATTTAAATTCTAAGGGATGCATTGGGGAATTAAATGTGAATTAAAAATTCACATGGGGAATGAAGCGCCTTCTCCAAAAGGAGAAATCATTTAATAGAGTTGACTTAGGACACATTCCATAAATGACATTGGGATAAGGTTGACCTAATTAAGTGATTAAGGTTGTGCAAGTAATTGATTAGACAAATTAATGATAAATTAGACGCAAGTGGGAAATTATGGAGAATGGGACTCTAATGATAATTAGGGGTGTGCACATCTTAATCATAAATTAATTGTGATTAAGAAAAATAATTAGATTGTTAAGAGGGATTAGAGACCCACTTTCAAAAGTTGGAGGATGTGACAATGTGAGAGAAAGTGAGGAATTTAAAAATAAATTTAAAATTCAAAAAGATAATATGACTAAATTAAATAAAGTGATATATTTATTTAATTTAGAGAGGAAAGAGGGGAAAAGTATTTATTAAATTAAATACTTTGGAAACCTTATGTAGGACATGAAATATTAATTAATACTGGAAAAAGGGATGAAGTGAATGAGCAAATTGATGATTAAAGAGATGACTTTGACCATATGGAAGTGGTCAAATTTAGATGTCTACATTTTTCCCCTCTTCAAAATACTATTAGGATAATATGGTTTTGAAGAAAAATAAAATACAGAAAACTCTATGGAAGAAGCGACTAGAAAAGAGATGCCCCAGCATGAGAAAGTTTGTGTGAGCTACCCGAACGAAGGAGAAATAAAGGGAATTGTCGGGTCTCACAAAAGAAGGCTTATGATGGAAGATTGAGAGAGAATGGTAGAGTATGCCCCCTTGAGAAGGCAGATGGGGAAAGAAAAGGGGCCCTAGAAAACTTCTCGAAAATATGAAGTGGTATATGTCATTGGAAAGAGCGTGAAAAATCAAGAAGATTGGTGCTTGAACGAAGAAAATGGGTATATAGTGTGCAAATGGTGGCACCAGGAAGATAGGGGTGAGGGAATTAGTTGAGGGCCCGAAAAAATGTTAAATAAAAGGAAAAAAAAAATTTCTATTTTAAAAGGTTAAAAAAGGGGGAAAAAAGCTATAAAAAGTAATTATAAGAATTACCTCTCCTCATTTGGATAGCTATCAAGTGAGGAGGAGAGAGAGAAAAGGAGAGGGCGAGAGGGAAGGGACACAATGCCAGAGTACGATACCGACATCATCCATTGGGCTGACGAGAGATGATGATTCTTCATCAAGTGTGTCGTGCCACACCAGGTTTGCTTGAAACCCAACTTTGTGATTTTAGTCAATTTGTTGAATTTTTTAAAAAAATGAAAACATGGGTTTTGTTGGGTCGGCTAGATGAAAAATGGGTTAGAGGAAAAAAAGCATTGGGGTGAGGGAGGAGGGTATGCTTTACTTCCCATGGATGGGCAGAGCCATTCATGGTTAGGTCTGCCCAAACTCAAGCAAAGGCATCTGCGGGCCCAGGTGGGTCTGCCTGGGCTCGAGCGACTCCACCCACGGACCTGGGTGGGTCTGCCTGAGCTCAGGCGAGTCTACCCACGGGCTTGAGCAGGTCCGCCCGGGCTCGGGCGGATTCACCCGCGAGCCGGGGCGAGTCCGCCCGAGCACCAAGGCATGTCCACCCATGGAGCTGGGCAGGGCTGCCCGAGCTGGGGTGGGTCCACCCCAAGCCAAGACGAGGATCCAGGGTAAAAAATAGGGGGGAAGGAGGTAGGATTTAGAAGGGAAATCATAGGGCGGGAAGAGGTAAGACAATAAAACAGGGGTGAAATAATGCCAATGAAAACTAACATAGTGCTTATGTTATGGATGTAGAATGTTGAGAGTTTGTAGACGTGGGAGAGACGGTCTGAGGTGCTAATGAGATGCATTGCAGTGATGACAGGTGCAGATCAGCAAAGACTAGCAGAGGTAGGACTAGTTCATATGCTATCATACCCGACGATTAAGGCCCACAGGGCCATGCTGACAGCCCTGATAGAACGTTGGGACTCAACGACATCAATGTTTCATCTACTGATTGGAGAAATGACAGTGACTCTGGAGGATGTTTGGCAGATTCTAAGGCTCCCCATAATAGGGCTTGTAGTTAGCAAGTGTTGGGTAGCTGGCAAGGCACTGGATGAGTCCATGCAGGTTGTATTTGCTAGTGACGAGCTACCAATTCAGTGGTAACAGCTAGATGTGGACAGATGTTTATTTTGTCGAGTACTATCATTGTCATTGTACCTAGTGGGGTTGATTAGTGGGATATTGGTGCCAGACTGGAGTGGTCAATTTTTGTCTCTCAGGTTTGTCAAGGTGATTCATCATATCATCGAGGGTCAAGAGGGTCAGTTTGTATGGGGGACCTGTGTGATGGCACAGTTGTACCGAGATATACACAGGATATGTTATAGGAGGGTGCTGAGTGTGACACATGTCACATTGCTACAAGTCTAGGCTTGGGAGCACATCAAGGTCACTAGGCCAATTGTGCAGAGAGTAGGAGAGTAGGATAATAGAGAAGTCATGGCCTAGGGATGGGGGGCAGAGGTAGGAGCAATAGTGTGGTATCAGGATGTTAGAGATATGGATGTATGGAGGAGGCGACTGGATGATGTGTAGGCAAAGATGATAGTATGGCTTGCATATATGTTATGCTGCTTCAAAGGCTAGAGGGATGATGACGAGGCACACAGTGGTTATTTCTTTAATCGATGTTATATTATTGGGAGATATCCTCTTATAGTGGAGCTACACAGACCTGATCAGGTGACACGATAGTTTGAAGTGAGGCTAGATATTCCCACATAGTGGGTGATGTTTTGAAAATTGACATGACAGTGGTCATGGGGGGCTAAGCTAGATTTGGATGTAGTGTGGGCAGAGCTGAAGGCACTACAGTTTGTGCCATACCCAGGCAAGAAAGAGGGGCAAAGGGATGAAGGGGTGACAGATTGATATCAACAGTGGTTCAGGCGACATCCACCTCCATGGATTACCCTGGAGTAGTGTCGATTGAGAACTAGGGTTCGGATAAGAGGATGAGAGATGGCTAAGGGCGAAGGGACCAGGAGGCTGAGGGAAATAGAGAGGAGGTCAGGAGAGAGGAGGATAGTAGGGGGAGGGACAAGAGGCAGTTGGAGTAGCTAAGAAGCTAATGTAGACAGCCAGGAGGAGACAACGACACAAATCCCAAGGAGGAGATGGAGCAGAGGAGGGAGAGGATGAGGCCAAGGCTACAACACAGTAGGATAGGGGGCCAGAGGTCTAGAAAGAGAGGAGCTAGGAGACACGTGCATCCCTAGGAGGTTAGTAGCAGGAGAGAGAGGAGGCCAAGGCCAGCGGAGTGCGGGAGAGACAAGAGGCAGACGTGGCCATAGGAGGGAAGCAGTGCAGAGACAAGTAGAGGGTGAGGCCAGTGGAGGGTGAGAGAGGATGACAAGGAGAGGGGAAGCCCCCTCAGTGATTGATGTGGACGAGATGGAGGTGTCAGCAAAGAGTGAGGGATATGAGCCACAAGATATGGACATTGACACCAATGTGTATGACATTCGACCACTGTCAACAACACCTCCTAGATGAGAGGATCCTGCAATCATGTTAAGAGAGACTCTTGAGAGACTACACCTCAATGAGCAGTGATTATAGTAGATAGAGGCAGAGTGGGTCAGATTAGAGGAAGAGCTGAGTGAGTTATAGGCATGATTCACCCAAGTTAAGAGAGATTACTTAGTCTTGGCCACATTGGTGTCAGGTGTGGAGAGGAGATTGATGAGAGAGAGGGATAAGGCATAGGATGAGGCGGTTGACCTGTGGGTAGAGGTAGACAGGTTGTGAGTGGAGGTGGCTAGGGAGCATGAGGAGGGAAATGCAGTGAGATGAGAGAGTGACCGTTTGGTGGTAGAGGTGGCGATACGATAGTTCGTTGGAGGAGGGACATGGCTAGAGCCACTAGAGACTAGGGCAAGGACTACTGGAGATATAGAGGCTCTATAGGGATAGCTAGAGTTGTTATGGAGAGAGAGCAGATCTGCACTAGGAGTAGCCTAAGATTAGAGACATTCAGAGCAAATAGTTGGGGATATGGGATTGATGCAGCAGAGGGAGGAGGAGATGAGGGATATATGCATGTTGCGGTTAGATAGAGATGTCGCATAGGAATAGGTGTAGGTCATAGAAGTAGAGAGGAATGTGTTACAGACATGTGCTTAGGTGTTCGAGAGTGAGAGGCAGGTGGCTGAGATAGAGGTTCAATCTCTTCGAAGAGAGAGGGATGCAATAGTGTCACAGGTTTCAGGTCTTTGGCGAAAGCAAGATTCTGCCGAGTTGAGACTTCAGGCACTTCAGAGAGATAGGGATGCAGTAGAGGCTTGGGCACACGTGACACATATAGAGAGAGATGTCACAGAGGTATGGATGCAGACACTATAGAGTGAGTGATACATAGCATAGGCTCAGCTACGGGTAGCGCATGGTGTGGGGGGTGAGCTGAAGGTAGAGGTATGGGGGTGGGTATGTGCAAGATCATCATGGAAAAAATAGGCCCTTAAGTGGCAAATAATTCAAAAAAATTAGTGTTAGGAAACTTGACGTAAAATTTTGAATAAGTTATCTATATTATTTCAAAAATATGTAAGAATAGAATTTGTAGACAATTTAATGTAGTTTCTAAACTACTAGGTTTATTTAAAAATAAATAAAATCTATTTGGTGAAAATTTGAAATTTCAATGCAGTACTTAAATTTTAGAGAAAAAATAAGTAGGTGTCTGTTTAACCACCCTAACCATAATAAAATGATAATTATTTTTTTATAATATTTTATATATAAGTAGAGAACTCATGTCCAGGTGTGATGCATATTTTTTTATAATTTTTTTCCAAGTAAATAATTAATTATGAATTTTTTTATTACAACTTCTAAAAAATATTAAAAACTCATATGTCTGACCACCTTAACTTGTTCAAAACTTGATGAAATTTAATTTTTCTTTTTTAATCCTATAGTATGTGAAGCATAGAATGTGACACATGTTTTGAATTCAAAAAATTTGATACTGTTTGAAATTTATAGATGTTTTTCAATCAGCCTATCGATCAGGACTTTAGTCATAATTCTCAGAAAATGAATAATAATTATTTGTTAAATTCAAATTAAAGCATAATTTATATTAGTGGAAAGTTGATAATCTCCTCTAAAAACCCTTTTTGTTTCATCAATTTTGGGTAAAAAAAAAGTCATCAGCCACATACCCTACAAATACCCATAATATTGCAACTTTTTGGCCCATCATGATCCTACACATACTTGGGTTACAAGGACAATTACAGGTTGCAGAGGCTGAGAGAAACATGGCTATAGAGTAGGTACAATAGTTGACAGTGGCACATGATGCCTAGGTACAAGAGTGAAGAGCTATTAGTGGAGATCAGGACAGGTATAGACTTGAGCGGAATGTCGTTAGGAATCAGGTTGCACAGCAGGATGACTATATGTAGGAGGCAAGTTACTGGAAGTGTGTGTATGAGCATATTGTTCCATATCTAGCACAACACATGGTGCACTACATCAAACATGTACTTCAGATGCCAGCACTGTCTCAAATGACTATCGGCGGACTCCTTCTCCTCTCGGTGGTTACTAGGGGACTCCCACCCGTGAGTATTAGGGGAATCCCACGCATAGAGGGTCAGTGTCAAACTCTCCTCAAAGATCAGACGTGGGTAGCTCACAGTAGAGCAGCTAGAGAGCAGATGACAAGATACCAATTTTTTTTCTTTTTTTTTGAAAGACACTAGATGGAGTGCTAGTACTTATCGGCAGAGATTAGAGGCACTCCACATCTCTAGATTTTGTACCTTATTTCATGATATATGATGGATATGTGGTAGATTATGCTTGGTACTTTGTGATGAGATGGACATTGTATTATTTTGATTATGATATGGGACAATCCTTATTGACACTATGCATTATTTTTTATTTTTTTGTGATGGATGATTCATTTTATGTATGCATATGTATATGATATTTCATGCTTATATGGATGGATCATCTAATTTTTTTATGCACATATTTAGGATATGTCATGCTTATGTGGATGTATGATTTGATTTATTTATGCACATGTCTATAATATATCATGCTTATGTGGATGTATGATTTGATTTATTTATGTACATGTTTATGGGAATGGATTATTTGGTTTAAGTATGTGCATGTTTATGGGAATGGATTATTATGCATATATTAATGTTGATAATGCAGGATGATATGAATATTTGGTATGAAATGTAATTAAGATGTAGCTAACAATATGTTTTGGGTGGTTGATAATATATTTAGTATGTAAATATTAATATGGATGTGTATGGGTTAAATGAAACTATGATGCTTAATCTAACCTGCATATGAATTATGGAATATATTGAACCTATAATGCAATGTGAAATATGAATGAAAGTTGAGTTCCTATAATGCAAACCTAAGTGTTAGCAAGGACTTGCATGGGAGCGCAGATAGGTGATAGGTGTGTTCTGGGTGTGATATTGCACCTATCAAAAAAAATAGTATTTTGAGAGGAAGATCAAGAGGGAAAAGAGTCAAGAGATTGCACAACCTAAATCACAAGTCCTAGGTCATGAAGAAGGCTGAATGGAGGGTGTATGTAGTGAAATGAGATGCAGTGAAATTAAGAACGTAATGTTCCATCTTCAGAGCATTTATTTTTGTTATAGCATAAGATACTGAATACCCTGATATGTAAGACTAAGGTGAGTTGGTATCCAATGCATGAAACAAACACAGTTACAAACAAAAAGGTTATCTGGACACCCCAAGGTCATGATGACCTTGGTTGGGCTAGGTATTGAGATAACCAAAAACACACAAGGATGCCCCAACATAATACAATACCTCAGGGATCTTGGTGGGTACTACGTGGGACAATTGAGAAGACAACAACAAAGAAAAGATTAAGATACGCCCCTATGTTGACGATTCAAAGCACACCATGATATGATGCATCAAGGCAACCATGATAAGTGTGTATAGGGAGCTCAAATGATAAAAAAAATCCAAAAGCATTAAAAGATCACAATCAATTTCAAAATGTCCTTTTCCATAGGATCAAGGGGATGGATGGGATTGATGGGGTCCGCTAGGAAGGATGCATCCTGTTGAGACCGATGATGGATACTAAGCTAGAATGACCTAGTTGACGTAAGATTTCTTCCATTAGCCAGATGTCTTGACACTAGGGGATTTTGTTTGTGAAGAATGAACCAGACAAGGACACAGACTAATACACCCTACAAACTTAGGGGCTCGGGGGCTAATCAAAGATTAGCCTTTCCTACGTGAAAAAGTAGAGCCCTCATAGTTCAAGAAAAGACCATGGATAAAGCAGAAAGAGGATGATGAAGGGAGATGATGAATGACGAACAAAGGATGGTCATAATACCTCAGGGGAAGATCAAATGATCAACCTTTCCTATGTGATAGCTCAGGGGCAACGTAGTTCGACTAAGGATGATGAGATTGTCGTGACAAGATGAGATCTAAATGGAGACTGACATGATGGCAGGGGGTTGTATGAAGATGCAAACTGACCGATGATCAGACTAACAACATAAGCTCAGAGTGGGATATTGAAAATCTCAAGATGAGGGAAAGCCTAGATGGATTGTCCAATGCTCAATCAAACTATACCAAGCGGCTAAGGATAGAATGGTTGAGGGTGATAGCATAGATGAAAGCATAAAATAACTAGGATACCAGGTAGATAATGATTAAACCCTTTATGGATGACACTTGTTACTAGGTTTTCACCATCCGTACTTATCCAAGGCACCACCAAAAGGTGGTTTTCACCATAGGACGAACTTATTTCTCTTTACTATTTTTGGATTTTTTTTGGATTTTTTTTATTTTTGATTTTTCTTGATTTTTTTTTTCTTGATTTTTGATTAGGTGGGGTTACCAAGCCGACTTAGGTATAGAACCTCTTTAGATGCATGATATTGATGGTTTCTTCGAGGGTCTCTCCTTCAAGAGTAGCCAGTTTATATGCCCCAGATCCATATTTAGCAGCTATGATATAAGGCCCCAACCAGTTTGCTTCAAATTTTCCTTTCTTGTCTCGGTCCTGCTAGGTACGTTGATTCTCTTTAAGGTCAAGATCACCCACCTAGAATTGCTGAGGATGAACCTTCTTGTTGTAATTACACTTGAGGTGGTTTTGATATGCTTGTAGATGATTGTAGGCTTTTATTCTTCATTTATCAAGTAACTCCAACTGTGCAAGTTGTGCAACGCGAGCATCCTCCTCACTGATAAGATTTTTTAGAGAAATTCTCAATGATGGGATCTCAACTTCGATTGGCAAGATGGCTTCAGAGCCATAGACTAAATAATAGGGAGTGTCACCTATAGGGGTGTGGATGGAGGTACGATATACCCAGAGGGTGGGATGAATATGGAGGTGCCAATCTCGTCCAATGTTATTGACAACCTTTTTAAGGATGCAAATAAGGGTCTTGTTGGTTGCTTATGCCTGACCATTACCCTGGGGGTAATAAGACATTGACCAATGATGTTGGATATGGAAGGTGTCGTAGAGGTGTTTCATGGCCTAGTCTTTTAAATTTTTTCCATTATTGGAGAGGATGGTAGATGGGATACCATATCTGCAAAGAATGTGGTAAAGGATGAATTTTGAAATATGAGTACCGGTGATCTGTGAGAGTGGAATTGCTTCCACCCACTTGGTGAAGTACTTAGTGGTAGTAATTATGAATTTATGGCCATTGGATGATGGTGGGTAAATCTTGCCAATCAAGTCGAAACCCCATTGAGAAAATGGCCACGGTGCTAGGAGAGGTTGAAGATCCTGTTTTGAAGTATGAATCAAATCTACATGTTGTTGGCAAGGAAGGCATTTCTTCAAAAATTCACAAGCATCATGCTCTAATGTAGGCCAAGGTCATACCATTAGAATAAGCTCCACAAACACCACAATGTAACTTCGTTAGTGTCGTGTGGGCTTTGGTCTCATTTAGACATCTAAGGAGGATTCCATCATACCCACGATGATAAAGTGTATCACCGATGATAATGTATCGGGCCAAATGTTGAATGAAGGATTTCTATAGGTTTCATGTGAGGTCTGGCGGTAGAATATTATCATGGAGATAGGTATATATATCTTGGTACTAGGGGGAAGCGGGACCCACAATATAGCACATCATGTCAGTCTTAGGAATATCATATGCTAGGATTAAAAGTTGTTCCACAAGGAACTCACATTCCATCTAATCTTTAGGCATGTTAATCAGGGAGCTGATAGTGTCCATTGCATCAACTATTTTGTTATGTACCCTAGGAATTTAGTCAAATTGTATGAAGGTGAAATATTTCTTGAAATCAGCCACCATATGTTTATAGGGAAAAAACTTATCATCTTTTGTTAGGAATTCATCACTAACCTGCTTGATGACTAGCAATGAATCACCATAGACTCTCAAGTGAGTTATGTGCCACTACTTTGCAATTCGAAGGTTGGTGAGGAGGGCTTCATACTCTGCCATGTTATTGGTACAGGGGAATGCTATCCTGAATGATTTTGGAATGTAGTCACCTTGAGGGGTAACCAATAAAATTCCTACACCTGATCCATTATGAGTATATAAACCATCAAAATATAGTGTCCAAGCAGATGCGTATGTGACTGTGTAAAATTCTTCATCGAAAAATTCAGTGTCCAAAGGGTAAGCATCTACTACTGGAACCTCAGCCAACTAATCAACTATGACTTGTCCTTTTATGGATTTTCACTCCACATACTCTATGTCAAATTCACTTAGGAGCATGACCCACTTGGCCATGCAGCTAGTCAAAGTGGTTCTAGATAATACATACTTTAGTGGATCAATCTTAGCAATTAATTTGACTGGATGGCTGAGCATGTAATGTCAAAGTTTCTATGTGCTAAAGACCACTGTGAGGCAGGATTTTTCCATGGGAGAGTAGTTTAATTCATAGCCAACCAATGTCTGACTAATGTAGTAGATTTCCCTCTCAATGATTCATCATGTTGTGCCAACAATGCCCCCAACATGAATGAAGTGGCAGAGATATAAAGTAGGAGGGGTTTCCCTAGAATAGGTGGCATCAAGATTGGTGGATGAGCTAAGTATTCTTTGATATTATCGAAACCTATCTGACACTGTTGGTTCCATCAGAAAGTGGAGTCTTTCTTTAGAAGATGGGTGAATGGTTGACACTTATCTGCAAGTTGGGCTATGAACTGATGGATGGATTGAATCTTCCCTTAAAGACTTCTTAATTTCTTCAAATTACACAGGGATTTCATGTCCATAATAGATTTCACCTTGGCGATATGAACCTTAATACCCCTTCGAGAGACTATGAAACCCAACAATTTTCTTGACGTAACACCGAAGACACTTTTTTGGATTTAGTTGTAACTTGTAATGTTCCAACCATTCAAAGATCTTCTTCAAGATGGTAGGATGTTTCGCTCGGGTTTTGGATTTCCCTAACAAGTCATCGACACAATCCTCCATAATGATATGGATGATGTCATTGAAGATGACCATCATTTCCCTTTGATATGTCGCCCCTACATTTTTGAGACCAAAGGGCATAACATTATAACAGAAAGTACCCCAAGGTGTTGTGAAAGTGGTCTTGTGTTGGTCCTTAGGTGTAATTTGGATCTGATTATAACTAGAGAAACCATCCATAAGGGATAACATCTCATGTCTTGGAGTGAGGTTGACCAACATGTTAATGTTAGGAAGAGGGAAGTCATCCTTTGGGCAGGCCTTGTTAAGATCCCTGAAGTCTGTGCAGATCCGAATGTCTCCATTTGGTTTGGAAACTGGTACTATATTGGAGATCCAATGAGAGTAGTAAATTGATCTGATAAAACCTGCATCTAGTTACTTCTCCAGTTCCTTCTTAACTAATAATGCTACCTATGGATGCATCTTGTAGAGCTTCTATTTGACATGCTTGGCATTAGGGCGAACATCTAGATAATGAACCACTAAAGCAGGGTCCAAGCCTGGCATGTCTGAATATGACCAAGCAAAGTTAACAATACCCTCTTCTAGTAATTGAACAATTACTGCATATTCCGAATCTGAGAGTGATATGGCCACATATGTGATCTTAGGAGTTTTGGCAGTACCCATATTAACTTCTTGAGTCTCTTCAATTAGGATGGATGATCATGTATTTAACTGAGTTCCCACAAGGGGAAGATGAAAATCTCCATCTCCAGCACCTCTTCAAGGTTTTCTCCATCTGATGCATCCTTTATTTTTACTTTTTCAAGGTCAGGGAGTGCTTGGGGAGGTTTTCACTAGATGACCGCTTTTTATTTTTCCTATTCTTCTTTTTGCAACTTTAGTGTTCATCCTCCCCTAATCCCATAAGGTTGGCATATGTATCCACATACATATTGACAAGTGTGCTATCACGTAGGTCCCAATCAATAAGCTTAGGGGGACAAAGGGATAGGATAATGGTATAGATGGATAGGCATTCAAACATGGATGACAGGTCCGTGTGATTGACTTCATCATATGCATGTATGATGGATTCCTCCTTGGGTATGTCTTCCAATGAGCCATCATCCATGGCAACACTATTGTAAGTTTTAGACGATATTGTAGGGCCTTTTTGTTTTCTATCATATTCAAGGCTTATATTCTTTGGAAACTTTGATGTATCAATAGGTTGCAACCACCCCTGTTCTTCTTTACCAAGGCCCCTACCTTAGTAGTTATACGTTTCCGAAAACTTAGTTGACCAAGGATATGATTCCTGAAAGTATTCCTTTAGAGGAGGATCTGGTTAGGTTTCTTCTCGGTATACCCATTGACTTATATCCTCTTCTGGTGCATCTATCTTGATACTAGGGGACTTGATAGTGGTAGTAGGAATGTTTTTTGCACTAAAGGTGATAGTCTTGTCTTCCTTTGGAGTAGCATGTGAAGGTTGTCCGTACTCATGTGGTGACAGTAACATGGTTGCTACATTAAGAGCAATATTCATTTCGTATTCACCACACCCCTTATCAATGATCTAGAATTTTGTGACTGTTGGATTGGTGATGGAAGATGGAGTGGTTGTTGTGGTCGAGGGTGGATTAGTGGATGATGACTTAGATTCCCCCATTTCAACCCTAGGACAATAATGTAAGTGGGTAAATGACACTTCTAAAGCGCGACAATATTCAAATGGTTGGGGGTTAGCATAAATGGTGACCTCTTGCCCATTAACTGAGAATTTTAGGCACTGATGGTATGTGGAGGGGACGACTTGCATAGCGTGGATCCATGGGTGGCCAAGGAGGAGATTATATGGTAAGTCTAGATCAAGGACATGATAGGTAGTATACTTAACCACAGGTCCAACTTGGATAAGAAGACTGATAATTCCTTTAGAATTTATTTTTGCATTATCATAGGCCTTGATCTTGATGATTTGATTACTTAAATATGCTTGAGTGTACCCCACCTATTTTATGAAATTTTGAGTACATAGATTGAGGGAAGAGCCATTATCTACCAAGACCCTTTTTATTTTATGATGGGCAACTAGGAGTTCAATATACAAGGGGCGGTTGTGATTGGCATCAATATTTGGCATGTTATTTTGGCTAAAGTGTAGCTAATAAGACAAAGTTAGATGTTCTAATAGGGCTTGGAATCATGTGGGATCAATGTCATTAGGTACATGGGTTTCCTGTAAGGCTCTATTGAGGATTTCTTGGTGTACGGGGGAAGACTTAAGCAAATCCAAGATGGAGATATGAGCGGGGGTCTTTCCTAAGTGATCAAGAATGTTGTACTGAGAGTTTACAAGAGTTGATTGAGTGGATGTCGGGGTTGTCGGGATAGTAATGTGTGAACGTCGTGTAGTAATAGCACATTGAGGATCTTTGGCTTTAACATGTATCATAGACACATGGGGTTCTACCTACTCAATGTAATGGACAATGCCATCATAATTGAGGGGTACATTTTTATAGCTTATATTATTATTTTTGTTGTCTTGGGGATTGTTGTTGGAAGTGCTTTTACCTTGATTATGGTTCGGGAAGGAATTTTAGTATATCTACAACTGAGCATTAGATGAAACTTGACTGGTGTGAACTTTGATGTCTCCTCGATCGATAAGATCTTGAACATAGTTTTCGAGATCTTGAAACTTATTGAAAGTGTGTTGTTTGATCTTATGGAACTCACAATATTCATTTTCCCTAAACCATGCAAGTTTAGGTTTGGATTTATCAAGTGGTTTGGTGATAGGGTATGTGATCAAATAGTTGACCTGTAACAACTTATTGAAGATGACACTCAAGGGTTCTCCTAATTGAGCATACTGGCATTTAGCGTTCCCCTGATTGTTCTGGTTTGTCTTTTGAGGATGGTATGCCCCTTGTGGTATGGATATAGCATTAGGTATAGATGGTCATTGTCTCTGGGATGTATTATCCACTTGGACATGTTTAGTATCAGTGACGTTGTCATTCACTACATTCTTGTTCTTGTTCCAAACATGTGGCTTCTCACCAAATGGCCTTTCTTTGTCATGGTTGTGTATCTTGATGTGCCCTTTGGCAATAAGGGCACATTCAAGGATGGGTCCCTTTTCCACTATCTCCATGAAAGTGGTGACACAGTTTAACCTAAAATTATGAGCCATGTCAGGATAAGAGTTCTCCACGAAGAGGGTGACCATGTCCTTCTCTTTTAGAGGGGTTTTCATTCGACTTGCTAGTCCATGCCACCTTTGAAGGTAGCTAGCAAAGGTTTCACCCTCACATTTTTTCTCTTTGAGGAGATCTAAGGTGTTAGTGTCCTCCAAACTAAAGGAGAAGTAGGAAACAATTTTTTTAGACAGGTCTGCAAAAGATTTTATGGACCCTTGTTTGAGGCTCATGAACCACTCTAGGGAATTTCTTTTCAGGCTTCGTGGGAACAAGTGCAAGAGATAGTTGTCATTGTGCATAACCTCTTGACACTGGGAGTAAAACTCTTGCAAGTGGGCCTTAGGATCTTTGTTCCCCCTGTATTTGTCAAATTTTATTATTTCAAAATGTTTAGGGAAGGGGATCAATGAGATGGAGGGATTGAATGGATATGGACATATGTCCTCAAATTTAAACAATTGTTTTCCAGTCCCTACCTAAAGATCTTTTAGAGCGGCTTTTATTTCTAACATATCTGAATTGACTAGTTGTGTAAGAGACAAATACGGGTTGGATGGATATGGATGGTAGGATGATAAAGGATCCTATTGAGAGGGCTTCAAAATGTTGAGGTATGGATTTTGGTAGTGGGATGATGACATCCCTTGCTGGTAAGCCGAGGGATCTTGTTGGTATGTGGGTTGTTGTTGCGAGGTACAGTATGGATTTGTTTGATAGAAATGTGAGGCAGGCTATTGAGGAGCTTGATGTGATGTTGCGGATTTACCTACTAATACTGAGGGTATTGTTACAACTATTGGGACTATTGTTGGTTATGGTAATAATAATGCAAGGGTTGTTGCTGATGTGATGTGAGATGTTGCAGAAGTGGAGATGGGATGTTTTATTGTGTTTGAGGTTGCGGACATAGAATGGATGTGAGGAATGGGGATATGGTTTAAATGAGAGGTTGGGATGGATTTATTTTTGATTGGTGTGGTGGTTTTTTTGAAGAGATCAAAGGGTTATATGTCGGTTGTTGCTGTTGGGGTGGTTGAGACAATGTAGGCGTGTTTTGCAAAGGAGGTTTTTAGGTACCAAAGGGAACATTTGGTTGGGATGTACCTTGTGGAAATAATGGAGGTGGTAGGTTAGATTAGGGAGGTTGTGGAGATGCATATGAAGGAAATGGTAGGTTTACAGCCCCAAGAGGTGGAGGCAATACAGTCAAAGGGCTGCCTCTAGTGCTGACAGGATGTGGATTCGAAAGCGGTGGTGTCGTTAGCATTAATGGTGGCGGTTGCGAAACATTTTGTGGCATGCCAAAGGAAAAAGGATCATTGGGGTAAATTTTTTGAGGAGCTCCCATGACTGAGATTATGGGATGTGGGGGATTGCTAACGGGATACATAATGACATTGCCGAATTCAGGTTGATGCCAACCAAATTCTGGAGGAATATTAGGGACATATGAACAACCTAGTGTGTTTTGTGAACTATGAGGTACGTTAGATGTGGAACCACTATATTTGGAGAAGTCAACACCTGGTGGAATTTTGACACCTTTTTCAATGAGATGTGCCAAGATTTCTTCCCCATGTATTTTGAACAGGTGCCCAGTTAGTCATTTGCACATTGGTAGGGTTACTAAAGTGTTCCTCAAATGTAAGTTCGGGTTAGTTGACCATGTTCTCATCCCTGCGTGGTGATGTGTTTTGACCATCAATATTGGATTGTGATGATGCTCCATTATGCGGATCTCAAGGGATGTTCGCACCGTTATGGGTGTCTTGTGAGGCATTAGCTATGTTGTTTGGATCTTAAGGGATGTTTGGCTAGGAATTTTGGGCTTGTTGTTCAACCATTTTCCTTGTCTGTGATCGAGTTTAAATGGGCATGCAAAATGATAAGACAGGTTAAGATGCTATGATGATCAAGATGATGACAAAATGATTGACCCAATGGATTAGTCGATGAGGATGCAGCTCAATGGGATTGATTTGGATGATTGATTTGATCGAAATGGATTTGTTTGATGAGATCAGAGTGGGTTGATTGGTAGGCAATTTTCCAACCTAGATTGGATGATATGATGATTTGATTTGGATTGATGATCGACTAGGATGAATTGTAATGACTAGAATTTGTAATCAAGTTCAAGAGTAACCCTTGGTAACACTAGGTGTTGATTAATCGACTAGAGGGTGGATGTATGATAACGACACTGAATCCAACTTGAGATAGAAGTGGATTGATTGGGCCAACAAGGATGACCAACCTAGGGCGAATGACAATCATAAGTTTGTTGGAATAGATGATGATTAGAGATGAACACCTAGGTCAATTTGGATGACTACTTTAACGAAGTTTCATGGAATAACGGTGATCCGAAATGGGAAAAAAATAAAACGTGGAGAATGACTGAGTAAACGTGGGTTTGAAATGGATAAATGAGGACTCTAAATGGGAAAATGGATGCACGAACCGAGGGGATGAACATTTAGGATGATGAATGGACTCTTGAAATGGGTGTAAAAATGTTTAGAATGGGGAGATGAGTCATTGAAATGGTGAAACGGGTGTCCTGAATAGTGAAACAGATGATAAAGATGTCTAGTCAAGGGTTAGGTGTGCCCCTGGTAGTCAAGTTCACCTATTTAGAGGTTAGGTTCACCTATCCAGAGGGCAGGTTCACCTATCCAGAGGGAAAAATTTCCTGTCCAGAGGGCAAGTTTGCTTGTCCAGAGGGCAAGTTTGCTTGTCCAGAGGGCAAGTTTGCTTGTCCAGAGGGCAAGTTCGCCTATCTAGAGAGGAAATTTGCCTGTCTAGAGGGAAAATTTTCCTATCTAGAGGGCAAGTTCACCTATCTAGAGGGTGAATTCACCTATCCAGAGGGTAAGTTCATCTGACTAGAGGGAAAGTTCACCTATGGAGCTAAAGTTGGTCAAATTTGGTTGAAGGAGGCTGGAAAAGGTTGGTTCAAGGTCAAGTTCACCTCTGGGTGGGTCAGGTTCTCTTGTTCAAAGGTCAAGTTCACCCTTGGATAGGTTTAAACTTGAATTTTGACAAGATGAGTAAGGCAAAGGACCCAAAACATAGCAAACATCAATCAAAAGGATATGGTTGAGCCAATTAATCAAACAACCTCTAGTTTTGTACAAAGAAGACAATTCAGACAACACAAACTTAAGTCTAGTAGAGAGGGTATGGTCAATAAAGTCTTCTATTTTAGGATGAACATGGCTACTAGGGAGTCCTCAATATACACCCAGTACGTGAGGCCCAAACCGTGAACACCAACCCCTTACAAACATGAGTTAGAAACCTTAGTGAGATACTAAAGGCTCGAACCAACTCTTCACGTCATCCCAATGCTTCACCAATTACAAAGTGGTTGGATTGAGGTACAAATTTCACTCTCCCTCTTTTATATACCCCGCTAGTATGCGTGGTTGGAATCATCCCTTGGGATGATGAAATCCCTAAGTAGGTCCTACTAAGAAAAGTAAAAGAGGATGACTCAAAAGACTTGGTAAGCTATGATTTCTCGTCACCCAGGATCATCAAATGGGGCAAAGGGATGGGATACATCAAATAGCTTACCCACAAGCACTATAAATAAGGTTAATTGACACCCCTAGTTAGACTATGTGCCTAAGTTAGGGGGTTAAAAACCCTTAAAATAGTTAGGAGTGCTAAAAAATAAAATTTTACCTTCTAGAAAAAACTATCTAGGGAAAATCTGCTTGTCTGTAGGGCAAGTTTTCCTATTTGTAGAGTAGCTTCACTTGTTTGTAGCTCAGGTTCACCTGTCTAGAGGGAAAGTTCACTTGTTTATGAAAAATTTGCAAAAAGTTAGTTTTTGAGTCTATGGAGGTAGGTCTGCCCCTGGGTAAGGTTGGGTCTGCCTGTGGAGGGCAGGTCCACCTATCTGTTAGGTCAAGTCCACCCCAGGAAGGTCAATTCTACCCCTCTGCAAGTCGGATCCGCACCTCTGTAGGTCGAGTCCACCCTTTGCAACCTACAACTACAAAAAGTCAAAAAATAACAAACGTGAAAGAAAGAGACCCATTTGTGGGTCCCACCGGGTGTGCCAGAAATGTGATAGGGTGAAAATACTTGCTATAAAATGAACAACAAACAAAAAGAGAGTGCAAATAGCAACTAAAAACACCCTACACCTCAAGATTTGCCTAAAGATTAACTAAACTAAGCAAAATGAAAGATTTCACCTTGTTGAGTTGTCTTTTGGTTGGCCCTTCGATCTTCTATGTTGTATGCTCCTTGGATGGCAAGAGATACAAGCTATGAGATGAGATGAGGATGGAAAGATGAGTGAAAATGGATGCAATTATGGAAATTTGGCTAAGTATGGCTCAAGGAGAAATTTTGCAAGAGTTTGGCTAGCATGAGTGCTCTCGCCCTCAAAATGAGAGAAAAGAGGGGGTATTTATAAAGAATTTGGAATTCTCTAGGGAAATGGATGGTTGAGATTCAACCACCAAGATCAAGATGTAGGGCTAAGGTGAGTTGAGAACTCACAAGCCCTCACATCTTGACATGTGGCATGTGAAGTGGCTTGAAAAGGATGATGTGTTCATGAGGTGGAAGGATAGTACATGACATGGAGGTACTACATAGTACCTTGGGATTGGACAAGATCTCCTCATAAAGGAGGTCCTTGTCCCCATGTGGGTGAGAGGACATGTGAGGAATTAAAAATTCCTCAAA
Organism: Sequoia sempervirens; assembly: GCA_007258455.2. Classification (NCBI taxonomy): domain Eukaryota; kingdom Viridiplantae; phylum Streptophyta; class Pinopsida; order Cupressales; family Cupressaceae; genus Sequoia; species Sequoia sempervirens. The sequence goes on along the minus strand of VDFB02193867.1, from coordinate 338,528,606 downwards.
AATCCACATAGGAATGAAGAAAGGAATTTTGAATTCCAAGGGATGCATTGGGGGATTAAATGTGAATTAAAAATTCACATGGGGAATGGAGTGCCTTCTCCAAAAGGAGAAATTATTTAATAGAGTTGACTTAGGACACATTCCATAAATGACATGGTGATTAGGTTGACCTAATTAAGTGATTAAGGTTGTGCAAGTACTTGATTAGACAAATTAGTGACAAATTAGAGGCAAGTGGGAAATTATGGAGGATGGGACTCTAATGATGACTAGGGGTGTGCACATCTTAATCATAAATTAATTATGATTAAGAAAGAGTATTAGATCAATAAGAGGGATTAGAGGCCAACTTGCAAAATTTGGAGGATGTGACAATGAGAGAGAAAGTGAGGAATTTAAAAATAAATTTAAAATTCCAAAAGATAATATGACTAAATTAAATAAAGTGATATATTTATTTAATTTAGAGAGGAAAGAAGGGAAAAGTATTTATTAAATTAAATAATTTGGAAATCTTATGTATGATAGGAAATATTAATTAAATGAATGATTTAATTAATACCGGAAAAAGGGATGAAGTAAATTAGCAAATAGATGATTAAGGAGATGACTTTTACCATATGGATGTGGTCAAATTTTGATGTCTACAACTACCATGTGGCATTCTCTAAAGAGTTTAAAAGAGAAATCATAATGTATTTCTCTATATGTAGTATGAACTATGAAATATTTCCACTATGGTTCTTATCTAATAGCTCACGAGGTGTAAGACCTCTCAGTCATAGTTCTTAATTGTAATAGCAACTAATATCTAAATTTTAATGTTCACATCCTCTCCTTAATATTTCAAATTATTTCCACATGAAAGTATACATTGATTGGTTTTCTTTACTCATCCATTTAAAATTCCAACCCATGATCCCCAAGCATCATTGATGTCCCACTATCACTTCCCCTATGCACCTATAGCCTATAAATTCAATTACCTGGTGTCAGCATGCATAGAGTAAGGAGATGAAACTTAAAGGTTCAAGTACCTTTCATTCATGCAAAGGTAATCTACCTTTATATAGGTTAATTCAATGCATAAAACTTATAATTGTATCTTTCCTCTTTCTAATCCAAAATTTTGAGATTCAAAAGTTGTGGGGAGAATGTTTATATTGATTAGTATTTTTTATTTGATGGAATGCATGCTCATTTGTTGTTTGTGTTTTTTATTTATTTATAGAACATTTTAATAATTATGTTTAACACATGTTCTCACTTATTTTGTAGCTAAATAGGGGAACCTCTACATATGTACCCAAATTTAGTCATATTGCATCATCTACGGTTTATCAATATTTTCAAAAGTATCAATATAAGAGGTTATCACTCTTCAATTTATAATTCTTGCATATTTATATGAATATTCCTAATACCTATATGTTTTACTACTATTATTTATATTTAATATTTTGCCATGTAATTCCCCAATTCAATACACCTAGGACATTAGCCAACCTAACAACTCTTTCTTTTAAACAACAACCACAACCACTAAGAAATGACATGTTTGCCTATGGAAAATCATTCACACAACTTTCATGTGAAACATGATTAAATGAGGGAACTAACCACAAGAAAAAAAAGTATCATTACTATAAGAAAGGTGGCACTAGTGAAATACTTACCAATTAGTGGATGAAGCCACCAAAATGAACCTACAATAATGGAACATGACACCCAAGTGACAATCAGGTACTGACCCATGATGTTTTCTATTGTGAAAATAACACAAGGGGAGCATAAGGGAATCATAAACATAAAATATACACCAAGACAATCCTAAAAAATTAAAACCATGAAAACCCACACAAATATTGAAATAAATATGAGATATCACCCCTCAAATAGGTGACTCAATTGCTAGCTTTCAAAATGAGTAGGGTGAGGGTAACAATCACCTACAATCCAATCAAAAATCCACTTTAAAAATATCAAAACATAAGTTAAAACCTTCCCAAGACACCAAGAAAATTCTAAAAACTAAAAACCATATAAACCCACAAAAATAGTGAAATAACTAGGGGATAACACCCCTCAACTAGGTGACTCAATTGCTATCTTTAAAAATTAGTAGGATGAGGGTAACTATCACCTACAATCCAATCAAAAACCCACTTTAAAATACAAAAAAATGAGTTAAAACCTTCCCAATAGGTTTCCTTACTAGGATATATAATCCCTCCACCAATTGGAACAATGATAGGTTGCTTACAAATGAAAACATGCTTCCCAAGATAAATAGGTTGCATAAATCCCTAATTTTGAAACTTTTTCAAACACAAAAAATATGGGTACACTCTTTAGGCTAAGTGGGAAAAATTCCATCTACAAATATTCCTTGAGAAATGGTTGAAACACCCAACTAATGATGAAATGATAGAAAACAAGGCACCAAAGGACACTAGTGCCCAAATACGACACTAGAACACAACAAAACACTAGAATGAGTGCACAAGTGTCTAGGTATGACATTGGATTAATACCCTAGTCTATATTTTGTATGCTTTCACCAGAGTCTTAGATAAGCATTGTAGTGCTTCCTAGCATTATTCTTGACTCTAACACTAGTGCACTAACCAATGACCAAACCCAAGATCATTTTGGTCCCCAAGACATGAAAAACATAGGGACTAAAAATAAAGTATAGTTGATGAAACATAGACTCAAAATTTATAAAAATGATGGGGGAACCAAAATTATCATAAACACCCAATTACACCTCAGGATAGTGCATAAAGGACATAACTCCCGAGGGTTGGGGACACTAGAAGAGGATCTAAAATGAGGTAAATGAACCAAGTGGTTAAGGGGACGGTGACCTATACCTCCCATCCATTGAATACTAAATAGAGAACACCAAAATGACCCCTAGATTAGGTGAGTCCTCAAGACCAAGCACACCAAGAGCAAAAAATGGAAACTAGAGATTTATTAATCAAAATTATTTTTTCTAAATTTTTTGTTTAGTTTAGACTCAAATTGAGTTTTTCTCTACATTCATTTTAACCAATATTATAATGAGATCAATATCATTTAAAAAGGAATCCATGTTTGAATCCAACACCAAATACATAAAAGAATCGCAAACACTAATACAATCCATCCACTAAAAGAGATTCAATTAACATATTACAATTGATAATAGGACTAAATTATCCTTTAAATTTTACATCTTTACAAATATTACTATATTGAAATAAATGAAATGAGAAAATACTACCAACTTGGTCATGATCTTGTAGCTCTTCTCAAGATCTTTGAATCCTCAATGGTGGTTCCATGTCACCTAACCGCATGGTACCCTTAGGTTCACTCATGTAATTCTAGGAGATAGTCACATGGTACATAAGTACACTCACACCAAACACATGGGAGAAGGATTATACTAACACAATATGTAAAACATACACATAATACAAGAATCACACAGTGAACATCACATGATGGAAAGAAATAAAAATTCTCATTAGGAACAAAAACTAATGGAACAAGACAAGATAATCTCATTGAGAACAATATCTAATGGAACAAACAAGAGGCTATCATCAATAACAAGCACCAATGGTACAAACAAGATACTCTCATTGGGCACACACTAATGGCATGAGGATAGGATGATAGAGAGGAGGTAGGGAATGTCATCGTAAAGATTAAAGGGATGGCTAAGAAAATTTGAGTATGAATATAAACTCACCCACATGAGCAACCCATATAGAAAGACCTATTTTTCCTAGAGAGGGCATGTCTTCTATGATCATACTAGGCCTATACTAGTGCTCAAGCTATGCCATAGAAATCATTACATTGGTTACTTTTATTTACCCAATGTCATCATTTATCACTCATTAAAGAAAAAATTCACCCATCATATCTTTGGGCTCCTTTGTTTCCTAGTTGATTTCAATATCCACTCCCCTACAACAATCTAGAACCTTCATCCTAGGTTCATCACAACTCCAGTTGAGTGTGGTACTAAAAATAAGGTAAGAAAAATTAGCTAACACAAATTTAAACATGATTTTAAAATGATCCTCACAAAATTTGATGAATGATACATGAAATTTAACCTAATATAATTAATCCATTTATACTCCTAAATTAGAACTTTTCAAATTATTTTTAGATCTAAAAACCAACAAATTCAAGTAAACTCCATTAATAGAGCATGATTTTTTAATTTTTCCAAAACTCAAAATTTCAAAAAAATAAAAGTGCACTTTTCGTTCAATATTGAAGAACACCTAATTCATGTGATAAAATTCAAATTCCATGCATTTTTAATTATTTTGACATGATGAGGGAATGGTTTAGAAGTTTGTCAGTGGGTTCTATAAAAACATGGGATGAGCCTGGTGATGAATTTACCAGATATTTTGGATGGCGTTTCTGAAGCGTGCGGGTCGAGCTAGGGCGCGCGCTCCCTAGCCTCCTTCTGGTTCTGTTTGAGTGTGTGTCGTGGGGAGGAAGTTTCTGCCTGGGGGGCGTTGGCTCCTGTGTTTTTCTGCCTCTTTCCTCTCTGTTTGTGGTGAGCGGGGGTGCTATTTTGGCCGGCGCTACTAGTTTTTCTCTGGCCCTTTCTCTCTGCGTTTTGTGGCTGGGCGTTGTTCTGGGTCCTGTCGGTGGGGGAGGGCGTTTCTTACTGTTTGGCCCGTGTGGGGCTGTGTGTGTTGAGTGTGGGGGGTGTCTGGTGTGCGGCCGACCCTCGGTGGCTGAGTTTCTTTCTCTTTTGGGAGTCGGGTCTCTTTCTTCTTTTGTTGCTTGTTCTCCTGAGTGTGACTTTGCGCTTACCCTTTTTGGGGGCGATCTATGGCTGGAAACCCTTGGTGTGGGGCCTTGGACTCTCCTGGGCTCGAGGGTTTATTGGCTTGCTTGGACTTTCTTCTTCCACCTATGGCTCAAGGGGAATCATCTGGGGTGGGAAATAAGTTGGATTTCCATTCTGCAGTTGGCTCGAAACCTTTGCTGCAGGGATCTCAAATTTACAACAATAACTTATTTGCTCAGAATTTGGAGAAGACCGAGTTGGGATCATCTGGGGGGTTTCGGCTGCCAAAGATTAATGGATGCCTGGAGAGGTGCAAAGAGAGGCCGAATGTGGTGATCTCGATGGAGATGCTGGCAGAAGACATTGAGTATTACTCTCGACACTCCTTTTACTGCAAGTTTTTGGGGTTAAAAATCTCTTTGCAATTTTTGGAAGCTTGGGCTCAGCGAACATGGTTGCCGGAAGGTGAGATGGAGATTAGGCTTCTTGCAAACAGCTATTTTATGGTTACCTTCGATTGCATGTCAGACAGGATTAAGGTCTTCGAAGGAGGCCCTTATTTTTACAATCAGGTTGGCTTGTTTATCAAGCCATGGCATGCAGGCTTCGATCCAGTGGAGGAGATTCCTAGTAGAGTTCCAGTTTGGGTTAGATTACCAAGGCTTCCTGTCGAATGTTGGCGTGACGATGTTTTTCATTTGCTTGCATCAATGCTCGGCAAGCCGGTGGGCTCTTCACAGCAGACACAGTTCAAAAAGGTAATGACTTTTGCTCGGTTCTGTGTGGAAATTGATTTAAGTAAGCCTTTGCCAGACTCTCTAGAAGTTTGTGTAGGATCTTATACTTGGATTCAACAACTTGACTATGAAACTTTACCATTTAGATGTCGTTTGTGTCATGAATATGGCCACTTACTGCGTAGATGTCCAAGGGCCAAGCCTTTGGAGACCAACTCTTCTCAACCCTCCAGTAGCCTGCCGAGGGTGGACAAGGGCAAAGGCCCTATTCAGGGTAGTGGTACTGGGGAGGAAGGATTTATTCCTGTTAAATCTCGGAACAAAAATAAGGGACATAAAAGAAGTATGAAAGAGAGGCAAGGTGAGGATACTCTTAATAGATTTGAGGTTTTGGAGGATCTTAGCCAACAGGAAGTAAATCCAGGTCTGGTTGATTTGGATCAAGGAGTTTTGGGTTCTGATCAGCAGGGGCAATTGGTGGAGCTGGGGCAAGAAAACCCTCAGGTGGAGGGTTTGAGCCTTCAAGAGGTGGAGTTATCTGGTGGAGGATCTAGTCAGGGAGTGATTGATCTCAGAATCTCTCCTGATCCAAGGGTGGATGGGATCATGCACTTAGATTCCAATCTTAAGATGGAAGCTCAAAAAGATTCAGGTAGTGTTGTGGTGAAGGATAGTGAGGTTCTGTCTCATTCCGCACGACGGTCTGGCTCAGAGGGGGGAAAGATCAGTAAGCCTTCTCCTCATTTGGGTATACTGCAAAAGGATCTTAAGAAAGGAGGGGCAGAGAAAGTTGCTAAATTGGGTAGGAAAAAGGACTTGGAGAAGATTAAATTGATAGGGGAGAATTTGGTGGACTCAGGGTCAGTCAAGACTCTGGATTCTCATTTTGCAAACCCTTTAAAATGATTGTTTTATCATGGAATGTTAGGGGCTTGAACAGTGGCCCTAGACAAAAAGCTGTTCGGAATTTAATCAGGCGTCAGTCTCCTGATATTCTCTTTTTGCAGGAGACCAAGCTCTCTGTGGAATGTATGATGGGTCTTCTACCCAAACTTTGGATGAGTGGGGATTGCCAGTGTATTGGTACACAGGGTTCGTCTGGAGGGGTGGCCTGCTTTTGGAACCCTCAGAAGATTTGCCCTCAGTGGTGGATGTCCTTCAAATCCTCTATTTCTATGGTGGCCTCTTGCTATGAGACTGGGGAGTTGGTTCTTTTTTCCAATATTTATGCGCCTATGGATATGCAGACCAAGCAACTTTTGTGGTCAAATATCTGTTATATTCGAAGTCTGGTTCCTTACCTCCCGTGGGTTATTGGGGGTGATTTCAATGCTATCACTGAGATTGCTGAGAAACGTGGTGGTACCAGGAGATTGGAGGCATCAGCTCTTTTGTTCCAGGACAATATTTCAGCTTTGAATCTCGTTGATATCAAGCCCGACAATGGTCAGTTCACCTGGAACAATCAGAGGCCCGGAGAGAGTTGCATCGCAGAGCGTCTGGATAGATTTTTGGTGTCTTGCTTTTGGGTTGGCGATAGGTGGACTTCTAGCTCGGAGATTCTGGACTGGAGAGGTTCAGACCATTGGCCTATAAAACTTATGATCCTTTTGGTTGGGCGATCTCACATGCCCTCCTTCAAATTCCAGCTTATGTGGTTGCGTGATCCTGATCTCCATGGTTATGTATCTTTCTGTATGTCTTTTCTAAGCTTCTTCAGTTTGTTAAATATAAGCTTAAGCATTGGAATAGGCAATGTTTTGGATGGCCAAGTCTGATGCTCATAAGTTGGATGGTGTTACGAGGGAGATTAGAGAGAAGGGGGTGACTGAAGGTCTGTTGCAGGAGGAAGCTAGGGCCTTGAAAGCATTGGAGGAATGGGAATTAAGGGAGGAGATCTTTTGGAAACAAAAAGCTCGTAGATTGGCTGCAGGAGGGGGATAAAAATTTTTCTTTCTTCTTTAATTCTGTTAAGGTGGTAATTCTATTCCTGTTCTGGTTACAGATAGGGGCGTGACTGTAACTTCTTTTCAGAGTTTTCAGATGAAGCTGCCCATTATTTCGCCTCCTAGAGAGGATCTACAAGGGAGTAGTTGATTCAGGTTCTCTCTTGTAAGTTGGTGTCTAGGGAGATATGGCGGATCTTATGGGTGAGGTCACCCTTGTGGAGTTGGAGGGGATAGTTTTTCTTCCCCTGGCCCGGATGACTTCCCGTCATTCTTCCAAGAATTTTGGGAGATCATCAAACTTGATTTACTAGGTGGTTCGCAGCGGAATTAAAGGCCCTGAATTCTACTTTTCTTGCGCTTATTCCCAAGTGTGAAGGGGCTGATAGGTTTAACCAATTTCGGCCTATTTCAATGTGGTGTACAAGATTATTTCAAAGCTTATTGTAATAGTTGGCTGCACTTGCTTATTTCAGAGGAGCAAAGTGGTTTTGTGGAGGGCAGACAGATTTTAGATGGGATAGTTATAGCCACGGAGACTATTTCTATGGCCAATTCTCGGGATAAGGCTCAAACAATGGCAAAGGCCATAGATTTAGATGGTCCCAGAAGATCCTGGCTGCTTTCGGATTTGGGGCGGAGTGGATTCATGGGTGAGTTGTCACGTCAGTTTCTTTCTCAGTCTTAACTTGGGGAGCCTGAGTTGTTTGGCGCATCTCGTGGAATTAGCAAGGTGATCCTCTCTCCCCTTATTTGTTTATTCTACTTGTGGAAGGCTTGGGGCGCCTTCTAAGAAGATTCTGGGCCTTATTCAGGGGTTGGGGAGGGGATTTACCCCCTCAATCCCATTTGCAGTTTGTTGATGATACTGCCTTGAGGGGGCAGCCACCATTCGGGAGGCAACAAATATCCGGAGGGTGTTGGAGTATCTTGAAGCGTCAGGGCAGTCAATTAATGAGATGCTCTTATCCAGAGGAGAATTGCCCTTTCTTCGTTTTCAGGTTGGAGCTCTTCCGCTGTCTTACCTTGGTTCATCATGGTAAGATTGGCCTTGGCAACCTATATTGGATAAGTTTCGATTGCATTACCAAGGTTAATCTGAACTTTATATTGGGAGGTTAAGTTCGAATGCATAAAACTTTATAATTTTGTATCTTTGAGGCCTCTTTCTAATCCAGAAATTTTAGAGATTCAAAAGTTGGTGGGGATCGAATGTTTATATTTATTAGTATTTTTTATGATAATGGAATACATGGTCGATTTGTTGTTTGTGTTTGTTTTATTTATAGACCATTTTAATAATTATGTTTGACACATGTTCTCACTTATTTTGTAAGCCTCTAAATTTGGATCAATAAGTATTTCTTGGCCAAAGTGTAACTGCTTTGCATTGGATCCTAGCTTGGAACAGGGAACTGTCTAACCAGTGGGATAATATCCAGAAGCGTGGATGTTTCAGGGACATGATAAGTGTGAAATGTTATGTGGGAATGGTATTGAGGACTCCTCTCATCCCTTTTCTTTCAGCTGCTCCCTTCTCCTTTCAGGGCACTAGGAGGTGGAGCGTGTGGTAGGGCCCCTGTGTGCCCATGCCTAGTTTTAGTGGATGTTTTGGAATAGCTTGGGCAGACCCCCCTCGATGGCCTCTTTCTTGCAGGATACCTGGTATGCTGGGCCTATCTTCTTGGTGTGGCAGGTTTGGCTGGAAAGGAATAGGAGGATTTTCTCTAGAGGGGCCAAATCTTCTGCAGGTAAAATATCCTTCAGCCAACTTGTCATTCTTGGAGCTCTTCAGAGTTCTGGTGGGGTATTAGACTTCAGGAGATAGTCACATTTTCAAGCCAAAGGGATGTACAAATTCTCATTAGGTAGAGTACTCTCATTGGGCCACCAATTGAGAGACTCTTATCAAGAGAAAGAACCAATGTTGGGTATCCATGGGTTATCCCCTGTTGCGCCATGTTTGGAAAAGGTAGGCGGGTGGGGCAGGTGGTCCAGCGGCAGGGGAGATGGCAGCCTCCCCCTGCAGGTACTTTGAAGGTTAATACTGATGGCTCTTCTAGGGGTAATCCTGGCCTAGCTGGAGTTGGTGGGGTAGGTAGGGATTGTTCTGGTTCTGTGGTACTTCCTCTTTTCCAGTCATAAGGGGACTCAGACTATCAACCTTATGGAAGGATGGGCTATTCTCCATGCCTTGGAGAGGGCCTACGAGAGGGGGTGGCATAGCGTTATCTGTGAATCTGACTCTCAGGTTCTGATTAATTTGCTCAATCAAGGGAGGACGTCGGATGTGAACTGGCAACTAGCGGGGTTGGTGGAACAAATTTTGCAGGTTGGTAATCTCATGGAAAGAGTGTCTTTTGTCCATATTCCGCGTGAATGGAATAGGACTGCTGATTGTTTGGCCAAGTGGGCCTCTGAGCATATGGAGGATTGGAGGATTGACAATTGGGCGCAGATTCCTTAAGAGCTTAGTCTAGAGCTGGAGAGGGTTCTTGCTGAGGATAGTGGGGGTGCTGACAGATTTGGCGTCTAGGCCTCTTGGTGTTTGTTGTAATTTTGGGGCTTGTGCCCTTTGCTTGGATGTAATGCTGGTTCCTACATTTCAATAAAATTTTTACCCCTCCTTTTTAAAAAAATATATATATATATTTTGACATGATGAGAGGTCAAAGTGACATTTTTTCAAATTGTTAAATAAATTAAATGCTTCAAATTTAATTTTAAAGGGAAAACCTATGCTTAGGATTAGGGTGAGCATGGCATCCAAGGAAAAAATGATCTCAAAAAATGAAAGAGAAATAAATTTATCTCCATATGCAACCACACAAAAATGAAGAAATATTTCAAATACGTCTAAATCGAAGAAGTTGAGCCAACAAACATACCAAGCAATTTTTCATGCATCCAACTCTATCCATTTCCAAGCGCCCACAATCCATGGTGATCAAAATCCAACCAATTCAAAATTTCCAAGATCTAGGGTTTTTGGAGAACCAATATCTTCAAAAAAAAAAGCATGAAGGGATTTCTATTTTTTCTTTTTAACCTTTTTGTCTATTTTCTATTTTATTATTTTCACTTTTCTTTATTTTCTTTTATTCATTTCTCATTCTTTTTTCCAAATTTTACATTTAATAAAATAAAAAAATTCAACATTTATTCATTTACATTAAATTTAACAAGACAATTAAATCAAGTATAAATATATATTCCCAACCCAAGGAACTTTTCAAAAATAATTAACTTAAATTTATTGTTCCCCTTTCCTAAAACATAGAAATATATCACTAGAAAATACATATCATTTAATGGGCCTAGAAATATATTAATGATTGTTAAAATAAATATTCAAACAGCTCCCTTTGGGTTCTTTTGTAAATATGTGTGTCGGCCTGTGTGTCGCCGAGTCTAGTCAGCTTTCCATCGAATTTTGATCTCCCGCTCTACGCATCCTCTCTTCGCAGTTTCGAGTAACGGCTTCCCTTTCAGGTCCTGAGAGGCTACGTTGGGCATCCACATGTCTCACTTGTGGAGGTTTTTATTTTTTTTTGCCTTGAAGTCTCTTCAAGTTGCGAAAGCCTTCTATCAGGGCCATCACTTTTAAAAATTGTCAGAGGGACCCACATCTGACTGTGTGGCATCGTATCGCATGCTTTTCTTGCAGAGATGAAATAAGAAGCTGGGGGCTGCAAAATGCTTTCGCATGCCTTCTTTTATTTTTGCGGGCCCTACTTTCTGCCAGGTGGCGGCCGTTCGCAGCCTTTTCAACGCAGGGAGGAAGTGAACACTGCGGGCTACGAAATGCTGCCACGCGTCTTTCGTACCCAGTTTATGCAGCTTTCTCTCCATATCAGGAAAGGCCTCAGTGCCTTGAACACGTGTTGCTTCTTCATAATTTCTCGGCAGCGGTAAGAAGAATTCTCATTCGGGCAGCGACGGGCTGCCATGTGCCTTACACTGATCCTTGAGGCGGGCGATAGGCTGGCTCGCAAGAGTATGTTATTGGATGCTGCTCTTCATGGTTCTTCAAAGCGGTGGATGGCACTTGTCGCCTCGGGTATGGCTGGGACCACTGCCATCATTACGAAGGGTGCGCCTGAACCTGAATATCCAAATGCTATGTTCTAACTCGTTGCCATTGTAACGGCATTGAAAATCTTCTGATTCTGGCATCATTACAGGGGATTGTGGGATCTTTTCTGTTACAGCTTTCCAAAGTGGTGGGAGTTTTCTCTCTAGCTATATATATACTCTCTCTGTCAAAAACCATATGGAGGAGAGACGGTCCAACAGTAAATAGATCCAAGAGCTTTAAGAAAAAGGATACTGGCTATAGCAAGAGACACCAGGCCTCTTTTATATGTTTATTTGCAAGAAACTTTCAGACTGTGCCAACTATTCGATCTTTCTATTTTTCATATATTGCTTAAACTATAAACTATGCTTTTTATTGTCTTAAGCATTTCATTTCACAAGACTTCTATATATTGAATGAAAGCTTACTTATCTAAATCACGTCCAAATGACTCTTCTAAGTGGTAAGGATGCATGCAATACTGTTTTATGTTAATAAATGAATTGTTTATGCTATACCTTTAAGTCTTCGATGTTTTGGAATGTGATAACACCATTCAGGCCCTTAAATCTATGATTTATTGTGCCCATCAGTATATTTTGGCGCATCGCCTTAGATTAAACTTTCTTTCATCGTATTCATTACCTTTTCCCTTTCCAAAACCAATTATAGAAGAAGTCGGCTTCTTTAAAATCCAGAGGTAACTCAGTTTGGCGCAAAAGGGTCCCCTTTGAACTGAGTTTCCCATAAGGCACTGTTACCTCATCAATTTTTGGCGTCAACAGTTTGTCCTTTTTCTAGCACGCCCGGTAGGACTTGAACTAATGAAATTGCTTTACAAAAGGGTGTATGAACCATCGGCCTGTAACTAGATCCCAGACTACAAATAACCTAGGTTTACTAGTACCTCCACTAGGAACAGTCTAGGGCGCAAATCAGCTAGTAGTCATTCCATTCCCACCACCCTTTCCTCTCACCATGTTGCCGGCCGCGAACAGAAACTATGTAGCATGGGACGCTGGAAGTCCCCTGGTAGCTCCGATAGTGCCTCCTGTTTGGGGTGCTATCCTGGTTTTGGCCCTGAAAGCTCTTCCCAAATTTTTTGGAGATAAAACAAAAACACCAACAGAACATTTGTAGGATGTAGTGGATGTATGTCTGGTACATAGTATAATAGCATAGAATGTAGCCCTCAGGCTCATTGCTGCATCATTCAAAGGCAAGGCTCTAGATTGGTACCGAACACTGACTCCTAACACCACTCACACTTGGGATGACCTCGGAGATCCATTCTAGGAAAGGTTCTCAAATGACGGAGATCGTTTTTCGTTATATTATCAGCTATCCGTCATCAAACAAGCACCCTAGGAGGCTCTGACAGACTTCAATGCCTGATTTCACCCAAGTTGGTAGAGGATTCCTATGACTATCCGCCTGTCTCTAGAACTGGCATTCATATTTTATCTGAAGTCCATTAACCCCGACATTTCTATGATGATCAAGTCTTTGGGAGAATCCACTCTACCAAATGCTTATGCTACCGCTATCAAAGCTGAGAATCATTTAATAGATTGTGGGAAATCACCTCCTCGACCTATTGTGCCGATATTTCCTAAAATATCGACCTCTGCACAAGACAGTGCATCAACTAGTACGCCAGCAACTCCCTAGTCAACGTACTCATATGCGGCTGCTCCGGAAAGCTTGGCTTCCACATTGGGTTCTTCCATAGATGAAATAAGCGACCTCAAGGAGATGTTGCGAACTATGGCGAATGATATAACAACTCTCAAGCGGAACCAAGCAACGCCTCCACAACCCGCATATCAAAACTATCAAGGTGGGTGGTCTACTTATCAGCAAAATCAATATCAGAGTGCGCCTCGCACTAATCCATCAGTGCCGACTACCAAGCAAATAGTCCTAGTGCCTACACCGCTGACAGGTGCGTCGCCAAGCTCAAGTAGAGAATTAACTGTGGGACAAAATAATCTTAGTGATGACATCAATCCATGGTGTTTCCCTTGCAATGATGCACATATGCCCCGAAATTGTCCGCATGGCAACTTACAACAAAAGGTAGTAGAGCAGCGTAGTCAAGGTACTGCAACAGTAAATGGAGAATACATATATGCCTCAGCAATGGAGAATGTGGTCCTTACCACGCAAATGCAAGGAATGTCCTTAGAGCAAGAGTCTGATATTGTTCCTGATCATGCGCTCTTCTCATGGATGGAAGATGAGGAAATGGTGTTTGCCAAGGACACATCCACAGCCGAAACACCGCACGTATGGTCTAACTATAACACACGCTCAAAGAGGAGATTCTCCAGTGAGCTCATTGTTTCACTTTCGGACAGCCCGCAATGCAAAGGTGTATCTGATCAAATTCCTAGCGCTTCAACTATCTCTTTACCTTCTCAATCACAGAAGGAAATTATTATAACAAGAGCAAAGGAGCAGAAATATTTGAGCTCGTCACCTTTTAATGTGGTGGAGCAATTAAAGAAATCATCCGCTAATGTATCTTTATGGGACATTCTAGCTATCCCAGAATAGAAAATTATGCTACAGAAGGCGCTTCAACAAGAGATTAACTCAACACCAACAAAGTCGTCTGCCAGTACAGAGGTGGTTTTTCAAATGCCACTAACTAAGGTTCCTACAGACAAAGCGAAGGAATCCCATACGGAAGGCGGAGGTAGGCCAAAACCTCAACCCTTCTTCTTGACTCTCATTGTAGGGAAGAAGCTATTACATAATGCTATGATTGATTCTGGCACTAGTACAACAGTTATGCCAAAACTAATAGCCGAAGCCTTGGGGCTCAGCTACGAACCTATGAAGAAGGGGGTGATGTAGCTAGATGGAAATAAAGTTGATACTATGGGTGTCATCAAAGCGCTTCCGTTAACTCTATTTGCCTGCCCAAGTATCACGGTCCCGCAAGATACAGTGATCATAGATGTTCCTCCTATGTTTGGTCTCTGTCTATCTCGAGAATTTACTTCAAAGGTGGGAAGATATTTGTCTTTAGATTAGTCACATCTAATACTTAGGACCAAGCATGGTGTGAAAATGAAGATAGAATCAGAGGCTCTACATTCTGAACACATGGTGGATGAGGCCCTGATCAATTTTGAGGCCACACATACCTCCATCACCAAGCAGGACATGTACAATGTCAAACTGCTAGAGGAGGAGAAGGTGAGCGGAGACCGAAATGATAATGAAGATGCTCTGTTGAGTGAACACATAAACAATGATCCTTGCGGGAATTATCATGCTATCGGATTGGGCACATATGTGATTTATGATGAAGACCAAGTTCTTTCGAAGGTCATCAAAGAATCTGACGATAACCAAGTAAATGAGTTGTGGACGTTGTATTTTGATGGAGCGAGGAGAAAAGTTGTAGCTGGAGCCAGGATATATCTTATATCCCCACAGAATGAGAAATTGTTGAGGTCTTTCCGATTCCAATTCGCCTGTTCAAACAATGAGGCTGAATATGAAGGGTTAGTCCAAGGCCTAAGCCTAGCGGAACAAATGGGTATTAAGCAATTAATTGTGTTCGGAGATTCCGAACTAGTAGTTAATTAGGTCCAAGGAATTTCTGCAACAAAGAATGTCTGAATGAGATCCTATCGGCATCGAATCTGGGACCTGATTGAAGGCTTTGAAGCTTTCAACATCCTGAACGTTCCCCGAACGTAGAATGGCGATGCAGATTGCATGGTGGTGATCGGTGCTCAGTTTGATCCTGCCTCCAACTTGCTTCGGAACAAATTTTTAGTGCGAGTGCTTGTTCGACCAGTGATTCCCGACAATGATCAGAGTTGGAAAGTATTTGAGAGCGATGAGCAGATCGCCTCATTTATCCAGCACTCAGGGGAATTTGCTGATCAACTTCAACCAAAGATCATCGAAGCCTATGAAGGACAAATTATGCAGCCCAAGTCAAATAAACTTCCAAAAGGGTTAGTTACTCTCAAGAACTTTTTCGATTGTAACGATGTCCGGAATGATAAGCGAAAATTCATGGTAGACAAAAGTGATTATGAAAACCTTTGGGTCTCCGATGGTAGGAATCTTCGGGTCAGAAAAGATGTCCCACAACAAGATAGAGAAAGGCTTATCAATTTCTGTGAAAAATATGGAGTAGTGGCCTGGTCCTATGATGATCTGGAGGGTTACGATCCTGACATAATTCAACACACTATTGAGCTAATAGAAGGTGTGAAACCAGTCCAATAGAAATAGAGGCCAGTTAACCCTAAAGTTGAGGCCCTGATGGCACAAGAGCTAACCAAGCTCATTAAGTCATGTATCATCTTCCCAATCAAACATAGTACTTGGGTATCAAACCTGGTACCGATTAGAAAGAAGAATGGCGATATCTGCTTATGTGTAGACTTCTGAGACCTCAATAAAGCATCTCTGAAAGATCACTATCCATTGCCTTCTATGGAGTCGATCCTCCAAACTGTCACCAGATTGAAAATTTTCTCTCTGCTGGATGGCTTCTTTGGCTATAACCAGATTCGAGTTAAAGAAGAAGATCAGCACAAGACTACGTTCACCACCAAGTGGGGAACATTTGCATATGCTAAAATGCCTTTTGGTTTATCCAATGCAGGGGCAACTTTCCAGCGAGCTATGGACATTGCATTCAGTGAACTGATCAATAAGTTTATTCTAATCTATTTGGATGACCTTACTGTGTTCTCTAAATCTAAAGATGATCATTTTGATCATTTGGAATTAGTTTTTCAAAAGTGCCAGGAGTTCAGGGTTTCCTTAAATCTAAAGAAATGTGTATTCGGAGTACCTTAGGGTAAGCTGTTAGGGCATGTTGTATCTAAAGAAGGTATTTCAATTGATCCTGAATGAGTAAAGGCTATTAAGGAGCTTCCCCTTCCGGTGAATAAGAAAGGTGTCCAGTCTTTTGTCGGCAAGGTAAATTTCATCAGCAAATTTATTTCTGATTTTATGGGAATGATTAGGCCGATCACTCTAATGCTGAAAAAGGACCAAGTTTTCAAGTGGACAACAGAAGCTCGAGAAGCATTTGAAAAGGTCAAGGAAGTGATCTCCACAGCCCCGGTGCTGATTAATCCAGATCAATGCAAAGATTTTATAATGTATGCTTTCAGTAGCAAGTCCAGTATTGCTACTGTCCTAACTCAAAGGGATAGCAAAGTAAAGGGAGAGCATCCAGTGGGGTTCTATTCCCAAACCCTAAAAGAATATGAAGTGAATTATAACTTCGTCGAAAGACAGGCCTTTGCAATAGTAAAGGGACTTAAAAATTTCCGCCATCTAATTTCCTATAACAAAGTTCTAGTATATATCGCGCATTCTAGTGTGCGAGAATATATCATGGAAGGAGAGATTACAGAAAAAAGGGCTAATTGGATTACTAAGATCCTAGAGTATGACATCGAGGTCAGGCCTACCAAGACTGTTAAGGGCAGAGGACTGTGTGAGTATATAGCATAGAATGAGGAGGTGCCTGCCAAAGAGGAACATCCAGAGCTCGTCCTGATAAATGGATCGGGATCGAAAGATGATTGACTGACAAATAGAATGAATTTCATGCAAACCGGAAGGTATCCGCCAAGCCTCTCATCCCAAAAGAGAAGGTATTACCGGCTTCAGAATTGCGGATATACGATGATAGAAGGACTTTTGTTCAAAAAAAATTTTAATGGTGTGCTCCTACGATGCATTACTTCAGAGGAGGCGCAGAGGATCCTTGACGCATTTCACAATAGCGATGAAAGTGGACATTTCTCTGCTAAAACTACCACTATCAAGGTCATGCGAGCTGGATATTACTAGCCTACACTTTTTAGTGATTCCTACTTTCTAGTAAGGGCTTGTAAAAAATGTCAGTTCTTCTCTGATAGAAGGAAGAATTCAGCGATGCCCCTCAAACCTATCGTGGCGGATGAACCATTTGCGCAATGGGGCCTGGACTTCATCGGAATGATCAACCCAGTTTCTAGTGCTGAACATAAGTGGATTTTAACAGCTACAGACTACTTCACAAGGTGGGCAGAAGCTGTTCCCCTTAAAGGGGCAACAGAAACAGAGATTGTAGACTTCCTTGAAGCATTGGTGACAAGGTTCGGCCCTCCGAAGACAATCATTTCAGATAATGCTAGAGCATTTCTAGGTACAAAGGTATGTCACTTTGCATAAAAAAATGGCATATTCCTTAAAACATCATCAAACTATTATCCATAGGGAAATGGCCTAGCTGAGTCTACAAACAAAAGTTTAGTCCGACTCCTTAAAAAGGTTGGCTCAGAACACCAAAGGGAATGGCATAAAAATCTCTGAAAAACACTCTGGGCCAACCGCATAACTCCTAAGCAAGTCCTCAAGACTTCGCCTTATGAGTTGGTATATGGGAAGGAGGCGCTGTTACCTATCTCCATGGAGATCCCAGCAATACAGTTACTGAAATCCCTTGAGATGGAGCAAAATGGAGCCATGGAGGTTTGGCTCACCGAATTGTTGGAAGTACAAGAAAAAAGGAAAAACTCCTTAATAGCAATGACAAGCCGTCAACAGGTGGTCAAACGATGGTTTGACAAGAAGGCTTCCGACCAAGGTCTAAAAAGTGGAGACTTAGTGCTAAAATATGACAGTAGGGCTGTAAAGCCAGGTCAGCACAGTAAGTTTGACAGCCTATGGGAAGGACCCTTCAAAATCATTCATTGCATGCAACACAATGTTTTTGAGTTGGTAACATTGAACAAGAACCGTTAGGAATCCCGGTCAATGGGATTCATCTTAAGTTGTTCCATTAGGCATAAAGATCTACCTTGTACAGTTGTAAATAACGCTTTTATTTTTTTTCTTATTTTTGGCCTATTTTTTTGCTGAATCAGTTGTCTTTCTACGTAATTGCTCATTATCATTAGCGAGTAAAACCTCAAAGTTTCTTTACACAAAATACACTCATGTATGGAGAAATAGCGTACAAAATTTACAAACCCAAAAAATTTGAAACACATAAGCAAAAAGGAGCATAGATTTTCCTTAAAAAGGGAAGTATATATTTACATATATATGTTCCTGGGTTACAAAATGGCTGAGATGCCGATTTTCAAAAAATATACAAGTATCAAAGTATATTATATATACGATGGCCTTTTATCAGGCTTATCTGGAACAAGTGAGTTACATCTTTAGGCAGGAGGGCAAGGGGCTTATCTATCCAAAGGAATGGCTGGCAGCAACCGATGCATCCACTACAGTGTCTGCTTCTTCCTCATCCCCATCATCGTTGGCAGCACTAGTAGCATCATTTGGCACAACCGCCAGTGGCGGTGGGAACACTAGGTTCCTGAAGTCAGTGTACCAGTCTACATCATAGAAAGGTATCACATTGTAGCTTCGAAACAGGAAGTGTAGGGACTGAGTAACCCTTTACTGGTGCTGGCCACACATCTGTAGGCGGAATTCATTGAGGAATGGCAGCCAAACGACGATAGCTTCTTCTTCGATAAAGCAATGCAGGTCGCTGAATTTTGGCAGGCCTATCCCACATGCAGCATGCACAACAACCTCACCGATCCCATTCAAGTACTTCTTCGGAAAGATCTCTTTCACCAGCCTCAAGATAAGTGGACCGGGAACGATGTCCAGCATGGACGCTAAAAAGTGTGAACATATGTCGGTATTCACCCTATACTTATCCTCATATTCTATGCAATCCTTGCCTAGGACCCACTTAATGGCTACCAGAACCAGCGAATGCTTGTTCTTCGTCATTCTTTTCAGCCTTCTAGTGGAAATCTCACCTAGAAATGTCGTCTGTGATTTAAACGAGGTTAGGTGAATTAGGGTATCCATTCGTCCTAACACTGTCCCTAAGTCTCCTAAGATAATGCCGAATTTTCTCACCACCTAACCTATGAAAGGACTTGCTTAGCAATCTGCTACTGACCTATCACCTCTTAAATGCTAAGTATGTTTATTCGCTATCTATTGGCCTATTTATAGAAAAATTGACAAGACATATGCCAATCTGCCTCTAAGGAACGTGATGTGTGTTGGCTACCATCTCGAATGCCGAGTCTGTGTTTGTTCACATTTTGGGCTAGTACATGCATGATAGCACGGCTCAAGGTGTGCTTAATTAAATGAAGTTGATTAATTAGCTTTAAAAAGGTGGCACTTGTTGGTGAAAGGATGTATGGCCATAGGCTATTGTGTCATATCTCAAGTGCATCCCAAAGCCCAAGGCGATACTTGTATCCTTTTCAGGCGGTGATTGTTTGCTTGGCGTAATCATTCCGGCCAGGATATTAATTGTCAGTACATGCTAACGCAAGGTTAGAAGGCTAGTTGCAAGCTCAATTTCCAAGGAGATCAAGGCGTATCACACGATCTCATAAATGCAATGATGAAATCTAGCCACCTTGGAATAGCAATCAGTTCATCTTGCACAAGTTGCAAGATTAACGTTACATGCTGAATTAAATGCAAAAGGCTTGCTTTTGCCTACCACCTTGGGAAAGGTTGCTATTATTGCAACAAAAAGGCTTAAATATTTCAAAGGCTTTTACAAATGCAGGGAAGTGCAAAGTGTTTTCGGTCTATCTATCTAGAGAAAGCAAATTCATAGGCGAGGAGCTTACAAATTCTGCAGAGAAAGAAAAATGTCAGAATCTTCAGCCCAACAGATGTAGAAGGAGATTAGCCAAGAACTATTCATGGCTATTCATTCTTCGGCTGAGGTATACATGTACGAGGATGTAGCATATGCCACACTTGGTATACCCACAAAGATGAGAAGAGCCCACACAGAGGAGCTAAATAAACCCAAGGAATGGAGCAACCAGAAAAAGGTTAAAAAAAATGGGATAATATCTACGACGCAAAGCTTGCAAAGAACCCTAAATCTCTCAGAGAGGCGGCTTGTGCAAGGTTATCAGCAGTAAAGGCAGACCAATCCATGGCAAGTAGAGTCTAGTATAGCAGTCTCCCACAATACATGGTCCCGTTGGTGCACTATTGGTCGAAGGTGGTCGATGTGGCTTTTCAACGCTATAATCCAGATACCCACTACATTGAAGGTCACAATTTAAGGGTTCATATCAGCCTATAAGCTATCTGGCACATGTTATGTATCCCAGATTCAAGTAGAAGGAAAGAGACTATCGAGTATTTTCGCCCAAGCAAGGGGGAGAAAATATGGAGGAGGATGAAAACCAGCTCCGATTTCTTATTAGAAGAGACTAATAAAAAAGGTATCGCGTCTGCTAAGGCACCAAGTATCCCTTTATCATGTGGTTCATTCCACAATGATCTTCAAGACCCCATGTCCATGCTGGCATTTTTTTGCGATCGAGACTCCAATGAGAAGATCGAGGCTTTTCAGCTGGGCCCTATGATATAGTTTCATAAGCAGCATGAACTCTTTTGGTATGATTTTGCTGAGTTCATGGTTGAAGAAATGATACATCAAATGGAGAATTATCAGGTGGAAAAAAAGTTTAGATTTCTTTCCTACCTAGTCCACATGTTCCTCCACCAAAATCTTGATTTCTTCGCCCGAATTATTCTGCTATCAATTTTTGATGAGCAAAACAAAAGAAAGTCAATGTCCACATGGACACCTTTCCTCTCCGCAACATATGACTATTATGCCTTCATGGACTATTTCATAGCTCCGGTTTTGAATGATTTGATCACAGAAGGTGATATCGTCTGACTCACCATGGAGCAGACTGGATTTTCGCAAGGCTACACCCCTGCTTGTGACTGGTTCATAGGCAAGGATTTCACAATCCTCCGAATGCGGGGCTTTACTAGCAAACCTTTCCTACTCCCGGCTTGCGTCAACGATAGAATGCTCACGCTGGAGGTTTTCTGACAAGTATGTGTCATTGATTTCACCTTTTGTAGTAGCAAAAGTGTCAAGAAGAAGGGATTATTCACTTGCTCGAAGAGTTTCAAGTCAGTAACTCTAGTTAAAAAATAATCACACAAGTTGCTAGAGGAGAAGCTGGCACATCTAGGGTTGGTATTGGTAAATGATAAGTGGGATTATAACCCTTTCAATGACCTGCCAGAGCCACATATGAAGGTTATCCATGTTCCCCGACCATACTGGGAGAAGCGGGTTAATACACGGACTGATAGGGATGAAGATTTTGTGGAATTAGCGCAAATCCCTACGCCAAACACTAAGGGCCCATGGCACAAGTTCTACTTTCCTGTGGCCGTAGCCAAGGACAAACTTCCGATGGAGCACGACATGTATAACAAGTTGAAAGTGGGCAAGGAATGGAGTGATGAAAAAATAAAATATTTTTGGAAATATCGCCAGGAAATAGCACAGTTTAATGCTCCTTATAATCAGCTAAAGGACAACCAAGAATTTGATAGATGGTGCAATGAAGGCCACCCCAGCCCGAACTCTAATGCTAAAAGGAGCGAAGAGGGAGAGGAATCCGAGGAGCATGAAGAAGAAGCAGTGGTATTATCCTCTTCGACGCAAAAGGGTGAGGCTTCCAAGCAGACCACCTATGTGGCCACTAATGTACGCTTTAATATATCAAGAGGGTCACTTACACGCACTTGGGCCGCTAAACTGGCCCGGCTAACGCTTCATTAGAAGGATCTGACTACCGAAGTTAGTGAGGGTGTGTCTGCGAAAGGGTAACACACGGAAAGTATTATCAGAGGTATTTTACAAGAACCCGTCGGAGGAGAAGTGCCCACTGCTAGGCAAATGCCAGAGTTTTCGGGAGAGTCACGAACAATCCTGGAACCACCACCAACCAGTCAACAGGTACATTTCGCTCCTTCTTCTCTTGCATCTCATTCCATCGTATCCGCCCCTGCTCCATTGGCAACCCCTATCATAAGTCTAAGCCCTCCACCTTCTGCTTTTGGTCTGGCTCATTCAGCCGAATTTGCCCAGTTTTCATAGGCCCAACCATTTATAATTACTCCTCCGAGTATGCTCACGCCTACTACTACCGCTCAGTCTTTCCTCACCTCACTTTCAGAAATTTTTTCCCTTATCGGCCCCCATTCTTTTTCCACTATGCTTACTGATCCCCGTCCATTGCAACAAGCTGACACTCCGTTAGCAACTCCCTTTTTCCAGCCAATGAGCATTACAATTGAATCCTCGATTCAGCCGTTACAGATGCCTAGCCCTACTGGTAGTTCTTAGGCCAAGCTATGGAATGTTCCACACTTTTCTCCGCAAACTGTCACTCTCCAGAAGAAGCAAATGAATGCGCCTATGAAAGTTACCTATTCCTATGCCCTGCCTTCTGGTATTCCTTTCACAGGTGGGCTAGTTTCATCACCAGCCGAATTCATAGCACAGATAGATTGTGGAAAGAAAGCATGCACAAATAGAATGAGTCGACACAGGGCAAAGGATGACAATGCTCCCGCCGAGCCGAGAGTACAAGCTTTGTATGTTGAGGCCCGACAAGAATTAAAATTTGCAACCATGTACTCAAGGGTAAGCAAGCCTCAGGGAGAAATGCAACTCGAAGATTATGAGATTTATGCTGTCGGACTTGACATGAAGATAGCCCGGCCGCAAGATAAGGTCGAAATCATGGAGGAGATGCAACGGGTGGTCACTTCTGACTTCCTCAAAACTGGCCACCAGTTAAAGAAGAAAGATAAGAAAATTAAGGTAGCCAAGGAAAGGGTGAGCTTTCTAGAGACAAAGGAGAAATCCTTGGAAGTAGATATCACCTGAATGACTGAAAGGGCGCTAACAGTAGAAAATGAGAGGAATAGGCTTCAAGAAAAAATTACAAAAACCTAGGTTGCTGACCACGACTTAGTAAAAGAATTACAGAGCCAAAACCAAGCATCGCAGCAGAGCCTACAGTTAAAAGAGGAAGAGCTTGAACGCATCTGCCTTGAGTATAGTCAGGGGATGTCACAAAAGGGTGAGGAGTTGGAGCACCTACAAGAGAAGTATTAGCAAAAGGTACAGGAGAAGGAGGCCGAATTCAAAAGCCTGAAGACTAAGCTAGAAGAGGAGCTCCGAGAGACAAAGGCTTCTCTAGAGGAGTAATCGGCTAACCACTCCCGAGCTGAATAAAATTGGAATAAAGAAATCAGCAGCTATGCAGAGCAGTTAGCGTCTGAGAAAAAGAAGAAGGAAGAATTAGCCGAGGCCCTCATTTCAAGAGACGCGGAGATTTCTTTACTTAAAGTCTTTCTGCTACCTGCCCCTGCCCAACCTGATGTCATCCCGCTGGTTAGGAAATTGTATATTTCTCACTGGGAGAAGGTCAAGACCTTCTGCCTAACACTCCAGCCTACCCTCTGATTCATCGATAAGGCATCAAGACTCAATCAAGAAGCCCACAACAAAATGGAGCAGTTCCCGCGTTTCATCCTGGAAAAGGTTCCTGAGGCAAGGGACTTGCTAAATAAGCTATACTTCATCTCGAACGAAATCCTTGCTGAGGCGGGTATCGAAGATCGGGACATTGCTGCTCAAATTGCCAATAAATTCATTCATTATCACTCTGCTTCCCAGCACACTAAGGCAGCGGCGGCTTTTCTAAGCAAGGCACTTGATGGCATACGGGGAAGTTTCTTTGAGTTAGGCAAGCTGGGGTTGCCATCCCCGTTCCTTGAGGATGGTTCCATTGCCACAACCACATAGATCGCGGAGACTATTTAGTAGAGGGAGAACGACCCAGAGGTATTCAAGGAATTCGGCAGCTCCCCAATGGCAGCCGACATTAAGGCGATCATCCATCCACTCTCCTAGCTGCATTTCCATATCCAAGCAGGTGCCGACCTACCTAAGGTGCTGCCTCACAAAGAAGCTATTGATCTCCGCGGGGCACAAGAAAATTTGCGCAGCATGGAAAAGTCGTCCGAGGGTGAATGGTCGCCCTTGCAGGCTGCTCTTTCCAACCTCTAACTCCATTCGCCCGACAAATGAAGCTCTGGTCTGCAGAACCATAGAGTCTTTGGGTTCTACATTCCTTGTCTGAAACGCCCCTGATAGTCGCCAAAAGCTATTAAAATAAATATTCAAACAGCTTCCTTTGGGTTCTTTTGTAAATATGTGCACCGGCTTGTGCGTCATCGAGTCTGGTCAGCTTTCCATCAAATTTTGATCTCCTATTGTACGCATCCTCTCTTCGCAGCTTCGGGTAGCGGCTTCCCTTTCAGGTCCTGAGAGGCTGCACTGGGTGTCCACGTGTCTCACTTGCAGAGGTTTTTATTTCTTTTTACTTTGAAGTCTCTTCGAGTTGCGAAATCCTTCTAGTGGGGCCATCACTTCTAAAGATTGTCAGAGGGACCCACATTTGGCTACGCGGCGGCGTATCACATGCTTTTCTTGCAGGGATGAAATAAGCAGCTGCGGACTGCGAAATGCTTCCGTATGCCTTCTTTTATTTTGGCGGGCCCTACTTTCTGCCAGGTGGCAGCCATTCACAGCCTTTTCAACGTAGTGAGGAGGTGAATATTGCGGGCTGTGAAACGCTGCCATGCGTCTTTTGCACCTGGTTTATGCAGCTTTCTCTCAATATCAAGAAAGGCCTCAGTGCCTTGAACACATTTTGCTTCTTCGCAATTTCTCGGCAGCGGTAAGAGGAATTCTCATTCGGGCAGTGACGGGCTACCACATGCCTTACACTGATCCTTGAGGCGGACGATAGGCTGGCTGGCGAGATTATGTTATTGGATGTTGCTATTCACAGCTCTTCAAAGCGGTGAATGGCACTTGTTGCCTCGGGTATGGCTGGGACCACTACCATCATTATGAAGGGCGCGCCTACACCTAAATATCTAGATGCTATGTTCTAAATCATTGCCATTGTAACGACATTGGAAATCTTCTAATTCTGACATCATTACAGGGGATTGTGGGATCTTTTCTGTTACATCTTTCCAAACCAGTGGGAGTTTTCTCTCTAGCTATATATATACTCTCTCTGTCAAAAACCATATGGAGGAGAGACAGTCCAACAATAAATAGATCCAAGAGCTTTAAAAAAAAGGATACTGGCTATAGAAAAAGACACCAGGCCTCTCTTATATGTTTATTTGCAAGAAACTTTCAGACTGTGCCAACTGTTCGGCCTTTCTATTTTTCATGTATTGATTAAACTATAAACTGTGCTTTTTATTGTCTTAAGCATTTCATTTGACAGGACTTCTATATATTGAATGCAAGCTTACTTATCTAAATCATGTCCAAATGACTCTTCTTAGTGGTAAGGATGCATGCAATACTATTTTATGTCAATAAATGAATTGTTTATGCTATAACTTTAAGTCTTCGACATTTTGGAATATGATAACACCAGTCAGGCCCTTAAATCTATGATTTATCGTGCCCATTAGTATATTTTGGCACATCACCTTATATTAAACTTTCTTTCATTGTATTCATTACCTTTTCCCTTTCCAAAACCCATTATAGAAGAAGCCGACTTCTTTAAAATCTGGAGGTCACTCAGTTTGGCTCAAAAGGGTCCCCCTTGAACTGAGTTTCCCATAAGGCACTGTTACCTCGTCAATTTTTGGCGTAAACAATGATCAATCAAGGAAATTTAACCATTAATCAAATCAAACAATCTAGTAATTCACAACATTGACTAGACTTTGGAATCACCTCTAATTTGGATATGGGTTGCCACATAGTCAAACATGACATGTATCATACTTGATTTGAATATAACTAGGAAATACCAATATGATGGCCTAGTGGAGAAATAACCATGTACACGTATCCACTTAATACACATGTCAAGTGCACCTGCTTAATAAATAATAGTTGAAGGATAGCACAATCACACAATGGGCTGACATCATATAAAATATAAATAAGTGCATCTACATGTCAAAAAATTACGATATATTTATTCACAATAGGTATAATAATACACAAATCTATGAATTGAAATATTATGATAAACTAGGCATATAAACATCACACATGCATCTCAAGAAATACCACAACAATTAAACACATCAAATTCTCACCTAGAAAATACCATAACAATGAATGTCATCTCAAGGTTACAAATGGGAGGACATTACACACCATGTGTTGTAAATTTTTGTCTTTGTTATATAAGGAAATATATTTAATAAGAGCCTTTTCTTTTATATTATTTTCTCTCTTGCATCTCTTTACTCCACCCACAAAATTAAGCTTAAGTTAGGAAAGATAATAATCTAGTCTTTTAATTTTAGAGATTGACTCACATATTTATCCATCTATGAGACTTGTCATGTTTGGTTGTCACATGTAGCATATACTAATCCTATATAAATATTTAAACTAAAAACAAATGATCATATTTGTAATTTTTTAATTTTTAAATAAAGGTTGTAGGTTCTTATTATAATTTTTTTATTTCAAGGAACTTATTATTTATTCTTATATTTCCTCTTATTTTAAAATTTAGTCCATTATATTAGAATTCAAACACTAAAGAGTGAGTAAAATAGGTATGATTAGATTAACTATGATGAGTTTACTTATAATATTTTAAAAAATTATATAATATACAAAAGTAATCATATTTTTTTCAAGATGATGCCATTGTAAAAGAAAATTCCATATTTTATTTGTATTTTATTAGCTATATATGATGTATCCCAAATTTTAAGCATTTCTTAAAGTGACATTTTGATGTTATAATTCCCCCAATGATCACCTTACCTAGACCATTATATGTTCTTGTTCCCTTAGAGATAAATTAGGGGCATATTTTCTAGTGGTATATGTGCCTACTTAAGTGTTTTTAACCATTTACAATTTTTCCACCTTTGTATTGCCCTATACTAGGGGAAAATTTATATTCTTTTACTCTTATCCCCAACCTATAGGATTACCACACTTTTGTTTTGATATGTTTTATTTATTTTTACATGATGTTTTATTGGTACTAATTTACTTTATATTATACATTTTGTCTATTCTTAGCTTATATTTACATTCCATGTGGTCCTTATCCCTATCCTCTAATGCATTACATATAATGAATGCAAGTAATTTAATGGTAGGCATATGATGCAAGAGCATCTAGTCATGTAGGGAAATCTTGGATCACCCTAAAAAAATGTCTTTCCTTATTTTATTTAGTTGTTTCGAGTCCCATGATGGCACTTAAGGGGTGTAAGATAGTTAGAATTTAGAAAAGGAAAAAAATGGTCAATTAATATTTTTAGTAAGGTGGCCTAAATGAGCCCATATGGACCTAAAATTTTACTCCAAGGAGCAGAACTGAAAAAAATTTCTAGTTATGAAAGAATCATCTCAATACTCTACATGATTTGGGAGATATTAAAGTTTTCATCTTGAGAAATTTCTCAAATGCAACTTCAAATTTAGATATGAAAACCTTAGAGACCTTAAAACAACTCAAAAAGTGGATGAACTGATCTTTGATGGTTTAGCGTTGTAGATCTCTTTAAGAACTTTCTAATGATACTTAATAATAGAAAATCAAACACTTGGATCAAAATTAATGGCCCCATGAAGTCGCCCCATTAAAAAGTGAATTTCATTAAAATATCTTCCTAGGAAAGAAATCAAGCGACAAGACTTTTGGCTTCAAAAGAAAAGGGAAAGTAACACTTTCTAGAACATTCTAGGGTAGTTATTGGGTAAAATAAAAAAGGATATGAGGGGGTTGTCGAAGGTGACTCCATTATCACAGATTGTGGCTCCAAATAAAATATTTTGTTTTCAGAGTTGATTTTGTTGTAATGAGTCAAGCCCATGAGGATGTAGCATTGCAAGTATTGAATCTATAATTTCATTTTCTAGAATAATTGAAAGTGAGTTACTTTTTCTCATATATTTTGTGTTGGTATCTATTGTTGTGATTTGTGTGGGTTTCAAGAGGTCTGTCCTCATGAAGTGGTACTAGAGAAGGTTTTCCTGAGTGTGTAAACAAATCATCGAACATGAGGCATTTTGCATGAGGACTTGTGGTTGTGGGTTTCTAAGAAAAGTGATAAGAATGCCTCCAAGAAGAAACTATGTTAGTGGAAGAATGTTTTTGTACCATAAGAGGGTTTTAGATCCCTATAGAGACAATTTCAAGCACTAAAAGAGGAGTTGCATTGAGGGTTTGAGCCAAGAAGAGGAGATGCAATTGAAGATGAAGCTAAAAATGAGGAACTACTCGAAGAACAACAAGATGTAGAAGATCCAGAGCAAGTAAAATTATTTGAGGAAATCTCTAAGATTGGGAAAGGGCCAAAGATGATGTTTCTACATTTTCTAGAAATATTAACCTAGAAGAGCTGATTGATTGGATCAACGATATGGAGTACTTTGAGTATGAGGATGTGGAAGATCCTTAGAGGTTCAAATTTGCAAAGGCCAAGACAAAGGGTCATGTGAATATTTGGTGGAAAGAGGTCCAACTAGAAAGAAATCAAAGAGGAAAAGAGAAAATAACAAGATGGGATCATATGGTGGACAAATAAAAATAATAGTTCATTCTTGTGTATTATGAGCTAGATTTGTTAAAGAAGATGCAAGGGTTGAAACAAGCGAGAAAATTCATCAAGGAGAATATAAAAGAATTCTATTGTATCTTGATCAGAGTAGGCCATTCTGAGGCTAATAAGGAGAAAATTTCTCATTACATAAATGGGTTGAAGCTAAGTATTCAAGAAGAGTTGGGTTTGGTAAGAATTCCTACCATTGAAGATGCATATCAGTTTGCTTTGAAGGTAGAAGAAAAGTTGAATAGAAGATTTTAAAGCGAGAAAAGAGGTGGGGGTCATGGTGGAAAGACTAGTGGAAAATCATATGGAGGTTGAAATGAATATCAAAAGAAGGGTGAAGGATCCAATAGCAACCAAAACTAGAAAGGAGATAACTCATATCATCCTGGTGATCAAAATAATGGAGACCAAAGAAGAAGAGGAATATTTGGATGAGGACTAAGAAGAGGAGGCTTCTGTGGAACCTACTTCCAGTCTGGAGAAGAAGGACATAGATTCTGAGTATCCTCAACTTCAAGGAAGGACAAATAGAAGACTTGTTGGTAATGGATGAGTTGTACATGTAGATGTAGATGTTGAGTCTTCACATTCTAAGGATGCAAAAAGAGGAGAGGTTTTTGTTACTAGAAGAGCCTTGTTGAATGAGGAGAAAGAACCAAATCAAAGGAAGAATTTTTTTAACAGTAGATGTAAGTATGAAGGAAAATTTTGCAATTTTATTATTGATGGAGGTAGTACACATAACCTTTTTTTAGAATAGATGGTTAGTAAGTTGCGGTTGGAGAGAAGAAGGTATTTGAATCCATACTAGATTGCTTAGTTGTAGAAGGACCGTAAAGATTTGGTAAATGAACAATGTATGGTAAAGTTCAAGATTGGAAATCACCATGATGAGGTATTGTGTGATATTATTCCTATGGATTCTTGTCATATGTTGTTAGGTAGACCGTGTTAGTTTGATCGGTGAGCAGTACATGATGGACATGCTAACACCTATTCTTTGACAAAGTATGGAGTTTGTCATAAGTTGAAGCCCTTGAAAGAGGTAGAAGAAATGGTATGTAGTAATGCAAGAAATTTTTTGGTTGATGAAAGAAAGTTCCTAGAAGGTATGAGGCATGAGTATATGTGTTTTGCATTGATATCTGGAATTGATAAAGAAGATAATAATGAGGTACCGATAGAGGTTTCAAATTTTTTGAATGAGTTTTGGGAAATTATTTTTGAAAACGTACCTGAAGGTATTCCTCTAGTAAGGAATATTAGCCATCAGATGGATTTGATTCCTAGAGCCAGTCTACCAAATAAGGCAACCCATCAAATGAATCTAGTAGAGAATGAAGAGTTGAACAAACAAGTGCAAGAGTTTTTGTAGAAGGGGTTGATTCGAGAGAGTTTGAGTCCATGTGTAGCACCTGCAATACTAGCACCAAAGAAGGATGGAGAATGGAGGATGTGTAAAGACTTCTGAGCTATCAATAAGCTTACTATCAAGTATAGATTTCCCTTGCCAAGGATGGATGAAATTATGGATTGTTTGAGTGGAGCTGAGTAATTCACAAAGATAGATTTGAAGAGTGTATATACCAGATCTGAATTAGAGAAGGGGATGAATGGAAGACATCCTTTAAAACCAAGGAGGGCTTGTACGAGTGGTTAGTCATGGTTTTTGGGCTAACCAATGCATCAGTAAAATTTATGTAGCTTATGAATGAGGTATTGAAAGAATTTTTAGGAAAAATTGTTATTATTTATCTGGATGATATTCTAATTTTTAGTAAGATATGTGAGGAGCACTTGATGCATATCTGAAGATTTTTTGAGAAGCTAAGGGAGGAGAAGTTGTTGATTTTAATTTGAAGAAATGTAGTTTTGTGAACAGAGAGTTGGTGTATCTAGGATTTTTGGTCTCAGTAGATGGTCTTAAAATGGATCCAGAGAAGGTGAGAGCTATCATTGAATGGCCTACCCCAAGGAATGTTATAGAGGTAAGGTCATTTCATGGTCTAGCAAGTTTCTAAAAAAAAATATTAAGAATTTTAGTAGTATTTGTGCACCTCTAACTAAAGCAATGAGAGGGGATAGAAAATATTTTACGTGGACTATAGGAGAAGCCAAAATTCTTGATATCTTAAAGAAGAAAGTTATCAAGCAACCTATTTTGGCACTTCCAAATTTCAATAACGTCCTTTAAGTAGATTGTGATGCTAGTGGCACTACCATAGGAGTTTTTTTGAGTCAAGAAGGTAAGCATGTTTCCTATTTTAATGTGAAGTTGAATGATACTAAGAAGAAATATTTTGTTTATCATTGGGATTTTTTTGCCATAGTTCAGGATTTGAAGAAATGGAGAAACTATTTGTTGCCAAAAGAACTTTTTTATTATATAAGAAAAATTTATAGGGTGTTGAAACCTTTACATGAGGAGCCCAAAGGGCCAAATAGTACCAACTCAAAAAGAAGCAAAAAGACTATAGAAAAAAAAAACTATAGATGCAAATATAGCCAACTAGCAACCTAGACACAACATAGACACAACCCAAAACAAACCCAAAAGCTAATTGTCTGAACCTTCCCATTTCTTAACTAGGAGGTTTAACACATCCTCCCCAATCCAGTTGGGGCCTTCATCCATGGTGTTCTTATTCATCTCCTCCTTAATCACATCCAAGAGCATGAGAGATGACTTGTGAATCAGCTTGACAACAAAATGAGCCAAACAATTAACCTTCTTGTCCAGCATAGCCACCTACTCTTGCAACCCTCCGAGCACATCCACTCTATCTCCCTTGCACTCTGGATCTCCATTTCAGCACCAGCCCTAGTGTTAGAGGAATTATTAGAGTCCTCATGCAGCATCTGGTTAAGGTATAAGAAGTGAATAAGGTCTTCAATGGGTCTAGTGTCCTTCCTCTTTTTAGTAGCTTTGATTCCTTCAACCTTGCCACCAGTCCTATCCAAGTCACTAGAAAGAGTGTCAACGAAGACCACTTTTTTACTCCGTTCTAGTTTGTGAGATATTATCACACTCAAATGCTCTACCCCTATATCATAACTAGCCCCCACCATAGTATCTCCCTTAGAATATTTTCCCTCATCCAAATTACCTTCCTTAGCGACCAGAAGAACTCTATTGAGAAGAGGCTTGCCTTTCTTCTTAGTTGTAGTAGTGCTACCCTTCTTACCTTTCTTCTCACCAAGCCCAACAACCATAGTTTCCTAAGATAAACTAGCTAAAATTTTCTTTTTCTTTGGGAGAGAAGTGGAAATATTATTAGTATCAGGGATCTCTTCAAGGATAGGGTATTTTTTTCTCGGAACCCGCTGAAACAATAGGGGAAGGGTTACCAGTGTTAACCTCAAGAGAAACTAATTCTTCCACTCTCATATCCAAGATGGGTTTGGGTGGGACCAAAGCCGAATGGAAATGGTAATTTTTTTGGATCAATCCTTGGTGTAAAGGTAACAAAGGTGGAGATTCAGGGTTGTTAATGGCATAATCTTGTGTTTCTTTGATGGATCTTTCTAGAGAGGAAAGTAGAAAGAAAGGAAAATTGAGTAGCATCCTATGCCTTAAATGATTCAACAATGGTAAGTGATAGAAAAAATATACCTTAAAGCAACCTTCAAGAGTGACAGCCAAAATAATTTTTTTTATATACTAATCACCAGGCTTTATAGTATCTCAATAGTCAAGGAAAGTTAAATCAAAGGCACTTAAAATGGGTTGAGTTTTTTGCAAAGCTATACTTTTTTTTTTAAGCATAGGAGTGGAAGGTCAAACAGAGTTGCAGATGCCTTGAGTAGAAGGAAAAAATTGTTGATAGAGATGAATATAGAGGTTGTTGGGTTCAATGAACTCAAGAGTTTATATCCTAGAGATCCAGATTTCGCAGAAGCTTGGAAGGCTTGTTTGGAACCTGTTGCATTAGATAAGATAAGATGGTTGGATTTCTTAATCCAGTATGGGATGTTGTTTAGAGGAATCCAATTGTGCATTCCAAGGAGTTCTATGAGAGAATCTAATAAAGGAGAAGCATAGTGGAAGATTGGTTGGACATTTCGGTTGAGATAAGAGCATTTCCCTTGTTAGTGAGAATTATTACTGGACATAATTACAATAAGAAGTGAATAATTTTATACAAATTTTTAGAGTATGTCAAATGGTGAAAGGAACAAGTCAGAATACTGGATTGTATCAACCATTACCTGTACTTGAGAGGCCATGGCCCAAGGATATGCATGGATTTTTTTCTTGGATTTCCAAGGACACAAAGAGGGCATGATTCCATATTTGTGGTGGTGGATAGATTTTCAAAGATGGAACATTTCATTCCATTTCATAAGACCAATGATGTTATTCATGTTGCAGAGTTGTTTTTCAAAGAAGTAGTGAGACTAAATGGTCTACCGAAGAGTATAGTTTTAGAAGGAGATACCGAATTTATTGGTTATTTTTGGAGGACATTATAGAAAAAGTTGAAGATATATTTGAAGTTTAGTTTTGTGCACCATCCATAGATTGATAGACAAATGGAGGTGGTGAATAGGAGTCTAGGTAACCTACTAAGATGCTTAGTAGGAGATAAGCCCAAGGGATGGGATTTGATTATACCATAGGAATAATTTTCTTACAACAATTCTATCAAGCACTAGTAAATCATCATTCCAAATTGTGTATGGGAGTATTCCAAGAACTAATTATAAACTGAGAAAGGTGGATAAGGGGGAAAAGAGTAGTATTGAGGTTGAAGATTTTGTTGAGCACTTGAAGAATTTGCATGAAGACCTATGAAGAAAAATATCAATAAGATGAACTCAAAATATAAGGCCAAGGAAGATCAGGAAAGGTGGTATAAGGAGTTTTAAGTAGGAAATGAAGTCATGGTTCATTTGCAAAAGGAAAGGTTTCTAGTTGGTACATACAAGTTAAAGATGAAGAAGTTTAGACCATGCAAGATCCTAAAGAAGCATGAATCAAGAAATGCATATGAGGTAGAATTTTTGAATGAAATTAATATTTCACATTTTTTTAACATTTTAGATTGAATAGACTATCATCAAGGAGGAATTGATGATGAAATATTAGAAGCATGGTGGAATATTCTAGCACCTACTTTGGAAAAGGAGATAGAAGAAATTTTGGATAGTTGTGTGGGTAGAAGCACAAGAAACAAGCAATATGCAAAGTACTTAGTGAATTTGAGAGGAAGGCCACTTGAAGATTCATCATGGTTGTTTGAGGTTGAGGTTAACCGTCTTGGTTTCCCTCACTTCTGAGAAGTGACAGGGTCACTTTTCAAATTACCGTAGGTGTCTAATGCAGGAGCATCTAGTGGTGTATGGAAATCTTGCATCACCCAAAAAAATATTTTTCCTTATTTTATTTAGTTTTTTTGAGTCCCATGATGGCACTTAAGGGTTGTAAGACAGTCAGAAGTTATAAAAGGTGAAAAATTGTCACCTAATTTTTTTAGTAAGTTGGCCCAAATGAGCTTGTATGGACTCAAAAATTTAGCCCAAGGAGAAAATTTGAAAAAAAGTTCTAGTCGTAAAAGAATCATCTCAACACCTTGCATGGTTTGATTGATATTAAAGTTTTCGTCCTGATAAATTTCTCCAATGAAGCTCCAAATTAAGATATGAAAACCTTAGGGGCCTCGAAACAACTCAGAAAGTGGATGAATAGATCTTTGATGGTTCGATGTTGTAGATCTCTTCAAGAACTTTCCAACGATATGTTATAATAGAAATTTGGAAAACCAAATTAAAAGTTATGGCCCCAGGAATTTTCCCCACTAAAAAGTGAATTTCATTAAAATATCTTCCTAGGAAAGAAATTAAGCGAGGGGACTTTTGGTTCCAAAACAAAAGGGAAAGTTGTACTTTCTAGAATATTCTAGGGTGGTTATTGGGTAAAACAAAAAGGGATATGAGGGGGTTGTAGAAGGTGGCTCCATTAGTGTAGATTGTGGCTCCGAATAAAATATTTTGTTTTTTAGAGTTGATTTTTTTGTAATGAATCAAGCCCATGAGGTTGTAGCATTGTAAGTTTTTAATCTATAATTTCATTTTATGAAAATAATTGAAAGCGAGTTTTTTTTGTCTCACATCTTTTGTGTTAGTATCCATTATTGTGATTTGTGTGGGTTTTAGGTGGTCTGTCCTCATCAGCATATTTTACAATTTTCTAACACTTTTTGTTTCAAGTTAGTATAAATCTAGAGGTACTAATGTAAATCCTCATTTATATGCCCAAATAGATCATTATCGCATACCATGACAAACTAATAAATTTATATTAGTTTTCAAATAAGCATTTTCTCCTAGTAATTACTCTTCTATAATGATCATATGCAATATGCTTACCTTGTAAATTTTTTTTTAATCAAAAGCGAAAAAACCACTATAATATTTTATTTATATTTAATAATTACAAAACCCTAATTCAAAGGACATAATGGTAGGAAAGAATCAGGAAGAAAACCTTTAGTTATCATCCGATAAGTTACATAATTTGAGTATAAACCAAAATATTTTCATCATTGCATCTTTTTACATTATATATCATCTTTATGAGACTGATATATCTACATTTCATATCACTACAATAAATTGACACAACAATATTACATATTTGCATTCCCCCTAAAGCTTCCTAGGCTAAATTTTTCTGCCCTTGATTGTCAAAACATTTGGACATTTCCTTTTTCCAATTCAAAATATCAAAAAAAGCTTCAAATTATGTATCCATTCGTGAAAAAAACCAACACCTTCATTTCTAGCCACCATCTGTTCCTTAGGCCTGTTAACATTAAAACAAAATTGCATCAAACTTAACAAAATTGAGTCAAAACTTACCATGTGGTATGCCTTTAATAATTCTCAACTTCCATCATATCAAAGTGCTCCTCTTCCATCAGTCATATCCTTTGTCATTCAGATTCAATATCATCTTGCCAAATAGCACACATATCAGGACCTTCCATCTCTATTGGATTGTTTAATCCTATTTGTATAAAAGCTGAGGTATTTTCACCTCTCTCCCACACCTGAAAAAGGTGCTTCATTTATATTAATATTAATTGCAATTAACCTTATAATTATTTGATCATTACTTGCATGATAAATCTATCCATCACATATATTTTCTTTATTTTTTAAATTCTCATGGAGTACACATTCCAAAATATAAACATGCATGATGAGATACAATCAAGATGAATTTTTTACATTACCATGTTCAAATATGAATATCTTATTTATATAATTTTTTGTGAGTACTCATTTACTTTAGGATACATGGTCATGGTAGAATTCACATGCATCTGAAATTAGAAGAAAAAATATTATGTTGAAATTTAATAGCCATGCCAATTCCCATTTAGTTACAAGTTCATTTATAGAAATAATTAATACATCTATATATCAAAAAATGATGCATTATTGTACAAATTTGAGTTCATTTCTTGATTTATCACTCATTTATTTATGAATAGTCCCAAATATTTAACCTTAACACATCTCTAGCAACATTTATTTCTATAAAACCATAATTTATTACACCTATGCATGCATTTACATTCATTCCCCATTTCCAACTTAACAGTTTCCTAGACTAGGTCAATCTTAGATGGATGATTAATCCCACACCCTGTATAATTAACCCAAACTAAAAATTAAAATTCAAGTTTGATAGATTTCCTCCTATTTCATACTCATTATAAAATCACTTGTACACATTTCGTCTAATTATTTTTTGTCTTAACATTTATAGGAATTTATTATATATGTCATTTTACATCAAGGCAATAAAAAATCATTCATAGATTATATGCATTACAAACAAAAAAATTTATATGAATTTTTTAATAAGGAATAAAAAAAGGAACCCAATCTACATCAAACTTATCTATATCATTTGTACTATATGATACTATTATTGAATCAATAATTTATATGACCTTATTTAGCTAGTTTAAAAAAGGGGCTCAATGTCTAATAGCATTGTTTACAATCTGATAATCTTGTCAAGGTATTTTAAGTTGAACTGTTATAATTAGTCAAAAAGAAGTAGATAATCTAGCAAATTGAATACTATGAGTTCTCATTTCACCAATTAAGATCTCTACAAGGTATAAGATAGGTCCATGTTATAAAAAATTATCCAAAGTTGTATGTTTAGTCTACATAAAATACTATGATAGTTCTAAAGCATCTTCCAGATAAAGAGTATATTTTCAATTTCAATGCAAGTGAAATTGAAAATTGAATCATATTCATTATTGACAATTATTATTAAGTATAAGTATCCCTTGCATTTACTTTCCTAAAATAACATTGTTTGTATGTCATTTATTTATCTAAAGTAATTTTTCACTAGTCATGTAAGTGTTTGATTTACTTAGCCAAGATTAAATATGGGATTTTTTATTTTCCTTTATATATTAATGAAGGAATAATATATTTCTTTCAAATAATAAAAATTCATCAAAATTAAAGAGGATATATATGTTGATCCCAAACTCATTTTCACAAAATTTTGTAATGTAGGAATCAACTAAAAGAACTTACTCCTCAATTTCAAGTATAAATCCATTTATTGAGACAATCATTGATCTTAACTAAAAATTTATTAATCTTATAATGTTTTATGCTATAGAGAAAATTAAGCATTCATGTGTCAATCAATAACAATCCCACATAATTCATTGTACATAATATAATATTTCAACCTTCAACTCTTCATTCTATTTACCACATTCAAATGGAAGAAATTCAAATTATATGAACTAAATGCACAATTCATTATCATAGGTATAGGAATTTAATTATACTCTTAACGCTTATTTTCATCCATGATTACTTTATAAAAAAAATTTAAAATTTATAAGTATGGAGAAATTTTTTCCTTCAAACATTATTTTGGTTTCCAACCCTTACTTCTTTTTCGCTTTGGGATGGATCCACACCCAAAAGACAAAGACTACTCTTGCATAAAGGTGTGCAATGCACCACATGGTGGTTGCATGAATTTATATATATTGTTTTCCTTTTGGGCCTGAGCTGGAACACGTGTCTACTTGGTGGGGATTTTCCTCAAAACCATTCTTACAAAATCTGAAATCACTCACCTGCTTGCCATGTCATTCATTTTGGCAGAAGTCTGTATCTTCCGCAGAGGGATCTTTTTGGGAAAAGTTTGTCAGAGGGCACAGTGGAGATCTTACTTTTGGGGTGGAACCTTTGAGTCAACATCATCATTCTTCATATCTAATCGATCGGATTTTTCTAGGTTGTGTTAAGATCTAACAGTATATGTTCGCAAAGCTTCTATAAAATCTAGAGTCATTAATGAGGCATCCCAGGATTTTATGAGCAAAGATCATTGCAATATAATCAATCTCTAAATTATATTGTGATCAATCTGGTGTGGACATCTTGTGTTTTTTCATCTTACTAGTTATGAAGGTGGCTCTCCTTGCTAGCTATTTAAAGGGGTTCATAGTAGAGAATAAAAAATATTGGACAATCTTTGAAAAAGAACCAACCTCTGAATCTTTTAAAAGAGGATATTTTTAAAGAATTTTTAATTTCTTAGGGATAGAAGGATTTTAAAGATCACTATTCATGCTCTCTAGCATGTTACATTTGTTAAGACTATTAATTGATTGGCATCCAACCTCTATTTTTTAGTTAATTTATTGCAAGAATTAGATCTGTTAAGAAGAAATCTCTGAAATTGTGCATTTTGTGGCCTTTATCACGAATTTATTTTTTCTTATCATTTATGCTAAGAGAAATATGTTAAATCCTTATGTAGATAGACTCAATGATTTTTCCGCATATTATTATCTTTTATGGTTGATGCTATCTTTCGTAAAACGAATCATGTTTAAAATACTTTTTCATTTTTTGTAAAAGATATGTTGTTGTTCATATTATGTTGTAAGAGAGGGAGGGTTTTGTAAATATCCAAATATCCTTGTTGGTTTTTTCGGTTTCCTATTACTGTCAGACCTTAATGGATTCTTCCCATAGGGAGATTTGAAAGACTACACTATGCTTTATCTAGCCTTTGTTGCTCATTCTCTTCCCAACAATGAAGGGTTTGTGGCATTTTGTGTCTATTTCTTTAGTTATAAGGAATTGATAAGATTTTGAAATATTATGAAAACCTTGGTGCATCACCATTTTTTATGTTTTTCCTTGAATTTCACTCCCCCTTTTCACACACACAAAGAAGACAACTTTATTTAAAAATATCAAAGGCCATTTAGTGAGGTCTAATTTAGTCACCCATGTGCTGAATTTTCCATAAGGTTGTTTGAAGAGGCACAAGCTTTTATGATCAACAGTTCTTTTTTTGGAACACTCGGTGGGACTCGAAGTTTTTCAAACATCTGATTAAAAGTTAGAAGTATTTCATAAATCAGACCAAGAGGAGAGGCTGACAATCTCATGCCCAAAGTTCAAACAAGAGCATCTTCTAGAGGCCATTTCTATTTCTCCCAGATACCTACTTCGATACCTAGGAGGAGAAGGCTTACAAGTTTCGTATCACCTATAAGAAACAATGAAGTGAGAAGTGTTAGGCCACAATCCAAAGCCTTATCTACTCTACTAGGAGGCTGAACCTTCCAAATCAAAATACCCATCTACACTATCTATGGGAATCTATTTACAATGGCTCACATAGGTGCTCCTGCTCTTAGAATTTTTGTAACTTGGGATAGCGGTAGCCCGTTACAACCACCTATGCCCCCAGATATATGTCCCAATGTACCTACCAATGCTCTCAAGGAAATCCCAAATTCTTTGAGGAGGATTTCAAGACCCCTTCTAAGCATCTCTAGGATATAGAAAAGGTATGCAAAGTACATAATGGAACCGATTGAAATGTGGTATTAAGTGTTATCATATGGTTTAGGACATAAAACACACCCACTTCAAAAATATTCCACTCAAGGATAACCCTAGAGATCTCAATGAAAAGGAGAAAGAGATCTTACAATAGGGTTGTCCTAGGGGTTGAATGTAAACTAATAAGGGGTTCACCACCAAGTAAGAACTTCGAAAGACAAATGTAATGTAAAGTATAATGCAAAATGAAATGTAAAACTCTAATCCAATGCAAAGCTTCACTAAATGCCCTAAAAATCCAAATGAAATAGAACAAAAAGCTACAGAACAGAATCTGTGCACCTAGAAATCTAGAGATGGTTGAATGGATATCTGAAATACTAAAAAATATTAATTTTTGACCTACTAGGACTCATTTTCCAATCTTGGAAAATTAGTCTCAAATCTAGATTTCTACACAAGAAATAGTTTTGAGGAAAAGGGTATCTAAATCTGCAAATAGTTCTGGAAAACACATATCGTGGGACTCATTCACCACTTGTGGTGAATCAATCCACTTTCATTTTTTTAGGAATTCAAAGTATGGATTTGCACCTCTCAATCTACTCTATCTTTCCTAGCTTATTTCCAAATTTGAATATGTAAAATGACCTACAAAATAGAATATATACTTGATTTTCTTATGGGGGGTTTTCCTTGGTCAAACCCATAGTTTGGTAATTAAACATTGATGAAAATAAAAAAATGTGAATAGAAATAAGATTGTAAATACTAACCTTAAGTGTGTGTAAGATTAGGAAATCTAAAATGCAATGCAACCCTATTCTAATGTGTAAGAACAAGATGGATGAATGAAATATGACAATGAATGACTCACTTGGAGAGATCTCTAATCACCCCAAATCAACCTTAATTATGCTTGTACCCTCCTTATTCTAAAATTAGAGTGACAATGGAGTATGGAATCACTTAGCAAACAAGTCATTAGGCTTGAATTGATGGCTAGTTACATCTCCCCAACCTATAATCCATCATGATTCACCATAGACAACCATGATCAACCCTTGACAATGCTAGATCTTGAATGAAAGTGGGCTTCAAGACCTATGAAACACTTTAATGTTGCTCCAAGACTTCAACTTTTCTATAAATGAACTCTTGAATGCTCTTGTGAAGAATAATAGAAAGCTTATGTATGCTTGTATCTTGAATTTGTTCTCTAAAATGATTTCTTGTTGTTAAAAAATGACTTAAAAGCTTGATTATATAGGCATTGGCACCTAATTTCCTATTATTCAAATCTCAAAGGACAACATCCATCAAAATTTTGAATTAAAAAGGTGATTTTCCCAGTCAAAATTAAAAAAGCCCCCAAATAGGACTCATTCACCACCCTTGGCATATGAGTCTCACCCTTGCTTTTTAAGGTGGTTTTTCAAGAATTTTGATATTTTAAATGATTTTGTCAAGTTTTTAATTGAAATAAGCCTCAAGATCTGAAATAATGGGTCTTAGGGGCCTGTTAATGATGAATTAAAGGGAAATTAATGCAAGGGTATCAAAATAGGTCCAAATTAGGCAAGGGATTGTACTATCTCCAAGAAGGGAGTATAATTTATGTTGCCACATTTAGCCCCCACTTTAGTTCCCATATGACTCTATGTGTATATGCAAGCTAAAGGACTTTGAACAATACACTTTATTTCAAAAAAGGATACTCATACTGGAGAATGAAGCCCCCATTGGAGCTATTTGAAAAACCACAATGTTAGGAACCACATCCTACAACATGAATTCATTAGTTGCTCAAAAATCCTCTTATCTAGAACTTCTTCTAGAAATCAAATTCGAGGGTAGATGTATGCCCCCCCTTGATTCTTCTTGCTTTATAGAGGTGGAATCGAGATAGTAGTCTAGCCACATTGAATAACTGAAGTCATATCATAGGGTATTTCCAAGTACCATACCACATAATGATATACATTTCATGAGGAAGGGAGTGGAGTCACAATTCCAATGCAATAAATGGCATCAAAATGGAGCATTTTAGCACCTGTTATGTTGGTTTCAATGAAAGACACTTGTTAACTCTAATATAGTAAAAACCATAATGTTAACTTATATAAGAGTAAACAATAGAGTAGATTCTAACAATTTTTTCATTTACCTTCTTGTAGGTTGAGTGTGGTGAAGAGTGATTGAAGATGTCGAGTCAATGAGATTACAGACCTCTGAGACTAGATGTCTTATGAGATTAGGTCACCCATGATGAACATTATGATTCAGTGAGTTGATTTTTCTACCTTAGCTTTGTCTTTATGCATTTATTTTATGATTTTTATGCTTTTCTAGGTTAATTTAGGGCCTTGGAA
This sequence comes from Sequoia sempervirens, assembly GCA_007258455.2. Taxonomy (NCBI): domain Eukaryota; kingdom Viridiplantae; phylum Streptophyta; class Pinopsida; order Cupressales; family Cupressaceae; genus Sequoia; species Sequoia sempervirens. The sequence continues at coordinate 338,486,292 of VDFB02193867.1, read as the reverse complement.
GAAAAATTTGCAAAGCGTCCCTTTTTTTACAAAGTGTCCCATTTTTTTGTGAAGTGTCCCTTTTGTTCACAAAGTGTCTCACTTTTTTCCAAAGTGTCCCATTTCTTTGCAAAGTGTCCCAAAAGGGGTCTAAAGTGTCTAGGACCTTTAGGAGAGTGCACTAGAACAACTTTAGTACACTTTTTTAATTGTTGATGTAAAGATTTAATATTTTTAGAATGCTTATAGGACATATTTTTCTCTTTCTGTTAGATTCCTACCCATTAGTGGCAACGTCTAGGTGGTAGATAGATCACCACCTCTAAGACCTAGACCTTACTCTTTCAGTAGAGGAGACAAAGATCTTGCATACTACAAGATTATACTGGGCGTACCCCATCCTCCCATGAGGTACCATGATCCTATGTTGATGGAATTTTAGAAGAGTGATGGGACACAAACACCTGCATGTTTCATCTTCCTATTGGTGAGATGACCATTACACTAGAGGATGTACATCATGTACTCCAAGTTATGATTCAGGATGAGATGGTACATTTCCTATTGGAGCAGTCCTTCTAGGAGATGAAATATGACATGCAATACTTCCTTGGAGGTCTAGTGCATGATGGCATGGTTAGGCCACAAATCAATCTAGCGATGCTACTATACTTATAGGATCCACTAGTTGCATGGATTAGGATGTTCACAATAGCACTAGTACTCATCCCTGATGGTCGAGGAGCATACTTAGAGGGAGGGATAGTACACATGGTTTGAGGGATGGTAGAGCATAGGACCGTATACGTCTTGGGGCGCAACATCCTAGCACATCTATATTATGTTCTTGGATGGTTTTCATTTCTGGAGGTCAATAGCATGGTACACTATATGCTGCTACAGGTGTGGTGCTTGGAGCATATCACATGTACTAGACCATCAAGGTTTTCATGCACAATATCCCTAGGGTATTCTCAAGCCTTCAGCTATCCATTGCAATGTTTATGGCAGTATGGTGACTTCCACTTTTTGAGAGTCATATTTGACCGATTAGATGAGGATGAGATCCTATGGAGACCTTACCAACTTTTTTTGCAGTGGCCAAATGAGACTTGTCAAATGAGGAGGTTGTAGATGTACAGGTGCTTGATAGGCATACATGATGACATAGTATAATATTTCTATTATGATCATGTTATCTGATAGTTTGGATAGGCTCAGATAGCACCCAAGGCATGACCCTTTTTTAGGAGATTAGTATGGAGTGCCCAAAGACCCGATGATTCTAGATAGTTCACTACTGAGGATGTTATCTATAGTGAATCCAAGTACTCAAATCATGATATACCTCTGGTCTTTGACATTGATGGCATTAATACCACAAATTCCTACAAGGAGTGGTGGGTAGTATCATGGTCGGCTCCCATAATCATATTGGATGAGCCAATAGGTGATGCAAGGCCACTCTCAGAATAGGGAGATGAGGAGGATGACAAGGTTAGGGATACATGCTACAGGGTTTCCAACATATTCATAGATGTGATAGGTAAGGATTATGATGAGATCGCAGATCCTCAATATGATGGCTATGAGGAGGAGGATGATGATGACGATAAGGAGCATTTGATGAATGAGGGAGGTGACCTGCATTAGATGAGGATCCAATGGGCCATGAGTGGGGAGAGCCATTTCCCATTCATGTTACTAGATCATGATTAGAAGCTGCAATAGGAACTAGTACCCATAGTCATGGAGAGGATAGCACATCCTCCATGCCCCTTGCACACGATGAGGCTATCTTCACACAACCTACTAGAGAGCTAGGCGTTCATATTTTATTTACTACTATACTTTATACTTATGCTTTATGTTTTAGGCTTTAATTTTATGTATACATATATATCATGATGTGTATAGATTATATTTATGGTTTCTATCTTGTAGGAGTTGTGAGAGATCTTCACGATCTCTATCATCAAGTAGCTACGAAGATAGGTCCTCCATTAGTTGATGAGGATGCCACTGATATAGACTATGTGCCCCCACCCATCATGAAGTGGGATCCAAATTTGTTCAAGTCATATGTCAAACTATGGGTAATGTATGAGAGTCTTAGGAGGAATGTCCACTGGGTCAAGGCTACCTAGGATGCACAATCATCTCAAATCCTAGTAGAGTTTGAGAGACTACAGTTAGAGGTAATCAAACTTTAGGTAAAGAGAGATCAGCTAGCACGGGAGCATCGAGAGGCCCTTGGATAGGTACAAGGTTAATAGTTTTCTCTTAGTGCACTTGACATCTCACAATCACAATCACATGCCATTGTCTCCTGATGGAGCACCTCTAAATAGATGCGAGCACCAGATCCTAAGGGATCTAGCAATCACATATCTCATTAGCATTGTATATATTGATGACATGTACACAAAACTTTGATATATATATATAAGAATTTGATGTTTTAATACTTGTGTTTATACATTTAATGTTAAATGGAAATGTGACTAATTATATAATCTTTGTAAGATTATTTAATGAATGTCTCCATGATTTAACATGTTTTATGTGATCTAATTAGAACTTACTCTAGTTTCTCTTAGATGCAACATTGTGATTAAGTATGTTCTGTTGAATTAAATACACTTATGATATAATTAAAGGACATTAAATGCATATAATGATCTAATATAACATAACACACAAGATTATATTGAATAACATGAACTCTAAAGTAACCTATTAATTTAAATAATTACCTTAGTATTCAAGACACATAAATAATTTCTTGTCAAGAACGAAGCAATGTGAGAGCACATAGACTATATCATCTAACTCTAACATCATTGCTTTATCATTCACACTATTCAATTTCATAGGAAATAGTACCGATGTAGATGTACAACATTAATAGGTTCTTTGAGAGGTGTGCCATCCATTTATATTAACATGTATGTACCAAACCCATATCTTGCATTAATTATATAAGGTCCTAACAAATTAGGGCTGAATTTTCCTTTATCGGTCAGGTTGGCATTATAACATTATGTTGATTCTCACATAACACAATGTTTCCTTTATTGAATACATGAGGGATGACATTTTCATTCTAGCTACACTGCCTTATTTTAGAGTAAGCTTGGAGGTGCTCAAGAGCATTGATGCATTATTCATCAAGCTTTTCAAGCTGATGCAACCTTTGTTCTTTGTAATTGTTGTCATTAATAATTCCTTGAAGAGTGATTCTTAATGTAGTAATCTCTTACTCCAAGGACATTATTTCCTCGATACCATAGACAAGATTAAAAAGTGTATTCCCTATGGGTAATCTAATACTCATACAATAGGCCCATAACAAATATGTTAATTGCATGCGTCAATCTTTGTTATGTTAGTTACTGGTTTTCTTTAAGATTTGTTTAAGGGTTTTATTGGTTGATTCAACTTGACCATTAGATTGCAGATAGCAGGGTGTTGAAAAATGATGATGTATGTTAAACATTTCCAATAACTTCTTCATGTCATTATTCTTAAACGGTGTGCCATTATCAAAAAATAATGTTGAAGGAAGTCGAAAGCGAGCAATAATGTGTTCTAATATGAAATGACATATCACATCTGCAGTTATTGAACGAAGAGGGATTGCTTCTACTCATTTTGTGAAATAATCTATTGTGGTGATTATGAATGTATCTCCAATAGAGGAAGGTGATGATTTTTTTCCAATGATTTTCAAACCCCAATCCATAAAGGGCCAGATAGGAACTTGAGCTTGAAATTCATAAGTGGGAGCATGAACCAAATTTCTATGTTCTTGACATTTGTGAACTTTTTTATGTATGCAAAGCAATCTATTCCATATGTCTTTAATAGTATCCAATGCAAATAAGTTTTTGAACAAATTTTTTTCATCCAAAGTGACCACCACAAGCACCCATATGAACTTATTCAAGTGTTGTTGGTATTTTAGATTTTTTTAGGCATCTAAGTAAGAGACCATTAAACTATCTTTGATAGAAGACATCGGAAAGAATTATATACTTAGATGTGAGTTTTCACAGGCGGGCTTGGATGTTCTTTGTTGTTGGCTTGAGAAAGGTACCATCTTTCAAATAATTGAATATCGTATTGTACCATTCACTTGAGTCTTCCCTAGTTGTTGCTAATACATATTCTGCTTTATCTTCGATTGATGGTTTCATAGCTATATGCACAATGAAGGTGAATTCTTTAGAAGGATCTTGAGGGGATATAAGGGAAGCCACACTTTCCATTCCATCTATGTGACAATTATCTTTTTGAGGGATGTTGCCAATGGTAAATGATTCAAACTTCTCTAGAAAAGTCATTGTAAGATCCTTGTATTTTGATCATTTGTCATATTTTTCTTGATATGTTCCATTTATTTATTTAATGACTAATTGTAAGTCACCAAATATCTTAATGTATCTTGTGCCCATGACTAAAGCAGCACACAATCTAGTGAGCAATGCTTCATACTCCTCATTGTTGTTTGTACATAGGAAGTTTAATCTGTATGATAAGGGAATAGGCCCTCGCATAGGTGATATTATTATAACCCCCACACTGGAGCCAATTCTACACCTAGATCCATCAAAATATAATTCCCATGTATTAGCTTCAATTTTCTACACATTATCATTGGGGAAAGAGTCATTACTAGGTAATGCTAAAGGAGAAGGGGCATTAGCTAGTTGGTTAGTCAAGGCTTGAACCTTAATTGTTTTTTGTGAAAACAATTTAAGGTCAAACTCAATTAACAAAATCACCCACTTAGCTAAGCGCTCTGATAAGTTTTTTCTTGTGAGGAGATGTCTTAAAGGGTCAAATTTCATCATCACTTATATTTCAACATTCAATAAGTAATGTCACAACTTACTAGTAGTGAATACAAGATCCAAACATTGTTTCTCTATCATTGTGTATTGCTTCTCATAATCAATCAAGGTTCATATAATGTAATAAACAAGTTGTTCTTTACCATTTTCATCATTTTGAGCCAACAATGTTGCAAGAGGATGGGCTGATGCTATTGCATATAAGATAAATGGTTCATTTTGCATAGCGGGTTGTAAAACAGGTGGAGTGACAATATATTCTTTCAAACTCTCAAAATATTTTTTACAATCCTTGTTCTCAATCAAAATGCACATCTTTCTTGAGGAGATGTGTGAATGGTACTATTCGATGCGTTAAATATGCCACAAAACAATGAATAGCTTAAATTCTTCCTTGTAAGGTGCATAATTGAGATATGTTTCTAGGAGGTGGCATGTTAACTATAGCATCAATTTTTTGTGTCAACCTCGATGCCTATGTGAGATACAATAAACCCTATATGTTTTCCGCTATCTACACTAAAGACACTTTTTCATATTCAATCTCATGTTGTATTTTCGCATTCATTCAAATATTTTTTGAAGGACATTTACATTTTCTTGTCTTGTTAAATATTTGGCTAGAATGTCATCAACGTAATCTTCCAAAATATTATGTATGTAGTCATGAAATATCAATGTCATTGCTCATTAATATGTTGTACCTACATTCTTCAATCCAAAAGGCATCATTACCCAACAAAATGTTCCCCAAGCTATTGTAAATGTTTTCTTATATTGATCTTGAGGGTTGATAAAGATTTGATTCTACCCAAAAAATCCATCCATGAATGACAAAAAAGCATGTCCCGCAGTCAAGTCTACTATCATGTCAATATTAGGAAGGGGAAAATTCATACACATCCTAATATGATTGTCACGTTTTGCAACTGTGACAATGTTTGAGATCCAGGGAGAATAATCGATAGGTCTTATAAAACCAACGTCAAGATGCTCTATTCTATCATTGTGTATTGCTTCTCATAATCAATCAAGGTTCATATAATGTAATAAACAATATGTTCTTTACCATTTTCATCATTTTGAGCCAACAATGTTGCAAGAGCATGGGCTGATGCTATTGCATAGAAGATAAATGGCTCATTTTGCATAGCAGGTTGTAAAACAGGTGGAGTGATAATTATATATTCTTTCAAACTCTCAAAAGCTTGTTTACAATCCTTGTTCTCAATCAAAATGCACATCTTTCTTGAGGAGATGTGTAAATGGTATTGTTTGATCCGTTAAATATGCCACAAAACAATGGATAGCTTAAATTCTTCATTGTAAGGTGCATAATTGAGAGATGTTTCTAGGAGGTGGCATGTTAACTATAGCATCAATTTTCTATGTCAACCTCAATGCCTATGTGACATACAATAAACCCTAGATGTTTTCCGCTATCTACACTAAATATGCTTTTTCATGTTCAATCTCATGTATTTTTGCATTCATTCAAATATTTTTTGAAGGACATTTACATTTTCTTGTCTTGTTAAAGATTTGGCTAGAATATCATCAACATAATCTTCCAAAATCTTATGTATGTAGTCATGAAATATCAATGTCATTGCTCGTTGATATGTTGTACCTACATTCCTCAATCCAAAAGGCATCATTACCCAACAAAATGTTCCCCAAGTTGTTGTAAATGTTGTCTTATATTGATCTTGAGGATTGATAAAGATTTGATTGCACCCAAAAAATCCATCCATGAATGACAACAAAGCATGTCCCGTAGTCAAGTATACTATCATGTCAATATTAGGAAGGGGAAAATCATCTTTTAAAGATGCTCTATTCAAATCATGAAAGTTCATACACATCCTAATATGATTGTCAGGTTTTGCAACTATGACAATGTTTGAGATCTAGGGAGAATAATCGATAGGCCTTATAAAACCAACACGAAGGAGCTTTTCGATCTTAGTTTTAACTAATAAGGCTATCTTAGGTTTCATTTTTTGAATCATTTGTCTAATGGGTTTAGCATTTTCAGTGAGGACTATATTGTGTGTTACAACCTTAGGATCAATTCCAAACATATCCAAATAAGCCCAATAGAAAAGTTCAAGAAAGTCATGAAGCAAAGTTCCAATATCCTCTCATTCTTCATCGTTAAGGAACTTCCCTATTTTAATATTTTTTTCTTCATTGTTTATATCCATCTGTATGTACACTATATCTCTTAGAGGAAGCACATTTTGTTTCAAAAATTTGGGGTTGTATTCTTCTTTGTTCATGTCAACTTGAGAACTTCTTCTTCTCTATCTTTTTGCTTGGTATTAATCATAGCACATGTAAGTTGCCTCTTTTTAGGAGGAGTGAATGTTTTTTCATAAAATCCTAGAATTTATTTCAAGGCTTCATCATCTTTTAAAAACTCCAATGATTCTTCACAATTTGTATCAATCAATTTCAAATGCTTCAAGGTGAGATTTTTTTTAGTATTACACATGATGGTGTTGATGTTTAATGATGGTCTCTTCATTGCTTTCATAATTTTAGAAGGGAAATATCCCAAACCACTTTTTGTCTCTTGTGTATCAGGTTCCATAGGGAGACAAATTCCTTGTTCATTCTTGCCACATCCTTTTCCACTATAACCCAATTGTTTCATAAGTTCATAACCTCTCCCATGAATTCTTTCCATTTCTTTCAAGTTTGGTGGGTGTTGATAAGCTATCTCATCAAAGTTTTTTGTGTAACTTGTGTCTTCTTCTAAAGTGGATGAGGTAGATGCTTGTGATTGTTCTTCTGAATTCTGTGTTGATATTACCAATAGTTTTTTTTTCTTCTCATATTCTTTATTTGTGGTTATGTACTCTCCCATAAATGAGGGTGTGAACTCCAAAGATCCCTAGTCATCAGCCAATAATTTAGACACTTTTTTTGTTTCTTGTTTCTCTTCCTTTATAGGTTTTATGTTTGATGTTGGAATTAATGTGCTTAGAGGACTTGTCAATCCTTTTTCAACTTGTAAGAAACTTTCAGGCTCAGGGTCTATTTCAACCTAGTATACCATGTTGTTATAGACATATTCTATGATGTGATAAAGGGACAACACCACATGCATCTCATCAATCCATGGTCTTCCAAAAATAAAATTGTATGAAATATCATGAGGCATAACATGAATTTGAGTTTGTAAGGTAGACTTTTTGACTATAATAGGTAAACTAATCATACCAAGCAATTGCTTTCCTACATTGTCAAATCCTCAAATCGATAAGGAGTTAGGCTCAATTTTTTATTTTTCCACATGCAATCTATCTAAAATTTTCACACTGCACACATTAAGGGTTGAGCCATTATCAACAAGGGTCCTCTTTATTCTCGTTTTATTGAATTTGGCTATTATCATGAAGGCATCATGTCTCTTTCTCATCTCCAAGGGAGGGAGTTCATGTTGGTGAAAGGTAATTTCTACATTAATTGTATTCATTCCTTGTATTAGAGCCACCACATCATTTGCATTTGTATTAGGAGGGATCACAACCTATTCTAAGGTTGTTTGAAGGATGGTGTGATAGTTAGGTGAATTTTGAATTAGGTCTCATAGAGATATATTTGTAGGAGTATTTTTAAGTTGTTCAACAAGATAATACTCCTTCCCACTATGAGGAGGTAAATGAGGAGTGATAGGAAAGATGGGATTTGGAAAAGGTAATGTAAAACCCCATCACGCAACCTAGAGGACAATGCAATACTGTAGAAGCACAACTAATTTTTTTTTTAAAGTTAAAACAAGATGACTAAAGTAACCTACTCTAGCTACATACATCCTCGAGGCTACGCAACGCGTCTACATGTGAACACCATTACTTATAAAATTTAACCAACCATAGCATATGAATATTAAACTCAAGATACAACTTACAACAAAGCATTAAACCATTTCAAGATAAATCTAACACATAGAAATGTTTTAAACATATTTCCACATATACAACACCATTAAATCCAATAATGAATAGATCATAAATACTATTACAATTACAAAACAAAGGTTCACCTCGATACAAATGAGGTATTACAATTATACACATAGATCCACAGTTACAATGAAGAAGGAGAAGAACAACTCCAAAGAATCACATGAGCTCCTCGAATAAGAAGATCCTACCATCACGAACAGGAAGAGAAACTCAATAGTGTAAGATGCACGCCACCCAACCATCTGGTACCCATAGGCCCAGCCCTCGTGCTAGGAGATAGTAACAGGAAACTAAGACAAACCTATTACCTCTAGACACAAGTAATATACAAGACCACACTGTACCAGTAAATGTAGAACAACACTGTACCAGTAAACACAAAACAACACTGTACCAAAAAGACACAAAACATAAGGTTACATTGCTTCCAAAACCACTGAATCAAATACATTCACTATATAATACAAATCGACCGTTGTCATAGAAGGAGTGTCATCACAAAGGTTGCATTGGTTATCCAAAGGAAATCTTCCTAGGTCCCGGCCCCCCTCTAGGGTTATCCTAGTAACCTCTCACGATTCTGGCCCCACATGCACACTAGTGTGAAATCGGTTATCTTTCAAGAAGATAAGATAACGATCTTGCCATTCCAGGCCTTCCTGACTTATCTCAAGTCTAATACTAGCCCTTGAGCCAATGAGCGAGGCTAAATTATCTAATTAAATATTAAGCTACTCCATCCCTAACAAAGGTTATTTAATTTCCACTGATTAAACTAACTTTCACACGAGTTATCCTGGGACCCCTTTGTGTCCCAGCCCCCGTTGAAAGCCACTCCCCTATCGACAACAAAATAACATATTCCACGGCCCAAGGGTAGATAGTGCACAAAATACAATAATACATATCAACTATTTTGCAAAGAATAACACATCCCGTTCGTAATAACCGGGTGCTCAAGTCCAATCACACAACCCGTTCATAGTAATCAGGTGTTCAAACCAATTTACACATCCCTACGGATGTTAAATACTGAAAACCAAAAAAAATGTGCACTACCTAAGGAAAATCTCAAAAAGGGCGAAGAAAAGATACAATAACCCTCTCACAATTTTACAATCTCTGCAAGACTTATAATTTTCTCGACAACAAATATCCCCAATGCCCAATACACAATTATAGAAGAATACACAACAATAAGAAGCCACTCAAGTAATTAAATAAATGACCATTAAGATTTCCTAAATCTAATAAATCCACAACGAATTAAACCAACTGCTTAACTTCGAGTTTGAAAATTACTCATAATATTCAATTCAAATTGCCCGCAAATGTGAATAGAAAATAATACCACTTCAAATAATTCAGGCACTTAAATAATCTAATATTCAGATTTCCTAAATCCAAATTAAATCAATAACTAGTTAAATACAAATTAACTTTCACTCCTAAGTCATTTTATTTTAAGATTTTATTAACCCATGCATTTACATGCTTTTATTAGTATATAAATACTTCTGTTTACAAATCATAAGGAAAATTAAAACTAATTGTTAACTCAAATTTCACAAATAAATATAAATAGAAATCTTAATCCTTCTAATAAGTAATAAAATAAATTTTCAATTTCAAATTTCACAAAACAATAAAGAACATGTTACAGAAAAATGTTGCCTCAAGAAAATGTTGCCGAGTTTCTCTATAATTTCAATTTTCAATGTAGCCAAAGCTTTCTTCAATGCAATTGTCTCATTCCAGAAGACACAACCAAAAACACAGCCAATAATTCTAAAACAAAATAATTTTAAAACAATTTCCTCACTAATTTTTCACAACCCATACAAAATTTTTCCCGTGAAACAACTTTCTTTTCTTTTTCCCTAATATCTCTCCCAATAATGAATTTCCAACAACCAGATAACAAATTTCTAACTCAAAGTTTTTTCAACAAAATATATTTTCCCTCAACAACCAAAGATATTTTTGAACCATATGCATTTAAATAAAATAAAACAATTTACTAATTGCAACTAATTTAAATATTCTTACTTATTTAATTACCATATTTTTTTAATAATAAAATTTACTCAATCAACATAATCAAAATTTATTTATTTATTTATTCTAAAGCCCTCACAACAATAATTCATTTAATTAAATATTTAAAATTAAATACACATTTAATCTACTAAATTAAATTTTCATAAGAATAAAATACCTAAAACAACAATGATAAATCTAAGACCAAATTCAAACTGACAACACACTGTACTGGGGTAAAGGTATGACTTACTATCTCCCAATATTACTGTTGAGTAGTGGACACGCTCAGACCTATGAAACCAGGTGAAGCTAATGTCCTATACCTGCAATCCTGCAAACAAGCAAATGTCGCACATGTATACATATAATAAATCATACACACCATGAAGAGAGAATCACGGAAATCACAGGACACTCGCGAGTGAGTGATGCAATACCGTTCTCTTCACCAATATAGTATCAATAACTGACAAAGCTTACATCATTAACATAATCAAAACACAAGGCATCATTAATTCAAGTACATACTATGCTAATCTAAAACATTCCATAATGATAACCTCATAATAAAATACAATCACATCAAATTATAACATTCACGTCACTTAACAGAGAGCGATCAAACAATAAACAAACACCTTAATTCAAGAGTTATTAGAAACAAAGTGTAACATTGGGAAAACATTGTCTAATCAACATAGCACAAAATGGAGGGGTGTTACATCCTCCCCCCTAGGGTTAGGCTTACTCCTGGAAGCCTACAAGTACCCCCAAAACAAACACCATAAAATCACGCATACTCAATGGCTTATAAACTGAACCAGTTCAAATCTTAACATAAAAACAACAGCAATCCCATGCTATAGTCAATCCAACCTAATACACTATCAACTCATGCAATTCAACATGGTGATGCAACCACCAACCAAAAATCCAAAGCATATAACCAAAGATTAACATACATACTACACATATGCACCCATACACACCACTAGAAATCGTCACAAGGTCACATGTGGGTCCATCTAGACACCGAAAAGAAGAATACTAAACCCTGATACAGGAATCCATGAACCAAAAGTCAAGTCCCACACAAATAATCCATACAATGTATCATAGTGCTACATGGAGTAAATCACCAATGCTATGATAAATCTCACATTCACATTCACTTTTATTAAGATGATAAATTGCCTTAGTACACACATATGTTATCCACATTTATTTCCCACACAGTGTGCAATAGCATTACAATGTTTACCCAAGAAAAGGTATGCAACACTTCAACATACATTTACCATTTTACATTTTGAATCTAGGTGCAATAATTTAACATCTACATGATTTCTTAAAACTTAACAATAAATTTGGGAACTATAGGCCTCACCAACAAGATACACCTATTATACAATTATCATTAACATGCAATAGTTTCACTAATCCCTTTTTCTCTAAACTTTTACTTACTACAAAATGATTTTCTATTCATATTATACATTTTCCATGATTATGAATGCAACTTGGGGAATTAGGTCCTTAACCCAAGGTTTGATCTAATAAAACAAACCTTCATGAATACATAATAATTTTCTCATAAGATACAACATACCATGGGTTTTCAATACACCACACACTCAAGGACAAGCATCTTTTCAAACCAATGGGAAGAGAGAGCAGACAATAGTTATTTACAGTTCTAACATAGGAACAAATGCAATCATGGTTTCATCATCACATGATCACTTCCACACAAATGCATCAATCATATGACAGTGTGCACTAATCTCTATGAACCAACAACATGATCATTTATTTTCTATTAGCATATTTCATAATTTCAAAACAATATAACATGCAAAAGTAACTCCAAAACCACATAGGGTCAATCAGGCAATCACTCGCACAAAGAGGTAAAGCATAAGAAAGCATGCATCAAATACTTGCATGGTGAAGAAAAACAATAAGACTCCCAAAAGAGAATACACACAAAATGAACTTCTTGGCACCCTCTAGGTCAAACAGACCTTCCAAAAACATGAATAAAGAAACCAAGCAAGGGTAATTTTAGGCAACACATGTCACCTGCAACCCACCAACAAACTAAGGTCCAACATGCTCACCCCCAACATAGGATATAGGAAGGTAATCGATCTCAACCTCGGAAGACTCTCAACGAAGGAAATCACTCCAATCCTGAAGGGTAAGGCAAGACCTAGGAGGCATCATTCCTCCACAACTCAAGACAAGGCTGGAAAACTAAACCCTCTAAAATGCCATATAAAGGAACTTAAAGTAAGAGGTCCTACGACTATCTCGCCCCAACAAGAATTTGGAACACACCCAAGAAACAAACTACAACCACACTCAAGAACCACTCAAGGGTCACAACACTTTACATAATGAAAGAGCCAAGAAACAAGAAGGAAGCCAAGCAAAACACACCTCTTGTTAGGCTTGCAAGCCTAACCCTCACAAAAGCATTCAACAAAATACATGCAAGGGCAGAAACAACAAAAAAATTGATTGTCGTCCACCACACACAACACATCAAAATCACACACTACACAATCATCCATAATGCATTCTTCCAGTAGAAAGGATATCGGTGCATTGCGCACTACACCGAGGGTCCTACCCTTTCCATTGACTTCCTGCACCATTGGAACATCACCACCTAAACACAACTTCTAGGTAAACAAGTGAGAACAACCCAAAAGGACAAACATAAATTAAAGAGTGAAACACCTAGGTCAATGTAATGGGCTCATAGTGCCCAATGTATAAACTTACACAACTAACAGCTTAGTGGTTTCACCATTATCCCAGAGCACCCAGTGTTTAAACCTAGGCTCTGATACCAAGTGTAAAACCCCGTCCCGAAACCTAGAGGACGATGCAATACTACAGAAGCACAACTAATTTTTTTTAAAGTTAAAACAAGATGACTAAAGTAACCTACTCTAGCCACATACATCGTCTAGGCTACGCAACGCGTCTACATGTGAACACCATTACTTATAAAATTTAACCAACCATAGCATATGAATATTAAACTCAAGATACAACTTACAACAAAGCATTAAACCATTTCAAGATAAAGCTAACACATAGAAATGTTTTAAACATATTTCCACATATACAACACCATTAAATCCAATAATGAATAGATCATAAATACTATTGCAATTACATCACAAAGGTTCACCTTGTTACAAATGAGGTATTACAATTATACACATAGATCCACAATTACAATAAAGAAGGAGAATAACAACTCCAAAGAATCACATGAGCTCCTTGAATAAGAAGATCCCGCCATCACGAACAGGAAGACAAACTCAACAGTGTAAGATGCACGCCACCCAACCATCTGGTACCCGTAGGCCCAGCCCCCGTGCTAGGAGATAGTAACAGGTAACCAAGACAAACTTATTACCTCTAGACACAAGTAATATACAAGACCACACTGTACTAGTAAATGTAGAACAACACTGTACTAGTAAACACAAAACAACACTGTACCAAAAAGACACAAAACATAAGGTTACATTGCTTCCAGAACCACTGAATCAAATACATTCATTGTATAATACAAATCGACCGTTGTCATAGGAGGAGTGTCATCACAAAGGCTGCATTGACTATCCAAAGGAAATCTTCCTAGGTCCCGGCCCCCCTCTAGGGTTATCCTGGTAACCTCTCACGATTCCGGCCCCACATGCACACCAGTGCGGAATCAGTTATCTTTCGAGAAGACAAGATAATGATCTTGCCATTCTAGGCCTTCCCGACTCATCTCAAGTCTAATACTAGCCCTTGAGCCAATGAGCAAGGCTAAATTATCTGATTAAATATTAAGCTACTCCATCCCTAATAAAGGTTATTTAATGTCCACTAATTAAACTGACTTTCACACAAGTTATCCTGGGACCCCTTTGTGTCATGGCCCCCATTGAAAGCCACTCCCCTATTGACAACACAATAACATATTCCACGGCCCAAGGGTAGACAGTGCACAAAATACGATAACAAATATCAACTATTTTGCAAAGAATAACACATCTCGTTCGTAATAACCGGGTGCTCAAATCCAATCACACAACCCGTTCATAGTAATCAGGTGTTCAAACTAATTCACACATCTCTATGGATGTTAAATACTGAAACCGAAAAAAAATGTGCACTACCCAAGGAAAATCTCAAAAAGGGCAAACAAAAGATACAATAACCCTCTCACAATTTTACAATCTCTGGAAGACTTATAATTTTCTCGACAACAAATATCCCCAATGCCCAATACACAATTATAGAAGAATACACAACAATAAGAAGCCACTCAAGTAATTAAATAAATGACCATTAGGATTTCCTAAATCCAATAAATCCACAATGAATTAAACCAACTGCTTAACTTCGAGTTTGACAATTACTCATAATATTCAATTCAAATTGCCCGTAAATGTGAACAGAAAATAATACCACTTCAAATAATTCAGGCACTTAAATAATCTAATATTCAGATTTCCTAAATCCAAATTAAATCAATATCTATTTAAATACAAATCAACTTTCACTCCTAAGTCATTTTATTTTAAGATTTTATTAACCCATGCATTTACATGCTTTTATTAGTATATAAATACTTTTGTTTACAAATCATAAGGAAAATTAAAACTAATTGTTAAATCAAATTTCACAAATAAATATAAATAGAAATCTTAATCCTTCTAATAAAATCATCTTATTATAAAACACCTACTTGTGCATTGTATGCATTAATTAATGATATAATATTTTTTTTAAATAATTATATATATATTCTAATTACATAATTTAATTATTATTTTCCAACGTTTATTTTAAAAATATCAAATTGTGCATGTGCATGCACCTATTTAAAAATACATTTAAATATATTTTAAATAATCTAAAATTATATGGAATATTTCTAATATATATTTTTAAACAAATAAATAAATATATAAATATAAATTAACAATTTCTAGACAACCCTAATCATAAATCCCGTATGTTCCGACTTTAATAACTTTTGTTTTCGGATCTGGGTTTCTTAGAAATTTTTTGTGAAGGTGTACAATCAAGTTGTCTAAAACATATAAAAAATTCAGCCCTACCTAAATCAAAAATTTTGAGTTATGATTAATTTAGTGACGCACTATTTATGCTGTTTTGATTATCAAATTTTCAGAGGTTTCCAATTATTTCAGTTTTCTCAGAAGATTTCATTTTCAATCCTACAGAGTTTTTCTAATTCTTCAAATACTTTTATTTTTATTTTCTATTGTTTAAAATCATTCCCTACAAAGATCTAAATCTTTACGGCAATTTACCACCTTCTACAGAAGAACAAATTATGTTTTCACAGGAAAAGGTTTCTAAGTTTTGATTTAAATTCAACAGAGGCTCAATAATTCCACTATAATTTCCTCCTATATAAATCTATTTCGAATAAACAAATTACACAGAGGATTTAATTGTTTTCTACAAAGGTTTCATTTTCACGACAATCTTTTAATAGAAAGAAACAAGAACTTCTACAGTATTGAAAAATCATTTCCTAAAACATTTCTAATTTGCATTATAGTAATAAAATAACTTTTCAATTTCAAATTTCACAAAATAATAAAGAACCTGTTATAGAAGAATGTTTCCTCAAGAAAATGTTGTCGAGTTTCTCTATAATTTCAATTTTCAATGTAGCCAAAGCTTTCTTCAATGCAATTGCCTCCTTCCAGAAGACACAACCAAAAACACCTCCAAGAATTCTACAACAAAATAATTCTAAAACAATTTCCTCCGAGAGATCCATAATTTCTTCACCAATTTTTCACAACCCATACAAAAATTTTCCCGTGAAACAACTTTCTTTTCTTTTTCCCTAATATCTCTCCCAATAATGAATTTCCAACAACCAGATAACAAATTTCTAACTTAGAGTTTTTTCAACAAAATATTTTTTCCCTCAACAACCAAAGATATTTTTGAGCCATATGTATTTAAATAAAATAAAACAATTTAGTAATTGCAACTAATTTAAATATTCTTACTTATTTAATTACCATATTTTTTTAATAATAAAATTTACTCAATCAACATAATCAAAATTTATTTATTTATTTATTCTAAAGCCCTCACAACAATAATTCATTTAATTAAATATTTAAAATTAAATACACATTTAATCTACTAAATCAAATTTGCACAAGAATAAAATACCTAAAACAACAATGATAAATCTAAGACCAAGTTCAAACTAACGACACACTGTACTAGGGTAAAGGTATGACTAGGTAACCCGTTACTATCTCCCAATATTACTGTTGAGTAGTGGACATGCTCATACCTATGAAACCAGGTGAAGCTAATGTCCTGTACCTACAATCTTGCAAACAAGCAAATGTCGCACATGTATACATATAATAAATCATACACACCGTGAAAAGAGAATAGCGGAAATCATAGGACACTTGCGAGTGAGTGATGCAATACCGTTCTCTTCACCAATACAGTATCAATAACTGACAAAGCTTACATCATTCACATAATCAAAACACAAGGCATCATTAATTCAAGTACATACTATGCTAATCTAAAACATGCCATAATAATAACCTCATAATAAAATACAATCACATCAAATTATAACATTCACGTCACTTAACAGAGAGCGATCAAACAATAAACAAACACCTTAATTCAAGAGTTATTAGAAACAAAGTGTAACATGGGGAAAACATTGTCTAATCAACATAGCACAAAATGGAGGGTTGTTACAAGTAAGGTTGTCAGAGTTAGTTGTTTCAGTTGTGGATTTTTGCTAGTGTTGTATGTATGAGCAATTGTATTGTTACTTGTTTACTACAAAACATTGTTATTTGGTGGGTAAATGGTAAATTCAGGCTTTTATTTAGGTTGAGGTTTGTGTGAGGGTGGGAAAAGGATAAGTTGACGTTGAATCACATTAACTTCTCTTGGTTTTGGTTCTTCATGAAAAGCCTTAATGGATGAACCTTGTGAGATGAAATCCTCAAGGGATTCATCTAACATGTCAAATTCATCACTACTAAAAGGCTTGAGAGTTAGGTTAACTTGGAAGAAGAGATTTGACATAGTCAAATAACTGTACTTTCTCCAAGTGGCTTAGATGTTGGATCTTGTCTTTGGTTTTTTTTCTAATGTATTCCAAATGTAATCTAATCTAATTGAGTTATGAACTAATGCTAAAAATGCAAAGTGCACAAATCTAATTCTATTCACAATTGCAATTTGAATGTACATTATGCTACTTCTAATTTCTCAAATGTAACAAAAAGTATGAAAACTAAAATAGAAAAGTTTTAACAATAAACAAAAGATTAAAAATAGGGAATTTAACTCTGTAAAATGCAATTCATAATTTGCACTAGGACTAATTTTCCCAAGGTTGTGAATGAGTCCCAGTAGGGATTTTTTTTAAATTTTTCAAAAAAAATTAATTGATTCTTGTGCTTTCTATACATTGTATGATTATCCTAAGTGAAAATGTAGATTTTATATGAATTTCAATGAAATGAGATGAAAAAATGTAAGCTATATGAACTTTCACTAATGAAAATTTTGAAAACCCTAGAATTCCAATTAACAAATGCAATTTCAATGCAAGCAAGATCTAGGATGATGATGGACTCCAAATCAGAAAATGAAATGTTCTAAATGTAGATTCACCAAAATTTAACCAATTTAAATGGGGTATTAAGTGTTATCATATGGTTTAGGACATAGAGCACACCCACTTCCAAGATATTCCATTCAAGGATAACCCTAGAGAGCTCAATGGAAAGGAGAAAGAGATCTTGCAATAAGGTTGTCCTAGGGGCTGAATGTAAACTAATAAGGGATTCACCATCAAGTAAGAACTTGGAAAGACAAATGTAATGAAAATTATAATGTAAGATGGAATATAAAACCCTAATTCAATGCAAAGCTTCACTAAATGCCCTAAAAATGCAAATGAAACAGAACAAAAAGCTATAGAACAAAATGTGTGCACCTAGAAATATGGAGATGGCTAAATGGAGTTTTGAAACACTGGAAAAATCTAGCTTTTTCACCTATTAGGACTCATTTTACAATTTAGGTGAATCATTCCCAAATCTAGATTTTTGCACAGGAAATAGTTTCAGGGAAAAGGGTATTTGAATCTGCAAATAGTTTTGGAAAACACCTACTACGGGACTCATTCACCACTTGTGGCGATTAGTCCACTTCTGATTTTTCAAGAATTCAAAGTTCATATCTACATCTCTCAGTCTACTTTTTCTTTCCTGATTGATTTCTTGATCTGAATCCGCAAAATGACCTACAAAACAAAATATATACTTGATTTTCTTATTGGGGTTTACCTTGGTCAAACCCCAGTTTGGTAATTAAACATTGATGAAAATAATGAAATGTGAATAGAAATAGGATTGTTAATCCTAACCTTAAGTGTGTCTAAGATTAGGAAACTTGAAATGCAATGCAACCCTATTCTAATGTGTAAAAACAAGATTGACAAATAAAATATGACAATGAATGACTCACTTGGAGAGATATCTAATCACCCCACATGAACCTCCATGATGGTTGTACCTTCCTTAGGCTAAAAGTAGAGTGATAATGGAGGATGGAATAACTTATGAAAGAAGGCATTAGGATTGTCTTGATGACTAGTTGCATCTCCCCAACCTAGAATTTATCATGATTCACCATAGACAACCATGATCAACCCTTGACAATGATATATCTTAAATGCAAGTGAGCTTGAAGACCTACAAAAACACTTTAATGTTGCTCCAAGACTTCAACATTGTTGTAAATGGACTCTTGAATGTTCTTGTGAATAATACTTGAAAGCTTTTAAATGCTTGTATCTTGAATTTTCTCTCTAAAATGCATGCTTGTTAAAAAATCTCTTAGAAGCTTGATTATATAGGCATTAGCACCTAATTTCCCATTATTCAAATCTCAAGGACCAACATCCATCAAAAAATTGAATTAAAAAGGTGATTTTCCCATTCAAAATTAAAAAATCCCCCAAATGGGACTCATTCGCCACCCTTGGCGAATGGGTCCCACCTAGGGGGACTCATTCACCCAAGGTGGTGAATGAGTCCCACCCTAGCATTTTGAGGTGGGTTTTCAAGAATTTTGATAGTTTAAATGATTTTTTGGGGTTTTTAATTGAAATAAGCCTTGAGATCTAAAATAATGGGTCATAGGGGCCTATTAATGATGAATTAAATGGAAATTAATGCAAGGGTACCAAAATAGCTCCAAATTAGGTAAGGGATTGTACTATCTCCAAGAAGGGAGTACAATTTTCATTACCACATTTACCCCTACTAAACAGAATGTAGCCCTCAAGTTACTAGTTGTGTATTTCAAAGGAAAGACCCAGGACTATTACAGGTCCTTGGCTTCCATTTTCTCTTGGGATCAACTCGACAATAAGTCATTCAAGTGCTTCTCATAGAAAGAAGATTGATCCTCTTTGCTGCAAAAATTAATCACTATCAAGAGGGCCCCACAAGAGGCCATGGCTGACTTCAAAACTAGTCTCCACAAAACCTAGAAAAGGATTCCTATGATAGCCAGGCCTTTGGAAGCTATGGTGTTTATGTTCTATCTAAAGTCTTTTAATTTGTACATCATAGTTATGATATAATCTATGGGAGGATATACCCTACCCAATGCATACAATCTAGTTGTGCATGCAAAAAATAGTCTAATCAACATCGAGAAGCTTCTTCCATGACCACAAATGCCCATGTTCATGGAAATCTTTGGTGGTCCCTGAGAAGAAGCAACTCCTGGCACCTTCACTCCACAAAAAAGCACATCGGTTGCACCACCATCTATGTATGTATACCCAAGAACAATCTAAGCAAAGATTTGGTCCCAAGCCAAAACAACTTGACAGAAGATGAGAACACATGGTGCTTCCCATGTAATGATAGTCACATGCCTTGTAATTTTCCAAGGTGAAATCTTCAATAGAATATAGTGGAGCAAAGAATCCAAGGTGTGTTTTTGAACATGGAAGAATATTAGTCTCCTAGGATGGATAACACACTTTAAAGTGCAAATGCAAGGGGTGTCCTTAGAGCAAGAGCTAGATATATCACCAAAGCAAGCACTTTTTTCTTGGATGGAGGAAGAAGATGTATTTTTAAATGATGTTCTGATGACTAGTGCCCTGTAGGTACAGTCAAACTACAACATAAGGTCCAAAATAAGGCTCACTATAAAATACATGCAATGGGCTCTAAAATGACAACAACCACAACCACAAGTGGAGAAAGCCTCGTAGATATGACCACTCAGTAGTCAAAAGCTCAGTTGTTTCCATAGAAAGATGTGGACAAAGCACTAAACCCCTCCACATTGGATCGACCTCTTTCAAAGACAAAAGAAATACCATTGTTCAAACCTAAGGTCCCACCAATCGAAATGCTTAATGTGCTAGAGAAACTAAAGAAGGCACAGTCTAATGTGTCTCTATGGTACGTTATATCAATTCAAAAATATAATACATTACTCTAGGAGGCATTGAAGAAAGAGGAACAAATGTTGTGGACAAATACAAACCCACCACACAATCAAGATAAAGGAAAAGGGATTGTGTCAGACCCTCGATCTTTAGGATCCATGGCATATATAAAATTCATGGTCAATTCAAACATGAAAGAGGTAAGCAAACCAAAGCATACCCCTTTCTTTTTAACACTTATTGTGGGGGATAATCTTTTACACAACAACATGATTGATTTGAGTGCTACCACCACGGTCATGCCTAATCAAGTGGTCAATGTCCTGAAACTAAAGTATGAGGCTCTTGAGAAAGGGATCATGTAGTTAGACGGGAAGAAAGTCCTAACCATCTATCACATCAAAGATCTATCTTTGACCCATATCTCATGTCCAATTCAAACTATCACACAAGAAGTAGTTGCAATAGACATTCCCCTAGTTGTTGGGATGTTTCTTTCAAGGGAATTCATGACAAAGCTTCGTGGATATCTAGTGCTTGATTGGTCTCATTTGATGCCAAAGACAAAGCATAGGATGAAGATGAAGATCTTATCTAAATCCTTACACCCTGAACATATAGCAAATAACATGATTTTGTACTTTGAAGCATCGCATACGTCCTCAAAAAAGAAGACATATTGCATAGAAATTTTAGAAGATGAAGAGGACATGAGTGATTGGAACCCTGAAGAGGAGGTCCTGCTCAATTACTTTATTGATTTTAACCCATTTAGAAACTTCCATAATACTAGGTTAGGCACCTATGTGATCTTCGATGATGACCAAGTCTTCCTTAAATTGGGAAAGGAGCATGAAGAACTTGGTGGACTAGGCAATGATAGCCTATGGACATTATATTTTGATGCTACCAAATGCAAATTTGGTTTTAGAGCAGACGTCCAACTGGTATCTCCAATTGAATCATAAACCCTCAAATCCTTCTACTACCAGTTCTCATGCTAGAATAATGATGTAGAGTATGAGGCTTTGGTCCATGTTTTGATTCTCGTAGAGCAGATGGGCATAAGAAGAATACGAGCATTTAGAGATTCAAAGTTGGTCATAAGCTAGGTCCACAAACAAGTAGCCACAAAAAATGTAAGAATGAGGTCTTACAAATATAGAATAGGGTATCTAATTAAGAACTTTGAGGCTTTTAACATACAAGTTATCCCACGATCCTAGAATGTCATCGCAGATCAGATGGCTTCAATTGGCTCAAATTTTGAGCCGACCCCTGAATCAACAAGGAAAAAAATCTAGTACAAACCATTATCTAACTATAAATTCCCGACAATGATCAAAAATTACAATATTTTAAGGACGACATTCAGATTGTCACTTTTCTACAAAGGTTAGGGAAATCTTCCAACCATTCATAGTCAGAAGCTATCTTGAGAAATAATGCCTCAAATGTATTGGCATTTAGAACTTTACATTATTGGTATAAAAATTGAAACTCACCAGGACAGTGTTGCAAGTCTCCTTGATGCACTAATAGAACCTCCATCGGGGTTACATGAAGTTTTTGGGGAACTTCTTCCAAGGTCTCCTTGATGGACTGATGAAATAGTGTGAGTGCAGTTTAAAGGGCTCTTTGGTAGGACTTCATGAAATCAATGGGACCCTAACTAAAGTATCTTCGATAGGCTAATAAGCTAGTGATCTATGGTAGTTATGTGCATGGACAAAGTACACAATGGGAACCACTGTCAATGCTACATTGATGAGACCTCTCTATTTTGATGGGAGGTGTTAAACTGTCTCCTTGACATCCCAATGGGATGGAGTAGTAAGTGATAGAAATGTTTTGAGGTGACATTGAGTGTTCGAAGAGACATGGTCTCGTGTCTCTTTAAGACACTCCAATGATTGAATGATTTGCTGAGTATGTCGAAGTAACACTTAAAGTTCAATAAGAGACTATCTCCAACCTCTTTGATGGTCTGATACACTTTAAATGGCAGAAGGTAATGATAGTTACATTTTTTTTTTCATTTCATGGTGGAAGTTGGAACAATTGGCTTCCTGGTAACTCCTGAGGTTTATACAAATTCCATAGTGCATTGAATGAATAGAGATAGGGAGCGTGATGTAATAGAGGGGATTGATGGAATGATTTGGATTGATCGAATAGTTCAATCAAGGAAATGTAACAAGAGAGGAGATAGGGTTGCAGAGAGGGGTTATGTTGTCAAGTTCCTCTAGATAAAATAGGATGTAAACTTTTTCTAAAGGTGTAGAGCCTAAATTGTATTATAACCACGAATTATGTTGTCAAATAATACAATGGCAATTTGGGCTCTTGGAGTGTGGGGTTTTTTTACCTGTAAGGGTTTTCCCCACATAAATTTGTGTGTTCATGTCTTGTGTTCTATCTTTCATGTTTAATGGTTCTGCTTGATTGTGTGATAGGGTGAAAATACTTGTTAGAATATGAGCAATAAGCAAAAGAGTGAAAATAACAACTATGAACACCCTATTCCTCAAGATTAGCCTATTTGGATTCAAAACAAAATAAAAACAACAAATAGAGTGGATTCACCTTATCTTGAATCGATCCTTTGGTTTTCCCTTTGATCTTTGATGTTGTATGCTCCTTTGGTTGCAAGAGGTGCAAGCTATGAGATGATAGGAGGATGGAAAATGAGTGAGAATGGATGCAAGTATGATAATTTGGCTAAGTATGGCTCAAGAGAAAAAATTTCAAGAGTTTGGATAGCATAAATGATTTCCCCCCCAAAATGAGAGAAAAGAGGGGGTATTTATAGAGAATTTTGAATTCTCTAGAGACATGGATGGTTGGGATTAAACCAAAAAGGACAAGATGTAGGGCTATGGTGAGTTGAGAACTCACAAGCCCTCACATCTTGACATATGGCACGCCAAATGGCTTGAAAAGGATGATGTGTGCATGAGTTGAAAGGAGAGTACATGACATGGAGGTACTATATAGTAACTTGGGATTGGGACAAGATATCCTCATAAAGGAGGTCCTTGTCCTCATGTGGGTGAAATGACATGTGAGGAATTAAAAATTCCTCAAATATCCACATGAGGATGAGAGAAGGAATTTAAAATTCCTTGAAATGCATTGGGGGATTAAATTTGAATTAAAAATTCACATGGGGAATGGAGTGCCTTCTCCAAAAGGAGAAAGCCTTTAATAAGGTTGACTTAGGACACATTTCATAAATGAATGGAGATTAGGTTGACCTAATTAAGTGATTAAGGTTGTGCAAGTACCCGATTAGAAAAATTAATGACATATTAGAGGCAAGTGGGAGATTAAGAAGAGTTCACATGTGACTTGATGTGACAAGTCAAAGATCACATGGGGAAGAGAAAAAAGAATTAAAAATTCCATGAGAGGTTTATTAGGCTAGCTAATAAAGGATTAGAGGAGGGTTAGGTGGCTAAGAGATATTAGAGGCCAACTTTCAAAAGTTGGAGGATGTGACACATCCTAATCAAGGATTAGGCATGTGCACATCCCTAATGATGAGATTAGAAGAATAATTAGGATTAAGAAAGGGATGTGACATGTGAGGAATCAAATAAATGTCATATTTATTTAATTCATTTGATGAAGGGGGGGAGGTATTTAATTATTTAACTAGATACCTTGGGGATTAGAAAAACTTTAGAGGTATTAATTAAATAATAGTGATATTACTTAATTAATGCAGATAATGGAATGTTTAGATGAAAAGGGATAAATTTGGATAAATTAAGTGTCCAAATTTAGGTGTCTATAGATTGAATCTATTTTTGTGGAAATTATTGAAACTAGTTAAATTTTCATGAGCTTTTCTCAGAAGGATTATTGTGGGAAATGAACTATGTTTGATTCCACTTTGTGGCATATTAGTATGTGTTTTTGAGGAAATATAATGTAAAAAAGTTATCAAAGGCACCTATTGGTCTCAGATGCTCTTTCTAAGATGAAAAATTTCCCTACAAATGATATCAGATCCATCTTTTTGGATTTCATTCTTCCTGGTGTGTTTGGTTCTGAGTATTCCTTCAATGAAGATTTCTTAGTTTGGAAAGCTTGAGGAAATATGAAGGAATTAGTTGATGGATTGATCCTTTGATGAGTATATTTTCTTTCTCTTTTGTTTAAGTTTCAAGAGAGAACGTGGAGCATGAAGGATGGTGAAGATGGAGAAACCAGATTTGGTCATAGTGAAACATTGTGATCTAAGGCTCCTAGTTGACAATAGTATAATCCTGATGTATGGGGTGGAATATTTTGCATTTAAAGCTATTTTCTAGACCTTGGTTTTTTGGGGTAGTATTGGATGAGATAGTTGCAATTTTGCATGCATGCTCTATGCATGGTATGAGGAGGTGAGTTTATTTCTCTGCATGGGAGTGTTGGTGTGTGATTAGTCACTCAGTATTCTTGTCGTGATGCTTGATGGTTTCCTTGACTATGGTGTTTGTTGTGGACATGATTTCCAAATATGATTTGTGTTGAATTTGGTGTTTGATTCATGCGGTCTACATGGTTATTCTCTTTAAGATGTTAGTTTTGTAGTTTCTAGTACGATAATGGGTTTACATGATATATTGATTGGATCTATAGGTTGTGAAAGATGTGGGTCATCTTTACCTACATGTTTGTTGTAAGATAACTCAGAAGTGGACTTTCTATATCAATGAGGTTGGTTCACTATTAATGCAGACTAGTTAGTTGGCCTTGTCTATGGTCACTTATAGATTGGTGTGGTTGTTTTGATATGATAGGATGGATGATATGAGAGTATCTAGATAGTCAATTATGGGGACTGGCAGTGTGTGTATCACGATGTCATAAATAACTTGGATACTTAACTTGGTATAAGCTTTTAACAATGACGGTACTCTTGCTTGGTCTGGAGATCTTGTTTCCACTTGGTATTTCTTTTAGATGGATGTGTTGGTGTGTGGAATTGGAGTATTTTTAGATTATAAAAATTTTGGTCATGATGCTTGGAGAGTTCAGATGTCATAGTTTAATGGGAGCTTTAGCAGTGACTGTGAACGAATTATCTTTTTTAAGTGTTGCAGATGTTACTAGAAGGAGCTCTTAGATCCTATTATTGCAAAAGGGTTCTTTTTCATTTGCATGGACACTATTTGAAGATGTGTAACATCTCAAATCCTTGTGTTTTTTGGGTTGAGGTGTTGACAGTTCTTGACAAGTGATGTTGGTTTAGAGTTTTTTTGTTTAATGTCATGGTATACTCTTGTTTATGCATTAGAGTTTTGGCATGTTGAATTACTCTTGAGACAAAGGTATGTTCAATTGGAGCATGTGGTCTCCTAAGGGGGATGTTTAGATCATGATGTCATCCTAAGTTCCTAATTTAGATGATTAGATCTTTGATAGTGGTCTAGTGATTCTCTATATTTTGGGTGCATTGGTCATATGCTTGAGAAATTTATGATAGTGCACTGATGCATTTGGAGTTTAGAATGAGATTTTTTTTTATAGGTTCTCATGGATACATGGATAATAAGGTGAGGCTATATTTCTCTTGAGATGAGAGAGGTGATGTTGATATGGTTACCCTAGATGAGTTTTCAATAGAAAGTTCAAGTAGCCTACACCTTGGTTGGGTGTGAGTTCAATAGAGACCTGTGAGGAGATTGCTCTTGGAGGATTCATGATGGCTTGCATATCTTATAGGATCATTCTCATTCCCCACTCTTGGTCTACTTGGTGGCTTATCACTTGAGACGTAATGCCCATTAATTCTCTCAGGTGTTTTATGCTTTCTTTCATAGAAATGAGACTTGAGCTGCTATTAGATGGTTCTATGCAATTCATTATGAGATATGGATATAATGGTTATCCTCTTTGATTTTTGCATTCTCTTTTTTGATGATTATAGGGGATACTAGTGGGTTGATTTCCTAAGATGGGAAATGGAGTATTTTGATCTTCTTTGAGAGGCTTACATCCATGTTGATCACATGATACATATGTTATGTTTTAGTGATTGAATGGTTGGGTGTTGTTATGGATTTTATTTTGGGGTGTTGTGAACGAGATCATACTTGACATAGTAGGCATTCAGAGGTGTATGTAGGAGGATTTTCTATAGGTATATATGATGAGCAGTGCTTCTCTGTTTGGTCTTGGCTATCTTCCTAGATGTTTGGTTTCACATTACATTGGTTTGAGGTTTGGTCAAAGATATTGTGATCACTAGCTTGTGGTCATGTGTTTTGACTTTTGTACTTGGGTGACAAAATGGAGGTTCCTTTAATATCTCTTTCTTTTGTTGGCTATGGAGAACCTGAGAGAGATGTGGAGACTTGTGGTGAGAGTTTTTAATACAAGTTTTGCATATCATTGTGGATGTTCCTTAGTAATACATGATTTTTTTTACAATCTCTATATGATGCTATTGATATATTCATTATACCTTTGGTCTTTTAAATCTAGCATTACCCATGTAGTGGGAGTTCCTGGATGTCTTTGGTCTTCTTTGAATAGTTGGCACATGGAGCTTATATTTGCAATTGTTGGGTTGGCTATGTAGGTGGCATGAGTTTTCTAATGTGGATACCTTCGAGATATGTGTGATTAGATGGATTAGCACTTGTGTGTGCTATTTTCATTAATGTGCATTGATCAGTTGGATGGGAGTAGATATTTTTCTGGTTGTTGTCCTAGCTGGTGTTCTATCTTGTTTTCTAGAGGATGACTTCACAGTTGTGTTCTAGTTTGGGGCTTTGAAGTTGATGTTCTTTGTGCTTTTATATAGCTTGTGAGCACAATGGATTGGTGGTAGTGACTTGTAACCATTGTTGTAAGTTGGGTTTGATGACTAGTATCTTTTAGACTAGTGCATATATACCATGGCTTGTTCCTTTGGAGGATGGCTAGAACTATTACCAGATATGGTTAACATTTTTTAATGTGGTTGCATGTGTCGAGTGCTACAATGACTTCAATCGTTGAAAGGATCTAGTAAATTCTTCATCAAGTGGGAGAATTTTGAGAAATAATGCCTCAAAATTACTGGCATTTAAGCCTTTACATTGTTAGTCTAATAGTTGAAAGTCTCCATATAGTGTTTTCAGTCTCCTCGATGTGCTGATAGAACCTATGCTAGGGTGACTTGAATTTTTTGAGGGGACTTCTTCTAGGGTCTCCTTGATGGAAGGATGAAATAGTGTGAACACAATGTAAAGGGATCTTTGATAGGACTTCATGATATCAATGGGACCTTAAGTAAAGTATCTTTGATGGGCCAATAAGCTGGTGGTCTATGGTAGTGACGTGGATAAAAAGTACATGGTGGTGACCATGGTCAATGCTACATCAATGATACCTCTCTATTTTGATGGGAGGTGTTAAATCATATCCTCAACATCCCAATGGGATGGAGTAGTAAGTGACAGACTTGTATCAGGGTGATATTGAGTGTTCAAAGAGACATGGTCTTGTGTCTCTTTGACAATTCGATGACTGTATTATTTGGCAAGCAATATGGTTGTTGAAGTAACACTAAAATTTCAGCAAGACACTAGCTCTAGTCTCTTCGATGGTCTAATACACTTTGAATGGTAAAAGGTAGTGACAATTACATTTGTTTGTTTGTTTCCTGGTGGAAGTTGGAATGATCAACTTCTTGGTAATGTCTGAGGTTTATATGAATTTCATAGTGCATTGAACGAACAAAGACAAGGAACATGAAGTAATGTAGAGCACATCAATAGAATGATCTAGATTGACTAAAGAGGTTGGCTAGGGAAATGTAACAAGAGAGGAGACAAGATTGTAGAGAGGGGTTATGTTGTCAAGTTCCTCTAGATAGAACCTGATGTAAAACTCTATGTAAAGGATTAGAGCCTGAATTGTATTATAACCATGAATTGTGTTGCTAAATAATACAATAGTGATCTGGGATTTTGGAGTGTGGGGGTTTTTAACCCATAAGGGTTTTTCCCATGTAAATATGTGTGTTTATGTCTTATGTTCCATCTTTCATGTTTAATGGTTCTACTTGATTGAATTTATTTTGGTGCACATTATTGAAAGTGGTTAAATTTGCATGAGCTTATCTTAGAGAGACTAATGTGGGAAATTAACTATGTTTGATTCTTCTTTGTGGCATAGTAGTACATGTTTTTGATGCAATATAATGCAATAGAAGTTACCAAAGGCACCTATTGATCTTAGATGCTCTTAATAAGATGAAAAAAATTCCCTACAAGCTAGAGGAACTACTAAAGTACAAGTGATCCAATTAAAAAGAAATAATCTCTCGTAAGGCTTGATTTCTCTTGAAAATCTCTTTGACTATGAAGATGTGAGAAATAGAAAACAAAGATTCACTATCGATGCAAGAGACTATGAGGACCTTGATGTTGGTAATGGTAGGAAGTTAAAAGTTGGAAGATACATCCCACAAGTGGACAAAGAAAGATTGAAAGGCCTATGTGCTAAATATGGCAAGGTCATAGCCTAAACTTACAATGATCTCAAAGGATATGATCTAGGCATCATTCAACATGCTATCAACTTAGCTGAAGGCTCAAAGTTTATTTGATAGAAACAAAGGTTGGTGAGCCCAAAGCTCAAGGCTTTAATGGCACAAGAGCTTATGAAATTAATCGAATCATGAATCATATATTCGATCAAACATTCCACCTATGTATCTAATCTTGTACCAGTGTAGAAGAATGGCAACATATGAATCTGTGAGGATTTCAAGAACTTGAGCAAGGTCTCATTAAGAGATCACTACCCTTTTCCATCTATGGAGAAAATTCTACAGATCGTGGCTAGATCAAAAATTTTCTCATTGCTTGATGGTTTTTTCGTGGTATAACTAGGTCTATGTGAAGGAAGAATTCCAACACAAAACAACATTCACCACCAAGTTGGGAATGTTCGCATACTCAAAAACTCCCTTCAGACTCTCCACTATGGGTGCCACTTTTCAACTAGCAATGGATATCACCTTCAAGGGGTTGATCAATTAGATCATCCTAATATATTTGGATGACCTAACTATTTTTCCAAATTAAAAGATGATCATTTTGATCATCTGGAAAAGGTCCTCCAGAAGTGTCAACAATTTGGGATTTCCCTAAATCCCAAGAAATGTGTCTTTGAAGTGTCACAAAACAAGCTACTTGGTTTTGTGGTATCAAAACAATGAATAGCCATAAACCCTAAAAGGGTGAATGCTATAATAGAGCTACCACTACGAGTCAACCAAAAGGGGCTACAATCCTTTCTAGGAAAGATCAATTTCATCAGCCATTCATCTCAAACTTCACAAGCATCATGAGACCTATCATGTTGATGTTGAAGAAGAATTTAGTGTTTAAATGGACTCTCAAAGGAAAGCTTTCTTTTGAGAAAATAAAGGTAGCCATCTCCAGAACCCCAATGTTAGCTAACCCAAAATTCTCTAAAGATTTCTTGCTCTACATCTATAGTGACCAGCACAACATAGCTTCAGTGCTCACTCAAAAGGACGAAAAGGGAAGCAAAGAACATCTCATTGCATTTTATTCCAGGACTCTCAAAGGATATGAAACTAGGTATAACTTTGTTGAAAAGTAGGCCTTTGCTATCATTAAAAGTCTAATGAAATTCTGACACCTAGCATCAGCCAATAGAATCACCATCCTCGCCACCCATCCCAGTGTTTAGGAATACATCATCGAAGGTGAGATAACCAAAAAGAGGGGCAAATGGATCACCAAGATCCTAGAATATGATGTAGACACCCGAATGACCAAGCTAGTTTGGGGAAGAGGTTTTTACGAGTACCCTACACAGGAATTAAGACCCTGGGTGGAAGAAGATACCAACTAGGACTATACAAAGTAGTTAGAGTCTAATGAGTTGTGGATGGCTGATCAGATGTGATTTATGCAAAAAGGGGCAGTACCTGACTAATTTCTTTCCTCACAAAAGATGCTACTATCAACTACAAGGCACTAGGTATGTACTAATTGAATGGGTTTTATTTAAAAGAAATTATAATGGCATCCTTCTTCATTAGTTAGATAAGCCACCAATACAAAAGGTTTTAGATGAATTCCATAGTAATCCTAAGGGTGGACACTTCTCCACCAAGACTACCACTTTAAAAATAATGTGGGTAGGCTATTATTGTCCTTTAATATTTTCTAAGGCTCACCATCTTGTGCAGAAGTGTACTCGGTGCAAATATTTTGTTGCCAAGTAGAAGAACTTCACCATACCATTGAGCCCGATCGTGACTAAGGAACCTTTTGCACAATGGGGTTTATATTTTTTTTTAAATTATCAATCCCATCTCTAGTGTAGGCCATAGGTGGATACTCATGGTGAACGATTATTTCACAAGATGGACAGAGGTAGAAATTGTTAATTTTCTTGAGGAATTAGTGGCAAGGTCCAGTTCTCCTAAAACCATCATATTCAATAATGCATGAGTCTTCATAGGCTCTAGAATGTTAGACTTAACTCTCAAGCATGGGGTCTATGTCAAGAATTCATCCAATTTTTACCCACAAGGAAATGGGTTAGCATAGTCGACCAACAAGAATCTAATTAGTTTAATAAAGTGCATCGGGTTTGAACACTAAAAGGAATGGCACAAGCATCTGTGAGTTGCTTTATGGGCTAATAAAATTACACCTAAGTAGATCCTGAAAACCTCCCCTTATGAATTAGTGTATGGAAAGGAGGTTTTTTTACCCATTTCTATAGAAATTATAGCATTACAACTCTTGAAACCATTGGAATTCAAGGAAAGCATCGAAATGGAAGTGAGATTATCAAAAATTTTGAGCCTCGAGGAAAAAGAGAAAAAACATATGATGTCAATCAGGGACCAACAGATAGTCAAACAATGGTTTGATAAAGGGGTCTCCAACCCAAATTTTTGGGAGGGAAGTCTTCTGCTAAAGTATGATGAACACATTGCAAAACCAAGGCAGCATGCTAAATTTGACTCACTATGGAGGGGTCCTTTCTGAATCCATGCATGCAAGGAAATAAATGTGTATGAGCTAGAGGATATGGATGGAAATATTTTGGATATATCAGTAAACAGTATGCATCTAAAATTATTCCATTAAATTACATGCAAGTGCATTAAAATTTTATAGTTATGTACCATATGTAATTTTTTTGTAAAATATGTTGTTTTTGCGAATAAAGCCATGAGAGTAAACACAGGAATAGTAGAAAGTATTATATTTTTGTATTCATTAAAAATATTTATAATATAATACATGTATCGAGCTTGAGGCTCTGAGAGAAGTTTGAAGCCTTCTCATTCAAACCCAAAAAGAGATACATCTCAAAAAAGAAAAAAGGAGGCAACACAAAAATAGCTGTGGAAATTAAAGTCTCCATCTGTCACAAACAATCAAAATGTTGCTTCTTTGGGTTTTCTTCAATAGGGCAGTAAGGGGTTAACAACACGGACCTCACTCCTCAAAACAAGAGCTATACACCAACAACTTGAAATGATTCTTCCAATCGAGCCCAAGAACATGCCCCATGTTATACTCCCTCAAAATAAATGAGGTCATGGGTTGGAATAGTGTGCAATGCATCTCTAGGTCCATAGTTTGGAAGTCAATTAGAAAGGGCAGCCAGTGCACCACTTCCCCAAAGTCAACATTCATGTGGATATTTATGGCAGTTGAAATGTTGGCACCAAGGATAGCTACTTGCATGATCTCGTCGAGCCCATCTAAGTATGTTGAATCAAACATAGCATGGCACAAATCAATAATCTAGGGCTTGGAAATGTCTAAATCTAGCAGGGAGGCTAAAAACTAGGAGATATTACACCATGACTAGTTCTCATCTTTCATGTAATCCTTCCCAAGCACTCATTTGATCGCCACAACGAGGCAGTCATTCTTCCCCTACCAGGCATTTAATTCTCTCACTACTGACTTCACCTACAAAGGAATTTTGTAGCTTTCAGCTCAAGAGCCGAATTGAGGTACCTAGGCCAGACATGATGGTAGTGAGCAAGTTATAGGATAGCAAAATGAAAAATGCAGTGAGATAAGCTCACTAACTCAAATACTAAATTAGGGAATTTTTTAATAAGTGTATATTTCTATTTATAGAAAAAATTGCAATGAAGAGCTTGATGAATGGAAAATCTATCTCTCATTAGGCAAAAATGGGAAACATATTAGCGCGTTAGGAAGCAAAGGATAAATTGTATGGAGGATCTCAAACCAAGCTTTAATAAATTAATTTGAGTGTTGGGAGTAAATGCTCGCATGTACCATTTGATGTCATGTGTCTGTTGTCATCACCAATGCCAACTTGCTCTCTTATGCGAAAATATATTTCTTAAAGTTCTAAACTATGTCAAACTAAATATAAATATATTTTCAAAGTTCTTTTCCATCATTCAAATCATGCCTTCCATTGCCAAAGGCATGCTTCCCATCACTCACTTGAGACTTATTTGTAAAAAGGGTAGTGGAAGGAATGTACTAATTACATTCTTGTAGCAAGGTTGGCATTCTCAAGGTATACAGATCCAACTCCACACGTATTTCCTCGCTGGCAACACTTAGCAAGCTATTGGTAATGGCAATGCCTTATGTCATGTACATGTGAAAATTAAATGTACCAAAGAAGAATTTTTTTGCTAAATATCAAAAACCTCAAACAACTACTAATCTAAAGAAGTTTTTTGCAAATCCTTCCAAAAACACAACAATGGCAAAGGCATCATCTTATGGTTGACAAGTTGGATCCTCATCTACCAGACCAGGCTACACCAATATCTTTGGAAAGGATTTGTATGCTAATGCCCCAACACTTGAAGACCAAAGTTTTGCACATACCAAAACCATATAGGAAAGTGACCTTGTTAAGAAGGAGGTGGTTAAGGATTTCATAGATAATATTTTTGACCCAAAGTTGCATGTAAACTCTAAAAACCTTAAGGAAGGAGCAATGCATAGAATGATCACCCATTCGTCAATTGAGGGCTTTGTGTCACGAATTTGGTATCATGGCTTGCCAAAGTTCATATTTCCCACCATACATCTATGCCATAAGCTAGTGGATGCATGTAGGAAAAGGTTAGATAAAGAAATAGGGGTTATCAATGGCAATAGGTTGAGGGTTAAAATCAGTGCAATGGCCATCTTGGATATGTTGTGCATCCCTGTAAACTAGGATGACAAAATATTCAAACACAAAAGGATGGAATATTTTTGGAGAACTAGAGACAAGCAATTAAAATTTTATATGGATGAAACAAATGAGAATTTGGATGGCAAGCAACTTGTCTTCCCTCTAGCATGCATAAATTTCAAATCAAATGTGTAGGACATTTTCACTATATTAGCTTATATTTATGGCTTTGAATATGATAAAAAGGTTTATGCATTCTAGGCAGGATTATATTTCATGCTTATAAAGGAGAGAAGCCAAAAGTTATTTTTATTTTGTTATAGTGGCTGAAAAGATGTTGGAACAATTAAAAAATTATGATATTGCTTTTCGGTTCAAGTATTCTTCTTTTTTGGCACACTTGATTTTGCATCAGAACCTTGAATTTTTTAAAGGATATTTGTCGCTTAGTTAGTTTGATGCAAAAGGGGTTATACCAACCAGTTTTAGTCTAGACACATGTGCTTTTGAAAACATGGAATTATTATTCATTTGTTGACTATTCCTACAACCAGTACGCTTAGATTTGTTTCCATTCCCTCTTGGTTGGTTTTTCCCTGAAGCCTTAGAATGGATGAAAAGCCACCAAACCTCGATGGATTATTTTTTGGGAGCCTACTTTTCTTCCATCAAATGTCATGGTTTTATTGAGGAGCCTTTTAGGCTCCCTAAATTTGTAATAGACAAGACCTTTGCTTTGGAGGCATGTTGTTAGGAAACTATTACTGATAGAGTCTATGGTAAATAGAGGCACAAAACGGTAGTTTACCCAATTTCCCTTACCATTGCCAAAAGTCACATAAAACTTGTGAAAAGGGAGGAGCGAGATGTGCTAACTAGTAAATTGGCTCGCCTACACCTAGTTCTCATTTGTGACGCATGGAGGTACAATCCTGTGGGACATCTTCCAACTATAAAACATGAAAGGTGGGATTATTTTGAGTCAAGAAAGAACCCGACCAAGGAGAGGGAAGAGGTCTACATAAACCTAGCTTTTATACCATTTGACCAACCACCCTGGCTTGAGTTTTATCCTAGAGTGTCAGAGTTCCAAAAAAGCATCCAAATGAGCCAATCCCTCAAAACATAGTTAAAGAAGTTGGGACAGTCAAAAAGAAAGAAAGTGGATTTCTGGAGCTACTGAAAGGAAATTAAGAACCTCAACACCCTATATGGAGATGTTAAGCTGGACAATGAGAAGTTTGACCCAATCTATGACGTTGAGGCCAGAACCGATGATAGTAATCTTCAATCTAATCGGGGGATTGAACTAGAGCAAGTGCCACTATACACCTCCTAGCCTTAAGAGCCCAATGTAGGAAAAAAGAAAGGAAATGGGTCAAAACAAAATGGCTCGTAGATCACATCTTCCACCAAATCTGGGCCAAAGGAAAAAGTGTTGGTGTAATTAATTATTAATTACACTTTGCATAAGTTTACTTAGGCAATATTTAATTCCTAAGTTTTAGGCTTTATCTTTATCTTATTGAGCTATCTTGTTGCTCAAGATAAGATTAGGGTTATGCATCTTTTCTTTTATAAAGAAAATCATTATCTTGTAATTATTGAATTCTCGAATAATAATATTTGCACATCTTATTGCAAATCTCTTGCTTTTTTGTTTTTCTCTTCTGTGGAAGGATTATTCTGGTTTGCAAATCTGATCTTGGTTTCTAACATGGTATCAAAGCTCCAGACCTATAGCTGCCTATTCTTTTTCTGAAGATATCGCTTCAGAGTTTTTTTTTTTTTGTGCAAGGGTTTCATTCTAGTTCTTTTTTGCCAGATCATATGGGTTTTCCATTCTTTTTTAAGAAATTGTCACCTTGATCTCTCAAATAGTGAATGCTAATGCAAAAAAAACCTCATGGGTACACTCAAAAGTCCCAAAAACCCCTATTTTCATATAAAATATGATAGGGTTTGCTAAAAATTGATTTTTTAGTGTTTTTGGGGAATCTCAGAAAAATGGCCAAAAAAATCCGTACGATTGTATGGATCCATACGGCCGAGTCGATTTTCATTTCATATTTTTTGTGGCTGCATCAATTTTGAGCTGTCTCAGTTTTTGTGCTATTTTTGCATCGATTTTTGTGCCCTTTTGATTTTTGCCTCGATTTTTCATGCATGAAGGTTCAGCTGAATATTTTTGGTTTAAAGCCTAAATGAGTACTTTTAGTAAAACGGGCATATCTCGAGCGTTTTAGCTCAGATTTTCAAATGAAAATAGGCATTGGAAAGCTGGTTCTGGTGCCGATCTGGTGGAGTAGGTATAGTTACCTGGTTTTTCCATTTTGATTCTTTTTACCTCAGTCAAAGTTAGATCATGGTTTTTGCACTCCGGGGGGCATAACTTTTGCGTCTAAGCTCCGTTTTGCAAAAACGAATAGGCATCAGAAATTTGGTTCAATGGTCTACCCAATGATCAAACTTATTTTCCCAGATTCTTCCCCAGGTATATTTTATTTATCATTTTGTGTTTTCACAGTTTGCTTAATTACTTGGACGTTTTGGCACTTGGGAACCTCTTATTTGCATAATTAGGCTCTATTTAATTTGATCTACATGTTGTAAGGTTAGTTTTCTCAGATTTTTTAAGTTGAAGAGTTATCATGGGTTGTTCTACTCACCCTTCAGTTGTAATTTTGGAACAGGGTAATTATGAGTCATGGGCAAAGGGCATACTTACACACTGTAGGTGGCTTAATATTTTGCCTTATTTGTATGATCTCATACCTAAACTAGCCACTTCAGAGGGAAAACTAGCTTGGGATATCATTAGAGATCACATAGTAGGAATTATATTGTCTAGTGTTGATCATGACACTATGTTGGCTATATCGGACATTGATTGTCCTCACCCACTTTGGACATGTCTTTGGGAGATCTATGGAGACCCAAATCTCTCTCCATTCCCAGAGGATCCTACTTCAGATTGTCTCTTACCCATTTCTTGGAGAGATAATACACCCTTTGATCATGATACTTTAAAGGAACATGAGTATTTAGACACCCTTACATATTTCGATGGATCAGAGGCTTGTCTCACAGTTCCTACTCTTCAGAATGAGACTTCATCAGCATCTCCTGTTGTTCCTGATTCAATGCAGCAGGGCATCATTCACCTTCCAGACATAGCTACTTTGGACTCTTATCTTCCAAACATATCTTTCTTGTTTGTTGAGTCTTATATTGCATATTTGGAGGATTATTTTGAGGACATTCATCTCCTCTACCTTGACAGTCAGGTTATCACTATACACCCACCATTATCAGTGCATTCAGAGGTTGCATTTCAGGATTCTCCACATCCGTTTGGATTTGACGTCATTTCTTTCAGTCTAGACAGTGAGATTCTTTAGCATCCTATCATGGCACACATCTTGAGATAGATTGGTTCATCACTCTTCACAGGGTTTCTTTGACATCATCCTTTGGATCCGTTTCTTCCCAAGGGGAGGAATATCATTTGCCGCTTCAGGATCTCCTTTTGGATTCTACATCAAGCATCTACCATTGTGACAGGAGTTTCTTCATTGTGGGGGGGCCTTCTTCTCTCTTTTTATCTCTCCTATGGAGACCATTGTATATGTACTTATATGACAGAAGCTGTCTATGGGGGGTATCATGTAATCCACCTCCTATCCTTCCTTCATTAGTGCATTTCATTCCTTTCTTTTCTCTCTTTTGGAGTAGATTTTTCCCATGAGGTTTTCTCTATTTCTCCACTTTATAGAGATTTCGTTGTATTCGGGTACCTGATCAGGCCTAGTTGTCGGGACCCTTGTTTGCTTTCATGCATTGTAGTTACCTTATGCTTTTTTGCTCATGTTTGTAGCTGCACTCTTACTCATCTTAAGGGGGGGTGTTAGAGTAAAGGTTTTAACTTAATTATGTTAATTAAGTTACCTTTATTCCTCTCTTAAGATTTCACTTTAGTTTGCATATTGTGACATTTAATAATTATATTAATTATTAAATGTCTACCTATTAGGGTTTCTTTAGGGTTGCACAATCTTCTTTTATAATGATTGATCATTTTATTTTATCCTTCCTCTTTGATTAATACATTTTAAGCTTTCAGAGCACCCTAGTTTTTTTTTTCTCGAATGTCTTCTTTGTCGGGACCCTTGTTTGCTTTCATGCATTGTAGTTACCTTCACTTTCTTGCACATGTTTGTAACTACACTCTTGTTCATCTTAAGGGGGGGTGTTAGAGTAAAGGTTTTAACTTAATTATGTTAATTAAGTTACCTTTATTCCTCTCTTAAGATTTCACATTAGAGTGTAGTTTTCACTTTGATCTGCATATGCATATTGTTTTGATGGCAACTCGTATGAGTTTATCTAGTTTCTTAGTTTCTTTTGGCCATATCTTTGCTTCGCTAGACACATTGTTGATTCACATCCAGTTCACACTTTAGATTGAGAGCCTATGGTTAATGATCCACATTGGATCCATCTCAGTTTGAGGGCCATGTTTTTATGGTTAATGTTCTAGAGTCTTCATGGTACTCCTTCCCATGGAAGAGTTTCAATCACAGTTTGGCATCGGTATCGAGATACAGGGATTCTAGATTCTGTCATCATCTCATCTACTATTGCTTCACAAATTCCAGGGTTGTTCCAGTTTGTGAGTTTTTGAGTGTTCCGTGGCATCGGGTTTGTTGTTGCTTTATCATGATTCCTTGAGTCAATCAGTGACTCTCATCTAGTTTCAGTAGTAAACAGAAGAATATTTCCTTGCTTGCTAGTATCAGGTTCTAGTGTTACTCCACAGTGTTCTTCCAGTGCTTCTTTGTAGCAGTCATCTCATTGTAGGGGGGTTTTGTCCCACTGGGTTTTCCTTCTCTACCTCATCTTTGCATTTTTACATGAGTACCTGATCAGGTCTTGTTGTCGGGACTCATATTTGCATTATCATGTTGCTTCTCCCTAAGTTGCACTTATGGGGGGGTGTTGGTGTAATTAATTATTAATTACACTTTTCATAAGTTTACTTAGGCAATATTTAATTCCTAAGTTTTAGGATTTATTTTATCTTATTGAGTTATCTTGTTGCTCCATATAAGATTATGGTTATGCATCTTTGCTTTTATAAAGAAAATCATTATCTTGTAATTATTGAATTCTTGAATAGTAATATTTGTACATCTTATTGCAAATCTCTTGCTTTTTTGTTTTTCTCTTTTGTGGAAGGATTATTCTGGTTTGCAAATCTGATTTTGTTTTCTAACAAAAAGGACCTGAAGGTCCACAAAGAGATATGCTACAACTGCAGGGGCCTAAATTTCAGTGAGATCGACAACCTGAGAAATCCTCCATGCACGGGTTTTGATTTCCTCATCCTGAACACACCTGCAGCCATATTTGACAATGAACCCCATGAAGAAACCCCACGCATTGAATGAGCATCATCCATGCTGGCCACAATTGATTCTTTAATCACCCTATCAAGAGCACCCATTGAAAACATTGATACATTCATGTTACTAGTTTCACCATCCTCATCTTCTTCTAAGAAAATGCCTCTTTTTCTGCCCACTTCTCCTTTTACTCTGATGGGTGTCTCTCCTTCTCAATCCACATATGGAATTCTTCCTTTTTTGATGATAACACTCCCTTTCACCTCTCCACAACCTTAGATGATCAAGGCCTCTCCTTCCATCACCCTTTTTAGTCTCCCTATAGGTGTTTCAATTTTCGCATAGAGTATTGATTCCTCACAAAATTTTCAGGCTCATATGGAAGCAACAAGGCAGGCCTAACAAGCAAGAAAGAAAAAACTATGAGGAAAGGTCGTCGTGAATCCAGCTACCCCAAAGTTGGAGACCTATTTTGATGAAGATCGAAATGCTCTGTTGATTTCTTTTATGAGGTCGTTGATGTCCAAACCATAGGGAGAAATGCAGTTTGAAGATTGTGTCATTAGAATCATGGGCCTCAATTTCAGTGAGACTCTTCCACAGGACAAAGTGGTTCTAGCTAATGCAACTCAAAAGGTGGTTTACACCAACTATGAAAAGGTAGAATTTTTTTTGAAAAAGTGCAAGATAGAGTTGGAAAATGTAAAGGCCATGGTGGATAGGCTACTTGTAGAAATCAAAGGCAAAGATTTGGAGATGGCCTGCCTGAGGTAGTTAAAGGGCCAACAGGGTGAAGCAACTGAGTTTCTTAAAGAGGCCCAAAGTGAAAGGGATCGGCTTCATGCCAAGGCAAAAAGGTTGAAATGCAAGATCATAGTTGAACATGAAACAAATGTAGAGCCTCAACAAAGGAAAAAGAGGTTGCAAAGTGATTTAGCCAAAACATATACCATATATAATGGGCTGCAAAAAGATGTATAGGAATTGGATAAACAAAAGGAAAACATGTAAGAAGAATTGGCTAAAGTTTCTGACAACCTTTAGAAGGCCCAAACAGAAACAAAAAGGGTGAAACAAGAAAATAAATACATCGAGTTTATTTTTTTGACTTGCAACAAGGAGGTTGGGAAGCTACACTCTAAGCTTACAAACACTCACCAAGAGAGGAATCAATTAGAGGAAAAAATGAAAGCAAGGGAGTCCTAATTTCAGCAAGAACTAGTCATGACACAAGGATCCAGAATCCTCTTGACACTTAAAAAAATAATATCTACTCATTGGAAGAGAATCATAGTTGCAGTTGTAGCCTTCAAACCAATATTGAAGTTTCTAAAGGATGCTCAATAATTTAACATGAAGGTTGGCCAAGTAGTCGACCAAATTATCCACACATTCACCCTTGAGGCTGAAGAATCAAGGATCTTGATCTCAACATTATGTAAATCAACTAAAGAGGCTTTAAGGGATGCCACAATTCTTGACCAAAGGGAAGCTATGAGGAAAGAAAATGAATAGATCAAGGAGGAGTTCAAAGTTTTGCTCCAATCTAGATTGTCTGCCCTTTTCTCACCAAATGGAGGAGTGTTAAAAATTGAACAAATCATTGGAGCAATAAGGATCAAAATCTAGGACTCTACAAAACTCCAGGGCTTGATTTCATTGTTGGCACCTGCAAAATTTTCAAATTTTGAGTGCCAATGATGAAAAAAGTTGATTTGAAAACTCAAAAATTCCCCTGGAAATGGGTTTTCTCTAAATAATTGATTACGGCCACATGCAAAAAGTCTTGGCTCCAGGTGTCTCGATTTTTCTACAATGAATTTCCTCAAAATGGGTCACAAGCATAATTAGAAGTCACAAATTTTTATAATGTTTCAAATGTTCATATTTAAAATATTTAAAATATTTAAAACATTATGAAAATAAAAAGGGGAATTTAGGAAAAACATAAAATGCATTTCAAATGTTTTGGAGGACAAGCAAGTTTAATTCTTACTTCTAATTGGTCCAGAGGCAGCTTTCACAATTGCACTACAAAACTCATTTCCCATGACCAGTTTGAAGTACAAATGAA
Organism: Sequoia sempervirens; assembly: GCA_007258455.2. Lineage (NCBI taxonomy): Eukaryota > Viridiplantae > Streptophyta > Pinopsida > Cupressales > Cupressaceae > Sequoia > Sequoia sempervirens. The sequence continues at coordinate 338,444,260 of VDFB02193867.1, read as the reverse complement.
GAAATAAATCAAAGATGCAATGTTTTCTATTGATGAGTCTTCATTTGGGTGGATTGAATTAAAACATTGAGGAAGAGGACGGATTTTAAATAATTTTTCAAAGTTCTTCACAAGCATCATGTGTCATGTTTTGAGTCCAAAATGAATAAACATATTAGTGATGAAAAATGGCTACTATGTCCATCACCCATCACTACTTCCACAATGAATCCATGATGCACAATTTTTCATCTCCCATCGCTAATTTCTTATTATTTTCTCTGGCTGCATCCGCAATGGTCTCTAGGAAAAGTTTATGTGAGGCAACAGTGGACCTGTGAACTATGGAAATATTTAATGAAGATTTTAAATGATGGGGAATAAATATAAAGAGTGAAATATAGAGGAAAGAGTAATTTTTTATTTTCCTGATTAAATGAATTTTATCCCTCACAAAAAATTTGGTTGCATTATGCTCATTGTGCATCGCTAGTTGATTTTTTTTTCAATAAATGCATGATGCATGATGGTGCATTCCCTAGATTTTCTCATTGCTAATTTCTTATGATTTTCCCTCCTCAAATTTGTGATTGGAAATGGTGGTTATCATGAGTAAAATTTTCACAAATAAAATAAAGTTTTATTTGTTGCAGTGAAAAGTGGCTCATAAATAAATTATGGTGGGAAGGTAAAATGTATTGCACAAGTGAATGATTTTTTCCTGATAAAGTGAAATAAAATAAACTTTGAGTTGTTGGGAATTGACATAAAATATAATGTTCATAGATAACATAGGTAATTATTTTATTGCCCGATAAAGTGAATATCTCCCAACGCTATTATATTTTTTCTTTCTCTAATTACATTAGAGATGTGTGATGGAAAGTATCTCAACAATGTTGGAATAAATCTTGGTGGGTCCGTGGGAAATGTGAAGGGAGGTTTCTAAAAAAGCTTTTAACTATTGTTTTTAATAGTGAAGCATTAAGGTACAAAGTAAATGATTTTATTTTTTAAAATGTTGGGCATTTTAAAATTTATAAACTCATGGGTAATTATTTTATTGCCCGATAGAATAAAATATGCTCATCACTAATAAGTTTTTTTTTTTACATCAAACTAGAGATGTGCGATTATGTTCAGTAAGTGTGGGAGTAAGAAGTGGTGGAGCCAGCCCATGTGTAAATTTTGTTGGCATCATTGGCTAAAGCTTTGATGGTGGAAAATAATCAAATGGTAAATCCCTAAGTGAAATAAAGTTTAATCTTTCAAGATAAATCAAGAGCTTTTATTGTTGGGTGTTTTACATTGTGAACTCAGGGGTGCTGAAAATTAAAATAAATGTGTCTGGGTGAGTGACTTTTATTTTGCTAGTAAAATGTGAAGGGTTTTCACAACAATGAAAAGGGATTTTTATTGTTGGGAAGTGAAAGTAAAAAATACTCAGATAAGAGGAATTTTCTACATCAAAGTAAAGGGATTTTCATGGTGAAAATGGAGCAAGTTTTCATCTATGAGGTAAATGGATGAAGTGAAAGTTTCTCATAGAGAAGGGAATATTTTTCTATTGCAAAGGAATGATGATGATAAAGCAAGATGCAAATGGGTCTTTTCTTCAAGCAGTGGAGGCAATTATTAATCTATGGAGTTGAATGCTATCAACTGTCTATAGGGGGTCTCCATTTAGGGTTTTTCACTTTCCTTAAGTGTAGAATTTCTACTTCTTTCAAAGAGGTTGCTCATTCTTTTGTCTCACAGGAATACTCTTGTAAGAAAGACTGAAATGTATAGTGTATTATTTTAGGTCTCTAAGTTTTCTAAGTCATATAATGAAGAACTTATTCACAACAATATTATCTTTGCAAGTAAATGATCATATATTTTGAGTTAGTTGTCTCCACTGTACACAATGCATAGATTATAAATAAAATAAATTAAGGGCTTTTTTATATTTTTCTTCTTGTTTCTCCTTGAATGTTTGTTATGTGTTGTTACTTTCATTCCAATAATGAATTAAATTGTAGGAACATAAATAGAGGTTTGTGTAATTGTATGCTTGCATTGATAGAGTATGACTAGTTTGGCTTCTAGTATCAATGGTGCAATGCATCATTTGATGTGCAGAAGTATGAAAGAGTAAATGTTGGAATGAGTTTTAAGTTTTATGGTTTAGGTGACGCCACCCTTGAATATGACAATGGTCTCTTGATGTTACAATTTCCTCAGATTGTTTTGTAAGCTACTACATCTTTTAAATCAAATTATTTATATATATTTGTATGTTTTTCCTATGTTGAACTCAATATATTACATCTCTCATGTTTAATGTGCACACTGCCATAAAGGTCAACCACACCCTTAGAGTATTGTTTCTATTAAGCATATAAAGGATAATTATTTGTTTACTTTGTGTTTGATACTTTGACACACAAGTATATAAAAGCACACTGTTGGGATCACCCTCCCAGGTTTAACAAACCCTGAAGTGCAGGGGAGAAAGAGGTTTTATTTCAATCTCTCATTCGTTGGCCAAATCTCTCCTTGAATCTGACCATAAGGCCTAGCAGCGTTTTATGATTCAAGTTGATTTGATATTTTAGGAACTAACAGATTGGTGACTCTGTTGGGGAGTAACTTGTGAAAATTCTAATAGAAGATCATCTACCCTTAAGAGTCAAGAATTTGGTGAATCTAAACATCTGGTTGAGATATTGAGAAGTTTTTCAAACCTAGAAGTAGTTTTTTTATAGCAACTTTAAATGAATTTATGTGTAATTTTTTTGTGGGAGAAGACCTAGAAGGAAATTCATCTTTGAAAAGGGTATGTGCAAGATCATGATGGGCCAAAAAGTGGCAATATTATGGGTATTTGTAGGGTATGTCGCTGACGACTTTTTTTTAACCCAAAATTGATGAAATGAAAAGGGTTTTTAGAGGATATTCTCAGCTTTCCACCAATATAAATTATGCTTTAATTTTAATTTAATAAATAATTATTATTCATTTTCTATTAGAATTATGACTAAACTCCTAATCAACAGGCTGATTGAAAAAATCTATAACTTTCAAACGATATCACATTTTTTAAATCCGAAACATGCGTCACATTCTATGCTTCACATACTATAGGATTAAGAAAATAAAAATTAAATTTCATGAAGTTTTGACCAAGTTAAGGTGGGCAGACATATGATTTTTTATATTTTTTAAAAGTTGTAATACAAAATTCATAATTAATTATTTACTTGGAAAAAAAATACAAAAAAATATGCATCACATCTGGACATGAGTCCTCTACTTATATATAAAATATTATAAAAAAATATTATCATTTTATTATGGTTAGGGTGGTCAGAAAGACACCTACTTCTTATTTTTTCCCTAAAATTTAAGTACTACTGGATTGAAATTTCAAATTGTCACCAAATAGATTTTATTTATTTTTAAATAGACCTAGTAGTTTAGAAACTACATTCAATTTTCTACAAATTTTATTCTTACGTATTTTTGAAATAATATAGATAACTTATTCAAATTTTTATGTCAAGTTGCCTAACACTGATTTTTCTGAATTTTTTGCCACTTAAGGGCCTTTTTTTTCCATGATGATCCTGCACATACCCAAAAGATTCATATCGCTTGAAGTTCAATCCTCTATGAAGAGAGGTGGTGACTCTGTCAAAGAACATGGTGAAGACATGAAGAAGTCTAATATCTACAAATATTTCCAGTAAGGAAGAAGAATTTACGGCAGTTGCACATATCCAGGTATTCTTCAATTTGTGGTTTTCAAGAAAGATAAATCTGTATATGAAAACCATAGTTGTAAGTCTTGAAAATTTTTGTTCCCTATTGAATGAAATTAAGCACTAAGGGAAATAGTATTGATAGGATTGCATACTTCTGTATTACTAAATTGCAAATTTTACTATGAAGTGATGTATGCAATATTTTTGAAGAAACTCATTTAGAAGATCTTAAGCAAGTTGAGATGGAAATTTGTATTGTAAAAGTTTAAGATCTGGTTGTAAAATAAGTTTAAGTTGCCCTGTGTAATTGCATAGTATGAAAAGGCTTGTAGAGTTGTAAGAAAAAGTGCATCAATATATGTGTCCTTGTATCATTCCTAGTGCAATCATGGTTTGTATTCAGCCCCTATCATGTAATAAAAGAAGTTTCAGCACTGGAAGACATAGAGCCATAAATTTTAGTGGTATTAATGGTTACCCAAATGTTATCCCATCTGATATCAGAGATAAGTTACCAAAATTTAGTGGTACAAAGAGTGAATCAGCAAGAAAGAATTTACAAGAATTCAACAATTTAATGGAATATTATGAATTTGATCATGAGGATGTGATTATGCGGTTGTTTGTTTAGTCCCTAAAGGAGGATTCAAGAGATTGGTTCTCTGATTTACCAACATGCTCTATTTGTTCTTGGGATGAGTTCAAATTAGTGTTCATGGAGCAATTTTGTGAAAGAATCAATGTTAGTTCTATGCTCAATAAATTTGTGAGCATTGAGAAAGAAGGGGATGAGCTGGTTCAAACATTTAACTGAAGATTTGTTAAAACATTGAGGGATGTTCTTGAGTTCTTGAGACTAAGTGATGTAGTATGTTTGGTCATTTATTTGGGAGCTTTTGATAATGAGATGAGCTATTTGTTGATAAATAAGGATTCTAAAACCTTGCATCAGGCATATGGGATGGCTATAAACATTAAAAACAAATTGAAATATGGAATGCAAAGGAGTTATTTTTCTTCAAGTGTTTGTTTCCCTAAGGCATCTGATATTGATGAAAGGTGTAAGTCAGAAATTGAAAATGAATTTCAGAACACTTACACTCTTGTTATTTCAACTTACACATCATTCCATAATGTTGATCACATAAAGCCCCAAACAAATTGGCAAGAAGTTGCATACATTTTTTACCGTATGGTCTATGTTCAAGCTTTCTCTTGCATAAGGAAACACAAAGGAGAATCATCATATGATCTCTATGCAAGATTTATGGATATTTTGGTTGCAATTCCTAAATGTTACAAACTTGAAAATTTAGAATGCATTGATTTATTTTATGAATCTTATGAACCAGGTTTGAGTGCTCTACCAAAGGAGTTGAAGCATGTTAGGCTTCACCAAGTGTGTGAATACTTTTCTCTTTTTGAAAATATTAGAGATGATCATCAAGGAGCTATCATGTTTTCAACCTGTGATGATAATGATTTTGTTGCTCCATGTGAGTCAATTAGTGAGATATCACATGAAGAAGAGAATAGAGCAAAGGTTGAAAATGTACACCTCAATGAAGCAAATGTAATGTGTGGTTTCAATTATTTTGAAGATTCTGGAACTTGTGGTCCTATGGAAGACATAAGACTAAACATTCAGTCTGAAAATTTTGAACATAGTTGCAATATTGATGAGTCCTCTTATTGTAGTAATGATGATGGAGTTGAGTATGGTCAATTCTCTGTTGATTTTGATTAGACCCTCATGAAGAAGAGATAGAATAATTTGTTGTAGATGAGAAATGTGTTGATAACGATGGGAATGCATGTTTTTTTGAGAAGGAACAATGTTCTTCCTATGAAGAGTTTTCAGAATATGAGTCAAAGATGTTAACCATTGAGGATGGGAATGAAGTTGAAAATATATCTATATGCTCTTCTAGTGATTGTAATGATTTTGAATATAATGGTGATATGGAAGAGTTATAATTGTGTGCTAAGGAAGCTAAGGCTTTTATGACAACAATGAATGTAAGGGAAAACTCCTTATTTGACGAGCCTCCATCCTCACTAGAGATGAGAAATGATGATTTGTATTTGTCCAAAGATAATCCAATTTTTTTTAGGATTCTAATGATGCATCTAACATATAGTTAGAATGTGGTCTTGAGCAAGCAAATCAATACATTGATGAGTTTCTTTGGGGTATTGCCTATGAATATTTCACATTTGATATAGATGTTGCAAATAAGGTTAAGTATCATGACGCCAACTACTTGGAGCAATATGAATACTTTCAGTTTCTAGTTAAGTTGGAAGGTATTCTAATGGAACATGACAATGAGATGAATAACAAGAAATGTTATTTTCAATATGAACATGTTTCATATGATGAACATAACACATATATGTCATTTTCTGATCAAAAATTTTAGTTTATGCCTAATTATATAATTTAGAATGACAAAGATTACACTAGAAATGTTATGCTCAGAAAAGTTGTGAGAAATGTTAGTGGAAATGTTTGTAATTAGGTAGATTCTCACTTGTTCAGAAGGGTCCTAACACTTGCTTTGGTAGGAATGAAGTAAACTTTGTTGCAGTGGTATGGAAAAGGTAAATGTGGGTTGAAGGAAATTAGTACTTTCAAAAGATTGGTGTTTGAAAAAGACAAACATGAGTTCTTTTCATTTGGTGGCCTGGGGTCATCAAATATGGTTGAAAATTTGAACAAAGACTTCGCTGCCCAATGATTCTGGCACTTGGTCTACTCCCCAGAAATCTAGAATCTTGTCATGCCAACAAGAGGCATGCATCCCTAGTCGAGCCACTATTGGCACCTTCAAATTTTTCAAATTTTGAGTGCCAATGATGAAAAAAGTTGATTTGCACACTCAGAAATGCCCCTAAAAAATCTGCCCAAGTGACCCACTTTGGAGGGTCATAGTTCAAAGCCTATTTACTTTCATCCAAATTCCCTTTGTGGGCATACTCATGTGACATATGTGAATATATGTAAGTCATTTTTCAGCCCCCTATGATAAGTTTTGATAAAATTTGAAAGTGTGAATCTAGAAGGTTCTAGGACTATTTTGTTGTTTGCAAATTCTCAATCCTACAAAGTGGCCTCTTGTTCAAGCTTATATTTTGCAACTGGATAGTTGTCATGGTGAACGGATTATTGATCTCCATTCTCCATACATTCATATACTCTCTGATCTAGTTTCAAAGCCTCTAGGTTTGATTTGATATTTTTACCAATTCAAAAGCAAATGCAATTTGCCCACTTTTGCACCTCCATTTTCAAAACATTTCAAGGTGGTCAACTTTGACCCCTAATATCTCGTGAAGAAAGATGATTGAATAAAATCCCTTTTGCACACATATTCAATGTACCTAAATGAGCTCTTTCTTTCATTGGTAGTCTCCCAAAGGATAGTTTGATAATTTTTCGAAGTGGTGACTTGGTGAGCCCTAATTGGTTTTGAATTGGTGAAATTGCAGGAATGTCTGAGTGAGCCACTTTGGAATTTAATATCTTGCACCTCAGGAATAATTTTTCCATTCCATTTGTTGCACTATATTTTTGATTCAAATGGTAACATGCATGATTAGTTTTGTGCCTCCTAGATGAGTTTTGATGGGTTAACTAATCCTTTTCTAACTACAACATGGCCAAAATTGGTGTTCCAAAATGTTTCAAATTTTGAAAAAATAAGGAGAACCCATTTCTTGTTTTGGTCTAAAACCTCTACATCTCCACTTTCATCAAAAAGGAGTTCATTTGATACATTATTTTAATGTATTTTGGGTGTGGCGAACATGTCTTGAGGGCCAATTTACAAAGGAGATACCTGATTTTTTATGGTTGGGAAAAGTTTGAGGAAATGGGTTTTCTCTAAATAATTGATTATGGCCACATGCAAAAATCCTCAGCTCCAAGTGTCCCAATTTACCCACAATGAATTTCCTCCAAATGGGTCACAAGCGTAATTAGAAGTCACAAATTTTATAATATTTCAAATGTTCATATATGTAAAATATTTTAATTATTTTAAATATTGTGCAAATGAAAAGGGGCATTTAGGGAAAACATAAAATTCATTTCAAATGTTTTGAAGGACAAGAAAGTTTAGTTATTGCTTTTGATTGGTCTAGAGGTGGCTTTCACAACTTTCATAGTTGCATGGAAAAACGCATTGCCCATTGCCAATTTGAAGTGCAAATGAAGAAACAAATCAAAGATGTAATGTTTTCCAACAACGAGTCTTCATTTGGGTGGACTGAATTAAAACTTTGAGACAAAGGACAAGTTTTAAATAATTTTTCAAAGTTCTCCAGGTAGGCATCATGTGTCGTGTTTTGAGTCCATAATGAAGAAACAGATTAATGATGAGTGAATGATGGTTGTTGTGTCCATCGCCCATCACTAAAAGATGTCACCTCTTCCACAATGAATCCACAATGCCTGATATTTCATCTCCCATCACTAATTTCTTATTATTTTATTTGGCTACATCTGCAATGTGCGATGGTCTCTGGGAAAAGTTTATGCAAGGAAACAGTGGGCCTGTGAAGCATGGAAATATTTAATGAATATTTTAAATAATGGGAAATGAAATATAAAGATTGAAATATAAAGGCAAGAGTAATTTTTTATTTTCCCGATTAAATGAATTTTATGCCTCACAAAAACTTTGGCTACATTATCTTCATCACACATCGCCATTTGATATTTTATCTTTATTAAATCCACAATGCATAACGATGCATTCCCTAACTTCGCTCATTGCTAATTTCTTATGATTTTCCCTCCTCAAATCCGCAATTGGTGATGGTGGCTGATGTGAGTAAAATTTTCACAAATAAAATAAAGTTTTATTTGTTGCGGTGAAAAGTGGATCATAAATAAATTATGGTGGGAAGGTAAAATATATTGCATGAGTGAATACTTTTTTCCTGATAATGTGAAATAAAATAAAATTTGGGTTGTTAGGGATTGACATAAAATATACTGTGCACAAATAACATGGATAATTATTTTATTGCCCAATAAAGAAAATATCTCCTAGCGCTATTATAATTTGTCTTTCTCTAATTACATTAGAGATGTGAGATGGAATGTATGTCACCAATGCTCAAATAAAGCTTGGTGGGTCAGTGGGAAATGTGAAGGGAGGTTTCTAAAAAAGGTTTTAACTATTATTTTTAACGGTGAAGCATTAAAGTACAGAGAAAATGATTTTATTTTTTAAAATGTTGGGCATTTTAAAATTTATAAAATCGCAGGTAATTATTTTATTACCCAATAGAATAAATATGTTCATCGCTAATAAGTTTTGATTTCTCACATCAAAATAGAGATGTGGGATGATGTTTAATAAGTGTGGGAGTAAGGAGTGGTGGAACCAACCCATGTTTATATTTTGTTGGCATCATTGGCTAAAGCTTTGATGGTGGAAAATAATCAAATGGTAAATTCCTAAGTTAAATAAAGTTTAATAGATTTCAGGATAAATCAAGAGCTTTTATTGTTGGGTTTTTTACATTGTGAACTCAAGGGTGAACGACTTTCTACAACCATTTTAATTTTTAAAGTGTTGAAAATTAAAATAAATGTGCCCAGGCGAGTGACTTTTATTTTCCCAGTAAAATGTGAAGGGTTTTCACAACAATACAAAGGGATTTGTATTGTTCGAAAGTGAAAGTAAAAAATGCTCAGATAAGAGGAATTTTATACAACAAAGTAAGGGGATTTTCATGGTAAAAATGGAGCAAGTTTTCATCTACGAGGTAAATGGATGAAGTGAAAGTTTCTCATGAAGAAGGGAATATTTTTCTATTGTGAAGGAATGATGATGTTGAAGTAAGATGCAAATGGATATTTTCTTGAAGTGGTGGAGGTAGTTATTAATCTATGGAGTTGAATGTTGTTAGGTGTCTATAGTGGGTCTCAATTTAGGGTTTTTCACTTTCATTAAGTGTAGAATTCCTACTTATTTCAGATAGGTTGCTCATTCTTTTTTGTCTCATGAGAATACTATTGTAACAAAGTCTGAAATATATAGTGTTTTGTTTTAGGTTTCTAAAGTTTTCTAAGTCATGTAACAAAGAACTTATTCATAGAAATGTTATCTTTGCAAGTAAATGATCATATATTTTGAGTTAGTTGTCTCCATTGTACACAATGCATAGATTATGAATAAAAGAAATCAAGGGTTTTCTGATATTTGTCTTCTTGTTTCTCCTCGAATGTATTTTTTGTGGTGTTACTTTCATTCAAAGAATGAATTAAATTGTTGGAAGATAAATAGAGGTTTGTGCAATTTTATGCTTGCATTGATAAATTATGACTAGTTTGGCCTCTAGTATCAATGGTCCAATGCATCATTTAATAGGAATAAGTGTGACAGGGTAGATGTTACAATGAATTTTAATTTTCATGGCTTAGGTGACCCCGCCCTGGAATATGACACTAGTCTCTTGATGTTACAGTTTCCTTAGATTTTTTTGTGAGCAACTACATCTTTTAAATCAAATTACTTATCTATCTTTGTATGTTTGTGTGTGTTGAACTTAGTATATTACATCTCTCATGTTCAATGTGCACACTGCTATAAAGGTCATCCACAACCTTAGGGTATTGTGTCTATTAAGCATATAAAGGAGAATTATCTATTTACTTTGTGTTTGAAAATTTGACACACAAGTATCTAAAAGCACACTCTTGGGATTGTTCTCCCAGGTTTAATAGAGCCTGAAGTGTAGGGGAGAAAGAGGTTTTATTTCAATCTCCTATTTTTTGGCCAAATCTCTCCTTGAATCCGACCATAAGGTCTGGTAGCCCTTTAGGATTCAAGTTGATTTGATATTTTGGGATCCAACACTCATCACCCACTATTGAGGAGATCGAGAAGAAAATCCTTCCCATTTCCTGACTGTACAACCACATTGAAGCTATTTCATCAAGGTGGGGAGGGTTGTTTTTTAAAGAAGTCCTTAATATCGATCAAGCATATGAGAATTTACGCACCCTCATCCAACCCACTGATGGAGATTGGGAGACCAAACAAGCCAATTTCCTCAAACTCCAAGAATTACCTGAGATATAGGTTCATGCCTTCATAAGCAAAGGCCCCCTATGAGTCGCTAGAACTATGGAGCACTTTTTTCCTTCAAATATTTGTTGGTTTCTATCCCTTACTTCTTTTTCGCTTCGGGATGGATCTGCACCCGTAGGACAAATACTACTCTTGCAGAAAGGTGTGCAATGCATTGTGTGGTGGCTACATGGCTTTATATATATCATTTTTCCTTTGGGCCCAAACCAGGACATGTGTCTTCTTGGTGGGGATTTTCTTCAGAACCGTTCTCATAAAGTTTGAAATCTCCTACCTGCTTGCCATGTCATTCATTTTGGAAGGAAATTTGTATCTTTTGCATAGGGATCTTTTTGGGTGAAGTTTTTCAGAGGGCACGATGGACATCCTACTTTTATGGTGGAATCTCCGAGTCATTTTCATCATTCTTCATACTTGATTGATCATATTTTACTAGGCTATGCTAAAATCTAATTATCTTCTGACAGTACATCTTCACAAAGCTTCTATAAAATCTAAATTCATTAATGAGTTGCCCCAGGAATTTATGAGCAAAGATCAATGCGATCTAATCAGGCTCTAAATTAGATTGTGATCAATCAAGTGCGAACATCTAGAATTGGTTCATCTCTACTAGTTACGGTGGTGGCTCTCCTTCCTGGCTATTTAAAGGGGTTTGTAGTAGAGAATAAAAAATGTTGGAAAATCTTTGAAAAAGAACCAACCTCTGAATCTTTTGGAAGAAGATTGTTTTGAAGAAGTTTTAATTTCTTAAGAATAGGAGGATTTTATAGAGCACTATTCATGCGCTCTAGCATGTTATATTTTTTAAGCCTATTAATTTGATTAGCATCCGACTTCTGTTTTTTAGTTAATTTATGGCAAAAATTAAATCTATTAAGAAGAAATCTCTTAAACTGTGCATTTTTTGGCCTTTATCATGAAAATATTTTTGGCTTGTCATTTATGTTGAGAGCATTGTGTTAAAGCCTTACATAGATAGTCTAAATGATTGTTTCACTTATTATTATCTTTTATGGTTGATGCTATCTTTTGGAAACTGAATCATGTTCAAAATACTCTTTCATTTTCTATAAAAGATATGTTGTTCATATTATGTTGTAAAAGAGGGAGGGTTTTGTAAAGATCCAAATATGTTTGTTGGATTTTGGGGTTTCTTATTACTATCAGACCTTAATAGATGCTTCCCATGGGGAGATTTGAAATACTACATGGTGCTTTCTCTAGCCTTTTTTGTTTGTTCCCTTCCCAACAATGAAGGGTTTGTGGCATTATGTGTCCATTTCATCAATTATTAAAAAATTGATAAGCTTTTGAAAATTATGAAAGCCTTGGTGAATCACAATTTTTTGTGTTTTCCCTTGCATTCCACTACCCCTTTTCCCACACACAAAGAAGATATGGCTTTCTTTAAAAATCCCAAAGGTCATTCAATGAGGCACAATTTAGTCTCACTCACCAAATTTCTCATAACATTGTTCAAAGAGGCGCAAGCTTTTATGATCAACAATAAGTATGTTTCACTTATATTTAGGATTGAGCATCAAATTATTTATCATAATAAATTGGTCAAAGAAGAAATGTTCACTCTAGAAATAAGTTATTACAAAAATTCATAGTGTGTGTATATATATAAGATTGTAAAACCTCAAATTCTAGATAGTTTTAAAACTTTTTTTTTCTTTACAAGTAAGAAGATAAGAAAATAAATAAGAGTACCATTTCATTTTCCCAATCATAAACTATACTATATATATTTTAAAATTAATTATAAAATCCTAATCAAAATATATTCTAAATTGTACTGCATATAGATTTCTTCAAAATTATGGAAAATAAATGTGCACTAAAAAAAAAATCCATGTGAACTTCAATAAAAATTCTCAAAAAAGTATTATCAAGGACATATTTGACATCATAAAGAGTAAATTTTCATTTTCCATATCATAATTCTTAAAATAGATGTTTACTCAATTAAATGAAAATTTTAACTCGATCTCTTAAACATGAGTTTAAAACCAACTTAAATAACTAAAGATAAAATGTTACACATGGAGCATATTGTCCACATTATAATTAGTGATTTGTAATTATATTTAAACATTTTTACATCATTTCTACAATGGAATTTTGTGTGTACATAAAAACTCCACCAAGTAAATCAAGGAGAGTTATTAAAATAATAACCCTTCATTTATGTAAATCTTAAAAAACAAAAGTTTGAAATATTTTTAATATTAAAAAATAAAAGAGGTTTTGAAAAAGTGGATATATACAAACATGGATAACTATTTCTATGGATTGGTTTAACTGATCTTCAACACAACTGTTGGGTGCCCCTTTATTTATTTTATTCCACACCCAACCTAAAACCCTAACCTTCATCATTGGAAGGAGGATAAGGAGGTGCGCTTAGGGGAAACAAGGCATGTGGAGAATGTTAAACACAATTGTAGTGCCACCATACTAAGTATCCAACACCTCTCACCTATACGAAAACTCAAAACTTGAGCATAGAATGGGAAATCTAGAAAAGAGGGGAGTATGTTTTGATTCTAACATTGCCATATTTTTTGGTTGTCACTGGTAACAACATGGCACTCTATGACTATTATTTTTTTGCATTGAAGAATATATTTTACATGAGTTATTCATTTTTGGGTACGGCATTCAAAAGAGGGCAATAAGAGGGATAGGATTGTAGACTAGTCCAAATAACTGAGAGGGAGGCGAATCAATTATTATAAAACAATTTTCTTGACTTTAATTAATCTGGAGAAAACTTAAATCAATCAGATAGATAAGAACATGAAAGCACATAACAACACAATTCACAAAGAACACCAAAATTTATGTTGAAACCCATAGACAACGCTAATTCTTAATTATAAAATAGACAATGCTAATTCTCAACTATAAAACACCAATTAAGGTGACACCGGTTAAGGTGATTTTTACAAATAGCTCACTGCCAAGTTGCTTGAACTTAAGGTAAGGCTCACTTCTGGTGGGCTCACTGCCCAACTATTACAGCTAAAGATAAAAAGGCTCATATCCAAAAGAGAAAGGCTCACTACCTACAAAAAAATGTCTCACTGCCCACAAAAAATGGCTCACTACCAGAAGAATGATGAAAGGGAATCCGCCATTGAAATAACTATCACCAATAATGACACCAGATAGAATCTTATTGTCTGCTTCCTCAAATCATATACTTTCACATACTTCATAATTTTTGGATTTTTGCACTCATCACACTTGCTTTCATTGAACATAATCAAATTTTACCTATACCATTCCATGCTTCCATAAACTCCTAAGTCGGCCAAACACAATGTCTTCATAATCTCCTAAGTCAGCCAAACACAATTTGAATTAGGTCACCACAAAACATTCCCACAGTGGAGAGGAATGAAACATGAACTAATCAGAACATCCTCACTCAAATCAACATGCTACCATGATATCTAGAAATAGAATATACACATTACAATGCAAATAATATTCGAGGGCACATTAGTCAATTTCCAGATCAGTTTAGACCCATAAAAGTGTATCTCATTATGTTGCAAAATGAATGGGACCAGGACAAGCATGACCAAAGATAGATCATCATAGCATAACATCTAGAGCATGTCAATCTATATCACCAAAGCATTAGAATCAATCAACCAAGATATGTTGACATCAATGACAACAATCAATAGCATCACATTCCAACAATCTCCCCCTTTGTCATTGATGGGAACATCCATCAACAACAAAATAAAAAACTCAAATATCAGCATCTTCTTGTCTTCATTTCTTCTCCCCCTTTGAAATCAAGGACAAAGGGAAAAAACTCCCCCTGAAAAACTTACTCCACTCCCCCTATGAGGAATCCTCCCATCATTGATCCAAAGAAGAGTGAACATGTAATTCCTTGGACCAATGCACACTCTATTGCACATTACTATAGATTAGGAGGGTGAAAAAACCCTAACTTCTACCAGAGATACTCAAAAGTATCTTTTCTCAACGGTTTTGTGAAAATTTCTACAATCTACTCTTTTGTAGGTACATATTCAGGTTTGACCACATTTTCCAATACCTTCTCCCTCAAGAAATGATAAATAATGGATATATGTTTCATTCTAGAGTGTTGTACCAGATTCTTGGAAATGTTTATTGTATTGGTATTATTACACATAATTTAGATCGGTTCATCAAATGATATGCCAATGTCCTTCAATGTTTGTTTCATCCATAGTACTTAAGTGTAACATGAGGATGGTACAATGCATTCAGCTTCAACAATATATAGAGATACAAAATCTTATTTCTTACTTAACCAAGCAACCAACCGGGGGCCAACAAAATAAGCTCCACCACTTATGCTCCACCTGTTATCACCACATCCAACCCAATCAATATCAATATAAGTCATCAAAGTGAAATATGAGTCCTTTGGATACCATAACCCCATATATTCTATACCCTTCAAATATCTAAAGATCCTTTTTACTACAAAAACATGTGATTCATTTGGTTCTTGTTGAAATCTAGCTACTAAACAAACAACATACATAATGTCTAGTCTAGTAGCAGTCAAATATAACAATCCTCCAATCATTAACATGTACATGCTTTCGTTAGCTTTAGGTGAATCATCTTCTTTTGTCAATTTGCATCCAATAATAATAGGTGTACAAACTAGTTTGGAGTTCTCCAACCCAAACTTCTTCAATAACTCTTTGGTATACTTGGACTGAGATATGAAAATTCCTTTGTTGTGATTTACTTATAGTCCAAGGAAGAAATTTAACTCACATATCATAGACATTTTGAATTCCTTCTTTTCTTTGTCATCATCTAATTCATACTCAATATGCCTATTAGGACTTCTCTTAATATCTTCATCTACTTTCACATCTGCACTTTCAACCATCTTGCTCAGTCTCTTGTTTTAACACTAGTACACTTTGCTTCTTGTAGAGTAACCTAAAAATATGCATTCATCTACTCTGTTGTCAAACTTTCCAAGATTGTCCTCATCTCTTTGGATGTAGCATTTACTTCTGAAAATTTTGAAGTACTTTACTGTGGGAGCTCTTCCATGCCATAGCTCATATGATGTCTTTCCATATTTCCTCCAGAACAATATTCTTTTAAGAGTGTAAATTTTTGTGTGTATTGCTTCTCTCCAATACATCTTTGGTAAACCTACTTCATTGATCATTGTTCTAGCTGCTTCTCGAACTATTTGATTCATTCTTTCCACTACACCATTCTGCTAAGGTGTTCTAGGGGGAAATAGTTGTCTTTTAATACCATGTTTTTCATATAATTTTTTGAATTCATCAAAAGTAAATTCTCCTCCTATATTAGATCTTAAACACTTGATTCTTCTGTCAACTTCATTATCAACTCTTGCCTTGAAAATCTTGAATTTTTCTAAAGCCTCTTATTTTTCTCTTAAGAATGAAACCCAAGTTAATCTAGAATAATCATCTATTAAAAGCATGAAATATATCTCACCTTGTAAGATTTTTTTTTTATCAAACCACAAAGGTCAATTTGTGCAAGGTCCAAAAAACCGTAGATGATTCTTGTTTACTTCATAACGTTTCTCTAGTCTACTTTCCTTCTTGAAATCCTTTATAGGTAGTGTTGTTTGGTTTGGTCAGTCTTGGAAAATCTCTGACTACCCTTGTTGAACTTATCCTTACCAAATTATCAAAGTTGATGTGGCATCCTCTGGTTTCAAAGCCAACTATCATTGGACTAAGAAAGTAAG
This sequence comes from Sequoia sempervirens, assembly GCA_007258455.2. Classification (NCBI taxonomy): domain Eukaryota; kingdom Viridiplantae; phylum Streptophyta; class Pinopsida; order Cupressales; family Cupressaceae; genus Sequoia; species Sequoia sempervirens. Next base: position 338,427,647 of record VDFB02193867.1, on the reverse strand, counting down.
CATCTCTTTGTAGCTCCTTCTAGTTGATACATATTCCCACTTGTTATTTTTCCAACTACAATAACAATTTTGGATCTCTTCCGAATCTCACAACCATTGTCCTGAAACACCACATTATAGCCATTTTTGCACATCTGTCTAACACTCAAAAGATTATGATATAAACCCTTCACATAGGAAGAAAAAAATGTGTTATGTTTTCCATCAAAGGTAACACAACCAATTCCAACAATCTATGTTATTTTACCATCTCTAAATCTAATAGAACCTCCATCATATTTCTCAAGCTTCACAAACTTACTCTTATCACTTATCATATGATTTGAACATCAACTATTAATCAGCCATTCATCTTTGTTTCTTTTAACAAATAATGTAGCTTCAATGTTATCATTATATTTCAAACAAATATTAGAGATATCAAATCTAGGTTCATCCTTTTCTTTTCCAAATTTCCTCATCTCAAATGTGGTCAAGGTGCCAAATAGTTGCTCTCTAGTGAATTTCTTCAAATAATAAACTTCCTCAATAGCTAATATCTTATTGTTGTAGCTTTCTAGTAGTCATCAGAATCTTCTCCATAAAATCTTCATCTATCAGAGTGCCTCCTTGATTTATGACTTCATTTACTACACTGTCAACTCTCTAAAAGTAGCATGTTGTACCCTCAGCTTCGTCCATCCTCAAATTTTCATATCTGTGCTTAGCTATCAACTTCTTTGATAATTTGATTCTATCATTTCCTTCATATATTTCTTTCAAATTTTCCCAAACTTCATTAGCAATTCCCAATGAAATAACTTTTGTTAACTCAATCTTAGAAAAATCACTAAAGATTGCATACCTTTCCTTTTCATTCTCCTCATAGGCTGAAATCTCATCTATAGAACTAGGACCAGCTGTTGGTTCAATATATTTTTTCTCAATTGCTTTCCAAGTCTTATAGCCTAGAGAGATCAAATAACCTCTCATCTACACTTTCTAGAAACCGTAGTCAGATCCATCAAATAGAGGAATTGTCAATTTGTGTGCCATTTGATCTACCCTAAGAGGTTAACCTCTCCTTTGAGGAACCATGGCTCTAATACAAGTTGTAGAACAATCTCGATAACTGAGAGTGTGGGTGAATCAGTTATTATAAAACAATTTTCTTGACTTTAATTAATCTAGAGAAAACTTAAATCAATTAGATAGATAAGAACATGAAAGCACATAACAACAACATGCACAAGGAATACCAGAATTTACATGGAAACCAAAGAAGGGAAAAACCATAGAGAATGCTAATTCTCAATTATAAAACACCAGTTAAGTTGAAACTGGTTAACGTTATTTTTACAAAGGGCTCACTACCAAGTTTCTCACTACAGGTAAGACTCACTATCAATGGGCTCACTGCCTGGCTATTATAGCCAAATATAAAAAGGCTCACTACCAAAAGATAAAGGCTCACTACCTACAGAAAAAGGGCTCACTACCCACAAAAAATAGCTCACTACTAGAAGAATGATGAAAGGAAATCTAGCACTAAAATAACTGTCACCAACAATGACACCAAATAGAATCTCACTATATGTTGCCTCCGGTCATATAATTTCTCATACTTCATAATGTATGGATTTTTGAATTCATCACACTTGATTTTTTATATAATTTTTAAGGGAGGCATGTAAAATACTTTCCTTGTTTAGTGTGGATAAATTTTGGAAATGTAACCAGTTTGTATAGGAAAAAATGTGTTTTCAATATTCCAAAGATTTATAAGCAATTTTTACTTTTTGTTAATAAATCATTCTATGATGGTAATATATGAAATCAAACTTATATTTGAAAGTGTATATGAATATTTTTGTTTTTGTTTGAGAAAGATGTCTGGCCTATAAGTATTTTCTTCATCAACTTAGCCTATTATCAATAAAGCCTCTAGAGCTTGGGTCCTACAGAATAAAAGTTATCTGCTAGATTTATATTTGAAAGAGTATGAATATTTTTGTTTTTGGAGAATTATGTATGGACTATAAGTATTTACTTCATCAACTCAGCCTATTACCAATAAAGCCTCTAGAGCTTAGGTCATGTAGATAATAAAAGTTAACTTGCAAATGGGGTGAGACCCTAGTGTCACATGGTCCCAAAGAAATGGATGAAAGAAAAAGAAAAAACTCACATTGAAAGATGCTTTCCAAGCATTGACATGTCTCCAACAAGAGAAAAACCAACATCAAGTCATAAATTACTTACTACAAGAAAGAAAAGAGTTTAAAAATTATATTTGGGGTAGTTAGAGACGAGTATTTCTATAGAGGTTTTCTTGGAGCAGAGTGGCTTCATCAATTGGTGGGAATAATATAGTATCTATTGTCAAATTCAAACCCCACAATGGAGATCAAGCTCCCCTTTGTTTAGCTTCATGTCAAATGAAAGCTAGAAGTAGAAAATTCATAACAAAGAGCTTTCTCCTACATAGAGAAAGATCTTCCAACATCCTATTATGTTGGAAAATGGATGTAGTTAATTTCTTTTGTTTCTACCTTCTACTTGATAAGTTAATTTTATTTTCTATTAGATGAGTGTATGTTACATTTCCACTCCATCATGTATGCTGAGTTCATGAAATATAACTAACTATTAATGGGAGTATCCTTAATTTTGATTTGGCTTCTCCATAGTTTAGAGGAGTTTTATTCTATATGAGTATCATGCCCAAGTAGATGTTTTTTCATAAGAAGATGTATTCTTGCCTCAAAATATTTATGCATATATTTTGCATTGACTTCAAAAACAACATGGAGAATTGATAAATAATCTTACAAAAATATGTGCATGTGTATTGTACATCATTGATTATTAAAATAATAGATCTCCTATAAAATCATTCATTATGGTCCTATAATTGAATTCATTAACAGATTAGACAATATTTAATCATCTAACGAGTACCCAACAACCATTCACATTAAGAAAATGTAATCATGAATTTCAAATTTGTACAACAATATTTCATAAGTTCTATACGACACATCCACTCTTACTAGAAATTGTGGTAAATTTTTTACTTCAAATAAAAGATAAAATTATAGGAATTTCAACCAAGTAATTCTTGTGTGATGGAATTTTTAGAGATTGATAGTGACCTACAATTACCCTCTACCTTTTTGTTGAAGAATTTAATTCAATACAAGCTAATCATTTTAATGGAATACTGTGAGTGGTTAATAGCTTCTTGAACTCCTTTCATCTAAATGTATTTTCTTGATTTTCTTTTCTTATTCTATTCAATTTGCAATAGATGGATTCTAATTGTTCTATTTATAATCATTTAAAAAAGGTGAATTATTTTCCATCCAACCCAATTACTATATACCAAACTATCTTGGTTATGTCAATTCTAACATAAAAACACATGCAACAGGTGGTTTTCATAAATGAATATTCACATTTTTAGGAATGTTTTTTATTATAGAATTTTTTTTTTGAAGGGTCTTTGAAACCCTTTACAAGATAAGTCGTTGCTTCAACATATAATCAAAAACAAAAAAAGTAGCCAAAAAATAACACACAGACAACCAGAAAAAGGCACAAAAAATAGGAACAAACTAGAGATTTTTAAGAATATTCACTACTTCAAGATCACTATCAATTATTTTTTGATGGAAATTCATGACTTCCACCACTTCATTAGTAGGGATACCAGCCTTTTCATTAATTTTGGTCTTGTTGCAGGTACGAGTAGAAGGCCCAGCATCACTAGTCATCTTTTGTTGCACACCACCATCAGTCGCCATGTCTTCGTACCAAAGTTGTCCCCCAGCCACTTCCTATCCTTCGTATTTAGTAAACACAATCCCTCAGCCTCATTGCACATAGCATGTTTACTGAGCTCCACCACCTTCGCCAACTTACCAACAATATCAACAAACTTTTGCACAAAGGAATTTTTCATATTGAGCATTTCATCTGCAACCATCTTGAGAGTATCAAAAATTTGGTTGACCTTTAAATGCACCTTGTTGATTTGAGTCTACATATTCATCCCCTTAGAAGAGGTGGCCTCATCAACATTAAATTATACACATCTCTAACCCGAACATTAATGGAATTCATCTCATGAAAAACCCACTTAAAAAGCTTGAACAAGGAGAGGGAGATTTCTTTAACCATAGCAAGATAATCAGGCATAATCTCCCTCCTAAAATTAAAACCATCCTTATCCACAGTATAATGTTCCTTAGAGTCACTACTAGTCGAAGCATTCTTCATGGTCTCCTTCCCTTTTTGAGAAGATATCACAACACATTTATCCAAATTCGGCTCGACCACCTGGTTCCCATTATCTAGTAGATTGCCAATAAGATCTTATTGCTCATCCCTTTCTAAATTTATAGGATATTTTTTCCTCTGATGCCTCTCTTCATGCTACACATTAGGAGTAGGGGATACGGCCAGCTGACCCTTTTAAACCAAGTCCTCCTTGCACAAGTTGTCCAATGCAAACCCCTTCCTCTTTTTGCCACCTGATCCCTTCATAGGATTATATTTTTGGCTAGGCTAATCCACCTCAACCTCATCTCTTGTTTCATACTCTTCCCTTGAGGAGACCGAAGTTTGATTCTTCTTCCTCTTCTTTCCTTCATCCTTCCACTTTTTTCCACCCAACCCCTTCATAGATTTTGAATTTTGGCATGACCAAAAATTCTCTTCCTCATCGCCTATGATATACTCATCATCCCTAGAGGAAATAGGGGATTGATTATTTTTTCTCTTCTTACCATCTAAGATGGAAAGAGAATCTGGATCACCCTCCAAGGGAGCATCAAACCTAGGGGAATACTCTTCATCCTTAGAATACTCCTTAGACCCCATCACATACTCAAGAGTCTTCTTTTTCTCCCATCATTAGAAACATTAGGTTGAGCAGGGAGAATAAAAGCCTTGGCATACTCATAAATCAACATAATAAGACCTTCATGAAGGATAGGGTTTTTTTGATTGCATCTATGATCCCTTATACCAATTTCCAAGGAGACCAGTAAATAGTAAGGGAATGAAACTCTCTTCTTATGCCTAAAATGGTTCAGCAAGACAAAATGATGACCAAAAACAATAGAAAAGTGGTCATCCAAAGTAAAATACCCCATTATCTCCTCAATAACATAGATCTCCAAATTTCCTTGAGAGAAGAACAAATATAGCCACCGCAATTTTCCTTTTCTAGCTTTGTCCACTCATTCTATTTGAAGAAAGAATCCATAGTTAGACCAAACTCATTATTATCTCTATAAAAAAATTTCCCATCAATTGATAAGCCTATAATTTTAGCAATGAGGTCCTCGGTGATATTAAACTCCTTGCCCCCAATTTCCAGTAGCCTATTATGCCAACCCTCAAGAAAATCCTGTGAGGTCTTCACATCAAACCCATGCAACTTTTCCATATAGGGGGTGACTCCCCTACCTTCTAAAAAATTCACACACCCTCTTGTTAGCCTTCACAGTATCGCAAGATTTTGGCTCCATTTTATTTCCGTTACCTCACATATTAGCAATAGGAAAAAGGCCCAACAATAGGAAGAATTTGCAACAAAGTTGAAGAAACTTTGAAATCTTACAAAGAAAAAAAGGAAACCTTGAGAAAACAAAGGCTCCCTGGATACCCCCAATCTGTGTGGATTGGACAAGGTGGCAGAAAGGAATTATGAGAAAAGAAAGCCTAGTCACTCAAGCCACCACACCATACTACCTGACCTTTCCTCTAAGTGGGTTACACCTCGGAAAAAGTTGCAATGTAAGGAACATGTGACAACACACCATCATTAAAAGAGCACTCCTATCAGCACCTTTGAGATTCATAATGAAGAATTAAGCGAGCCTCCAAGGGAAGAAGGTCATGTTCACCCCATTCCAAAGAATCATTCACCACATAATTGGTGAAAAAATCATCCAACCTATTTCCTTCTCTATAAACATGAGAGATATGGCATTGATCAAAGGATTCCATAATATTTATAGCATCATCAATGAGTGCCTCCACCATCCATGAAGGATGAGACAACTTTCTAAGTTAATTAATGATGTTGAGAGAATCTCCCTCTAGCCACACCTTATCATATCCCCTTTATTGAGCTAACTTCAAACCATGATAGGTTGTAGAAGCTTCCACAAAGTGGCTTGTTTGGGTTCCCAAAGGGAACACCACCACAAAAATAAACCTACCATTATCTAATCTCTTAACACTCACCCACAACCAACAGGCCACAAATTACCTTTAGCAACTCCATTAATGCTAAATTTCATCCATCCAACCAAAGGGTCCTTCCACACCACATCCTCCCTAGAAGATTTACATTTAGTGAGAGGCTAAGAAATATCACAAGAAAAATTTCACTTTCGAACAACCTCATTATGCCCCTACAAAATCACCATCTTCAAAAGAGGTCTGAGACAAGAAATTTTCTTTAATCATAGCACAAATCTTATGAGCCAGTCTGAAAGAGGGGAGAGAATAATCCCTAATGATCTTGTTGTTTCTTTCCAACCAAATTCCCCAAACCATATGAGGAAGGATGACGGACCAAAGAGCAACCAGAGTAGGATTATGTCAGGGATACTTCCATTGCAACACTAAATCACTGAGAGATGATGGGAAAACCCAACACAGACCCCACAGGGAGAGCATATGAGCCCATATATCATGCACAAACCTACACCCTATCAAAAGATGACCAGTATTCTCCACCTCTTCTTCACATAAAAAACATCAAGTAGGAAACATAAAGCCCCTTCGCACAAGATTATTAGTGCTCAACACTTTACATTGGAAAAATAGCCAAAAGAAAATATTAATTTTAGGAATTAGCTTAGGATTCCAAATGGAAGCCCAAAAGGAAGCAGGAACAATCAAAGATACTTCCAAGGAAAAAACTGAGGAAATAGAAAATTTACCATTAGAAGAGAACCTCCACACAATCCTATCCATCAGAGCAAAAGAAGGAATGTGAACATAATCCAAGATTTTGAGAGGAATTCCAAACCAAGAGTGAAACCTTGAAATCTCTTCCATGAGCCATTACTTATATAATTAGTCATGAAGTGACCAAAATGTTGCACACAAAGATCCTTCTAGGGGGGAGCCTAGGGTTCATATTTTAGTAGACCATTTCCGAACAACCAGTCATCCTAGAACAAAATCCTTCTCCCATTCCCCAATTGCCACCTTAATCCTTTGGAAACAATAAATTTATATTTCACCATAGCATTCCAAAGAAGAGACCTAGAAGGAGGAGAAAATCCTAAATCTAGGTCTCTAAACCTTCCACACCCCTAAGATATTTACTTGAAACAATACGGGCCTATTCTCAATTACTAGAAATGAGATTATAGAGCTACTTAGCAAGTAAAGCCATCTTAAACTCTTTGATTTTATGAATTCCAAGACCCCCCACCTTCTTAGGTTTGTACACTTCGTCCCAAGATAGAATATGTAGCCACTTTCTTTCTTCCACCCAGACCACAAATTTTTTTCTAATTGCCTTCAATTTTGTCAAAACAAATTTAGGGCATTTGAAAAAGACTAAGAGCATAGATAAGGAGATTCTGAAAAGTTGATTTTATCAATTGAATCTTCCCTACTTGACTCAACAAAGCACCCTTCTAGTCAACTAATTTAGCATAAAAATTGTCCTCCAAACCCCTCCAAAAAGAATTAGGCACATAATTAGAGAACAAAGGAAGGCCTAAATAGGAAGAAGGAAACTCCCCAATCTTGCACTAGATAATCCTAGCAATCCTTTGTTGCCTATCAATGGAGGTATTAAGGAAAAAACCAAGCTCTTAGGAAGAATAACCTTTTGACCTGAATCCAATTCATATAATTGTATAATACATTTAATAGCTTTAGCTTCTTTAAGGGAGGACTCCCCAAGAATAATCATATCATCCACGAACTGTTGATGCGAGCAAATAAGATTTCAAGGTGAAGGAGAGAGTCCAACCAACTGACTAGAGTTAATGAATCTCTAAATAAGCTTGCCAAGAAACTCCACCAAAATGATAAAAATGAGATATGGGGTTTCCCTTTCGTAATCCCCTAGAGCATCCAAAGAAAGGATAAGGCAACCCATTGACAAGAACAACAAAATTGGGGGTAGAAATTAGTTGAGAAATAAGCAGCACAAGCTTTTCCCCAAAACTAAAGGCCTTTAAGATCTTAATTAAGAATCCCCAATCAACACGATCATAAGCTTTCAAAAGATCCAATTTCAAAAGAAAACCAGCCTCTTTATTCACAACTAAAGAATGAATATTCTCATGCACAGTTAGAGGGTGAAATCACAATACCATGTGTCTCAATTTTTTCCAAAGATGGATATTTACATCAATAATTGTAACTGAATCTTCATCATCTGAGACCTATAGCAACTAAACCATAAAGAATTTGAAGATGGTGTGAACTAGTGATTTGTGGCAATTTGTGTGTAGATTCTAAATATATATTTTTTCAAATTTTTTGAAATAAATCATGGTTCTTTCAACATCTCCTTTAATAGTTCAGGTTTTAGATAGAAAACAATATTTTCAAAAAGTAACGTTTGTGTTGTGCAACATAACTTTTTTTCTATAAAGGATTAAATTCTAATTTTTGGAATATAGATCTTCTCAACATCAATATCTAGGGAAAGGATATTTTTTCATAACTTTTTGTTGCATATTTTTTTAAAAATTAATTTTTGAAGTCATTGTAACAATAATTTGGACATATGTGTGTGTCGTAAAACCTAACTTTTGTGTATATATCAAAATCCAATTTTTCTTTTTTGGGTGAAACAAGGAAATCAATATCTAGGAAATGGGTTTTTTTTTTTTTTACAATGGTTTACTATTTTTCCACCTCTGTACAATAAAGAGATTGTTGTTCAAAGAAAAACCTATGTTTAGTAAAAATTGAAAATTAAATACATGATAAAATGAAAATATATCAAACATATACTTGTTGGAAAGATAGTTTCAATGGCTACAATCTTGAAAAATATAATTTTTAAATGATGTTATTTAATCCCTCAAAAGGTAAAGAAAAATTGGTTTTTTTCTAGAATTTTAATAGTTGTGAAGGAGACTCCATTGTGGGTATGATTTAATACTATAGGGATTCTATCCAATGGTTTTGATCTAAGGGGATCTTATCTATCCCTCTTCAATTAAAACCCTTTAGATGGAGCCTCTCAAGACTTAAATAATTTTTTTTTCTAAAAAAAGTGATTTCAGGCAAAAATCAGCACATCCCAAAAGTGAGACATAGTATTGTGGCAGCACCCTAGAAATGAGTCAAGAATTTTCCTTCTAGGAACAAAGCCATTTTGTTGGATCAAAATGATTTGAGGAAGAATCTTTTGGAGTCTAACTGCCAACACCTTGGAAAATATTTTGTAGATAGAATCGCATAAAATAATAGGGCAGAACTCATCAAAAGAGAGGTCCCTCAACTTCTTGGGAATGAGAAAAATGAAAGAAGAATTTTTTTTAGAATATCACAGACTAACTTGTATAGATCAAGGTTGAACTAGATATGGAGGTCTGCTGAGCATTTGAACAATAGTTGTTAATGTAGAAAAACTATATAATGATAGATTCCATTGAGACATAGGCATACATTACATTGGAAAAATGTTACATCATCCAACCATAATTGCATAGGATTTTCTTTCTTAACTACCTTTCAAACTATCACAATACTCTAAATTCTTTTAAAATATTCATGTACTAAATAGCGAAAATATTAGCATTCTTTAGATTAGTTTCATTCAACAATATCTGTGCATTATTTCAGTGACCTCTGTTATTCTCCATCGACATAGATATAGATGAATTTAACCATTCAAAATAACTTAAACATTTATTTATAAATTAATTGGTCACTCCAATGACATCTTCAATCTAATTAGCATTGATATAAGAGTCAATTCCAAGCATTGGGAGATTTGGCTATGTCAACAAGGTTAGAAGCAATTGTTGGAAGTGAAATCCCAACTACTTCATTGATTTCTCCAGCTACACCTATCTTCTCATATCCTCCATATCAACCTCCATATCCCAGTATTAAAAACAAGAATTCAAATAGGATTTGATCTTATCTACTCTAGCTACCCCAGCACTGTTTCACACATTTTAAGGGGTCCTTTAAATTATATTATTTTATGTTCATTGTAGTTCCTTAAGCTTTCTATATATTGCTAAGTCTATTTTTCTTTGTTCTCACTCTCGAATGAGTCTAGCTTCATAGATTTGTAAGGAGTATGTAATGGGGTTTTGTATGAAAAAGGTTGTGAGAAGTTGTAGCTAACAAAAGAATGTAATGGTATCAGCATGTCCTTGTCTATGAAAGAGTTGAACCTAGTATTGGTGTTTGTAATGGTGAAAGTTTCGAAGCTCTGTAAAATTTTAATATCTAAAACTTGATTTCATCAAATATAAAATTTGAATTTATATTTCTATTTTTTTTCTATTTTCTTCCCCTTGACAAATCTATCAAATTGGTATCAGAGTTGTAGGGTGGAATCCTATCAAGCCTAGTAGTCAAGTATGGTAGTTGGTCAAATAGATGAGTCCGAAAATCCTCTAGGTAGCTCAAGGAGATACAGGAGTGGCAGTCCTCTACTTTTAAGAGAAGGTATGATGACTATAGGTATTAAGACCATAGGAGACAGAGTAGGATCTGTGATAGATATGAACATCATAGATATCATGAAAGAGTTTGGGAATATTGTCACAAAAGCCAGACCCAAAGCTATAGTCATAGTCAGATTTTTGTCACACATTTTTCATCCCTCACAATCGTAGTAGGAGTCAAAGTTGGGACAAAACAAGTTGTAGAAGGAAAAGATTTTTGAGTCCTATTGATAGTGGTTTCCTAGTATGCCACAATCAATCTCCACAATGTCAAAGCCAAGATCAATCCATCCCACCTCCTTGGTCTCATGCCTATACAATTTTGTGACCAAAGGCTTGAAGTGAATCTCCAAGACCTAATAATTCAAGATAGTCATATCTAGTTTGCAAAGCTATTGTAGATCAACGTAGCTTCATATTCCAGTGATGTTCCAAGTAGAAATGTCTCAAGTACATCTTCTAGTGTTGAACATGAGAGACACATTTGTTGTTCAATATGTTTGAAAAGTCATATTGTTAGATGGTTAGTCTCCCACTAAAATATGAGCTAGGTCATGAAGCTAGTGGGATTTGTTGAATAGGGAATTCAATGCTTGTTCATAGCAAAAGAAAGTGTCACCACTTAGAGGAAGGCTTAAGCCACTAAGACAGATGAGAACACTATAAAAGTAGCAAGGAGAATCCAAAGCCAGTAAATGAGTGAAGATCTCATTGCCAAGATTGAAGTTTTGTTTTTTGAAAAGCTAGTGTAGTAGTCGCCAAAGTACAACTCCAGCTGTTGAATGTAAGCAAAGCTAGATGCTGAGGAACAAAGGATTGTTGACTATAAAGGAGGAATGTGAAGTTGTTGAAATAGTAAGAAAGGAGGAGATTGCAATGGAAAAGAAAATATGCTACTAGAGGAGATCAAAAGATCAAAAGAGGATAGACAAGTGAAGCAAAAAATCAATTGGTAAGGAAATAATATGGATGAATGTAGTAGCATTATGCATTTATGTAAGAAATCTATGAGGCTAATAAATCCAACTAATGCTAGGATCCCTGAGCACCAGGTGGTGCAGCTCAAAGGGAGGTGTTGAGGAGTTGATGAAAGTGAGTGTATCACACCTAAACCTACAATCGACTAGAGACAAGAAGACTAGTACTCGTGGTTAGAGCATCCCAACAAAAATTTGGGATTTCCTAGGTTCAATCCACAAAATTTGAAGATTGTAGAATTAGTGAAAGGAATTCTTAGTTATGCTTAAAGGGGAGTGTTGGAAGTATAATCCTAACTAATTCATTGATTTCTCTAGCTACACTTGTCTTATTATATCCTTTGTATTATCCTCCATATCCAAGCATTAAAGACAAGGATTTCAATAAGATTTTTTCTTATCTACTCCAACTACTCCAGCTACTCCATCACAATTTCACACATATTGTGGCTGCTTTGAATTATATTATTTTATGTTCACTTTAGTTGCTTAAGCCTTCTATATATTTTTTACCCTGTTTTGCTCTGTACTCTCTCAAATGAGTCCAACTTCATAGAGTTGTAAGGAGTATGTAATGGGGTTTTGTATGATATAATTTTTGAGAAGTTGTAGGTAACAAAAGAATGTAATGGTATCAGTATGTGCCTGTCTATGAAAGAGATAAAGCTCTTTCTTGATGTTTGTAATGGTGAAAGAGTCAAAGTTCTGTAAAATTTTAATATGTAAAACTTGATTTGATCAATATAAAATTTGAATGTCTAATTTTTTTATTTTTATTTTTCTACCCCTTGACAATCTATCAACAATTCATGGCATTTGAGATTTTTTTAATACACATTCATGTTTAAAATAAAGAAGTAAATAACATTGATTCTTGCTTGTGATTAGAGAAAATAAATGGGATTGGAAAGTATAGTAAGTTGTGGATTTTCAACAATGAGATTGAGAGCACATTATATATGGTGTGACACTATTTTTCTTTACCTCCTACATTTTGTGATTTAAAGTAATTTTTTTGTGATTGCTTAAATAGATTTAAAGATAGAGTGCAACTATACCAGCCTAGCTATTTTCTTACATATTTTCCTTTTACATTAACATTTTATTCTTGATAAGGCCTTTGAGCAATTTTAAAATTTCATGGCAATATTAAATGCATGTGTAAAGCAGAAATATATCACGGGTCAAGCAATCATGCATTACCCCCATTTTTTCTTCAAAATGTTTATTCTTTTGGAGGTACATTGGAATGTCACATTCATTTTGTTTTCACCACAAGATTCATTAATTTTGGTTATTCTCACAGTTCAGCATCTCAAAATCCCATGTAATCCTTCTATTGTGCAATTCGACATATTGCTCGTAGAGCCTCCACATTGTATTCACAACATGGTATTAGGAATTTTTTTAGTGTGTTACACCAATATTTGACTTGTGTGCTAAATATAACATTCTAATTGAGTAGTGGTCCTAGGGAGGTTAATAGGAGAGACATCATTAAGCTTCAAGACTTATCACTTGCCACATAGGGCCTGTATAATGATTTTGGTTAGTGTTTGCTTAAGTGAGAACTCTTTATAAGAGGATAGCATTATCCTTAAAGAAAGGAAAAACAAGGAGGAGCGGGATAGAACTGATGCTCGAATATTTGAGCTTTGAATATTATAATCTTGGCCTATGCCCTATTCACACAAGATTATTGGATATTTTTTATTTTTCCCCTTGAGCTTTCAATATTGTAATCCAACCTATATCCTTTTGACATGTAAATTATTGAATTAATTTTTCTTTAGTCTTTTTAAATGTTCTTTCCAAGATTTTATCTTTTGTTGCATACTTTTACATTGAGTTCCTTGTTTCTCTATTACAATGGCATGAATGGTAGTCCTTAATTAGACTTTATATCCATATTTTCTGAATTAGTATCAATGTCTTAATATATATCAATAAAAAATAAATAATTAACTTAATTAACTTATAATTAGATTAGCTTATTTATAATTGCAAGTTATTTTATTAACATAATAATCAATTATTAATTATTATGGTTAGAATTAGGGTTAAATTTTGTAAAAGTAACTTAGTCTAATTAATAGATTATACTTAACATTCACAAAAAGATAATAATATTAGGATTTCGGTTCAATTAGTGTTCAATTAGGGTTAGGATTAGTGTTAGGGCTCAATTCAAAGTGGGGTTAAGGTTTCAGCTTAGGGTAAGAATTAGAGTTGGGATTAGGATTCAATTAACTTATTATAATTTAGATTAGGGTACCATTAGAGTTAGGGTTATGTTTAAGTTTTGTGTTAGGGTTATCAATAATTAATCATTTTATTATCAAACCAAAATAGGTAATAGTTAAATGGATCATGTAATTGAATTATGTATGTTGATTATTGTTCAAGTCAACTTATAGAGATTTTGAAATAAACATACAAGTAAATATAAGATCATTTATGAATGCGCTTAGATATAGAGAGAGGGGGAGAGGGAGAGAAAAATAGAGAAAAATAGAGAGAAGTAGAGAAAGAAAAATAGATATGGAGAGGGAGAGAGAGAGTAAATGAGAAGAGAAAGGTATAGATATAAAGATATATGGGAAGATAAAGGGACAGATCTAGGTTGAGATATAAAGATAGATAGGGGAATAGGGATGGAGCAAGAGAGGGAGTGATGGGGAGAGATAGAGAGGGGGAGGGGGAGAAAGGGAGAAAGAGAAGATGGGAAGAGGGAGATGTATGTAGAGAGGGAGAGTGAGATATAAATAGAGGGTGATATAGAGAGATGGAGAGGGATAGGAAAAGATATAAAGATATAGGGATATAGATAAATAGGGAGATATATGTAGAGAAGGATATGGATAGAAAGAAATAGAGATATGAGCGAAAGGGAGTTGAGTGAGAAATAAAGCTAAAGATATAGAGTATAAGAGATGGAGGGAGAGATGGTGTGAGTAAGAGAATGAAGAAGGGGGAGAGAGGGAAAGGATATATATTTATACATATAGAGATATAGAAATAGATGTAGAGAGATATGGATAGAGATAGAGAGAGGAGTGAGAGAGAGAGAGAGAAAGAGATAGAGATAGAGGTAGACATAATGAGGTATAGATAGAGAGGGGGAGGGAGCGATATGAAGATAGAGATTGAGGGGGAAAGAGTGAGAGAGAAAGAAGGTGATAGAGATATGTAATAGAGAGGTATAGATAGGTGAAAAGGTAAAGAGATAGAGAAAGGGGTAGGGAATGATAAATAGGGATTGTGTGTATATGAGTGAGAGAGAGAGATATGGAGAGGGATATATATTTACAAATAGATAGAGAGGGGGGGAGAGGGGGGAGAGAAATAGAGAGAGGAGAGAGAAGTAGAGAGAAATAGAAAGAGAGAGTGATAAGGAGAGAAGGAGAGATAGGGATGTAGATAGATATAATTTGGGAAATATAGAAGCAATGTGAGAAAGATATATAAACATATGAGAGGGAGCGATGGAATAAGAGAAAGAGGGAGAGGGAGAAATACATATATAAAGAGGGGGATGATGAGAGAGGGGGAGATGGAGAGATAGAAAGATAAAGATATAGGAATTGATATAGAGAGAGGTAGAGAGGAATATATAGAGGGGGCAAGAGAGAGATATAGGTGGTGATAGAGAAAAGCAATAGAGAGGGGGTAGAAGTAGAGAGATAGAGATAGGGTTGGAAGAAAAGGGAGTGTATGTATATATAATATTTATATTTAATAATATGCATCATATTTCATATAATATATAATAATAAATATAAATTGAATATATTTTTCAATAAATATAATATATATTTTTAAAATAAATATAGATAAATATTAAACTTACAATATATTTAATTAGTAATTTCTATCTCTCTCAATCTATAAATTATGTTATATAATTATTTAATAAAATAAACATATTGAGATAAATATGAGATCTAAACAAAATAGAAAAGTTCCAAAGTTTAATTACTTTAAGTTATAGAATACCTTCTAACTTTCTTGTTTAGCTAGGACAATTGAGTCTAAAGTGTGAAATCTTGACCAAACCTCTTCAATTACAATGGAAGGTGTTTAATTATTGGATGATAATGAAATGAATGTATATAGAACATGCTGAAACGTTGAGATATATCAATTTGGAGGAATCCATTTTTGTAACTCCTAGAAACCAAAGTCTTCACTAATTTGACAAGTAATATATTAGTGCATAAATAACTATTATTGTTCAACTGCTAGGAGTTACAATAATTAAATTTCTTTAATTATTCTTCACTTTAAAGTTTTAATCTATGTTTTATCAAGTTACTGGGGAGGCGAAGAAAAGGGATGGATGACACATTTTGGAAACATATTTTTTGGAGGCCATTTTAGAGGATGTCAAGGAATGACAATTTAAAACAGGGAAATTTCAAATATTCATATAATAACATTGATAAGACATTCATCATATATATTATAAATCCTTAATACATATCATTTACAACAAAATACCCAAAGGTTATGAGCTCCAATTATAAAATGACAAGGTTGAAAGCTTTATATGGTTATTTAATGTAAATTTTTTATTTTTGGATAGTTTTGTTGGTGACCCCATTTTGACTATCTCTCGTCTTGTCTTGGAGATTAGTCTAGTAATATCTTATCTAAGATGTTAATTTTGCATACAATTCAGATAAAATATCATAGATTGATCTTAGTATTTAGCCTTACTTTTGGAGATTTTTTCCACCAATGTTCCCATATATTCTCTTCATAGTTTTCAATTTCCTTAATGAACTATATTATAATAGAAATCATGAGTTTCCTTATATGTCCCTTTATTGTTGGAATTTTTAGAGGTATCTTTCTTTTAGTTATCTCTTATAGTCTCTATGTTGGAATTCACAAGATGAAACTGCATTACATTGTCTTGGGTCTATTTATACTTTCAAAACTCCTCTTCCCACCTTCCTTTGAATCCTTTGGTTGTCAATGCATTTTTTTTCCATACTGAATAAAAGCTATAAAGATTTGGAAAATTACTTTTGGTATGAAAACTATCTATTATTTAAAATTACTACACAAAATTAGTTATAACTTGATTTATGAATGTTAAAAATATCATTTACAACAAAATACCTAAAGGTTATGAGCTCCAATTATAAAATGACAAGGTTGAAAGCTTTATATGGTTATTTAATGTAAATTTTGTATTTTTGGATAGTTTTGTTGGTGACCTCATTTTGACTATCTCTCGGCTTGTCTTGGAGATTAGTCTAGTAATATCTTATCTAAGATGTTAATTTTGCTTACAATTCACATAAAATATCATAGATTGATCTTAGTATTTAGCCTTACTTTTGGAGATTTTTTCCACCAGTGTTCCCATATATTCTCTTCATAGTTTTCAATTTCCTTAATGAACTATATTATAATAGAAATCATGAGTTTCCTTATATGTCCCTTTATTGTTGGAATTTTTAGAGGTATCTTTCTTTTAGTTATCTCTTATAGTCTCTATGTTGGAATTCACAAGATGAAACTGCATTACGTTGTCTTGGGTCTATTATACTTTCAAAACTCCTCTTCCCACCTTCCTTTGAATCCTTTGGTTGTCAATGCATTTTTTTTCCATACTAAATAAAAGCTATAAAGATTTGGAAAATTACTTTTGGTATGCAAACTATCTATTATTTAAAAGTATTATACAAAATTAGTTATAACTTGATTTGTGAATGTTAAAATAATTATATTGTTGACATCCACAACTTTAAACCAATTATTATTATAACTTCATTAATTCAAGAGGCAAATTTTCTATTTGGTAATTTTTCTTTCTCTTCTTCATTTCTCCATTTGTGACCTGCCTCCATAAAAAGTTTAGTAAATTGAACAAGTTGCAAAAGTTAAGCAAGAATTAAGTAGCAAAAAACGGCTTAAGAAATAATTGGACATCACAGTGGAAATGTGTAGGCTCAAGAAAGGAACTTTAAGTTTCGAATGTAGCTAAAATTTGTCCCATTCTTTGTTTTGCCTATGACCCACATCTTATGTTAATTAAAGTTGTATCTTAAGTCCATGGAAACTGTAGTCCAGGAACTATCGGTTTACAGAGACCCTTTATAATGAGAACACTTAGCATTTTGTTCTTGATTCTCTTAATAACAGACAATTTCTCATTTTATTAATTAATAATGCACTGAGCAAAAAAGCATTTTCAATCATTTTTTTAAAATTATGATCATGGTCCTGCAAATATTTGGAAATGGGAAGTTACAACTATTTTAGGTTTAAAAATTCTTTTTAAAAGATCATTTTGTGCTAAGCATATCCTACAATCATATTGAGGCGTGACAAATTTGTATTATATGTTGAATCCTCGTTGTAGTAAATTTTATAAAATACCTCTCATTCTCAGAATGGGATTTTCGATCAAAAACCAATAGTTGAAGATCTCTTTGAGGGCATTCTGTCAAACAATTCATGTGCCTTGTATATGCTTCCACATTTCACATATATGTCTATCAGGGCAAATAACACCTGACAAAAATCACCCTTCCTTTATCCTTTGTTAGATCCCTATTCCAAAGCTTTCATTTTGGCACGGGCAACCAGGATGCTCGAAAAAGTTGCAAATTTTGGGTTGACACCTACCAATTGCATATGCTTGAAAGTTTGTTAGGCCTTTTAAAAAGAATCGAGTTTGTGCATATCCTACAATCATGGCATTCCATTAGAGCACATTTCGTTGAGACATTCTGTCAAATACTTCCAGTAACGGGGGTGGGCTATTATCCATGCCTTGCCATACGAGTCATGGACTAAAATTGATCTAGATGGAACTATTGGCAGTTGTTCGAGAGTCAGGTGCCTTGTCCAGATACTAATACATGACCGGCTGATCCATAAGCCTAAAGGGAAACAGAGCCAATTGTTGAACCTTTTAATGCATAGTGTCTACCAAAGCATTCCCAACTATAATACTTGACAAAATTACCCCTTTCGTTACACTTTGATGGATGCCCATACCCTGTTCCAAAGCACCCACTTTATCATAGGCAGGGAGGATGCTAGCAAAGCTTATGGAGTTTGGCCTAGCACCTGCCAATTGTTATGCTCTACTTGTAAGTAAAAGAGAATAAAAATTCCCTCATCTGCTTGAGATTTGATCATTCTTTTAAACATATTAAGCAATCATTTCCATTTCCTATAATAATTTGCAGCAGCTCTTTTGGGGGAGATTCAAAGGACTAATAGAATTGTGAATGGTTCTAATGCTACATTACTAAGAGAAGCCACAACATCTTGGTGGAGCTACTATCATAAGAGATCACTACTAGGTTGTTCTGGAGACATATTTCCAGTTCATGATATCTTAAGCAAGACCATGGCCGAGTTCTTAAGTATCTCGTCCCTGTCTGCAACCTTGCAGCCACTATAGACAGTTTATTCCTTTATTCCTTAAATTTACTTATAGTAGGCTCAATTTTTATGTTCAAAATTTGGTTGCTCATTTATTTCAACCAAGCTAAAGCTTATGCAGATTCCTTGTTTTCCATATATTCATGGCTTGTATCTTTTGTAGCTCCTTGAAATCATCCCAATTCTTTCATTATATGGGCCTGACTTTCTTTGTTCAAAAAGCAAAAGTGCAAGAAAGTCTTGAATTAAAGAACATGCGCTGGGATCGAATATAAATTCATTTTTGGTGAAATGTGCAGAGAGGCAAATGAGAAAAATCACATAAACGAAAGTGAAATAGCTACACACGTGATGTAATGGGATTTGTATTTTGGTTGGGATTCCTTATTTGAAAACGTTCATTTGTGTTGCATGTTGTAGGTAGTCATTGATTATTCTCTTATAGTAAAGTCAGAAGCCCTTGCGAACCTTCTTTGTGAATTTTCCCCCATTTGAGACTTGAAGTCTTTGGATTTCTTTAAGGAATGAAAAATTCTACATGAACATTACTACGATTATTGTCGTGGTAAGCTTTTGTTTAGTTTCAGTTGTTGGGTTTGATGAAGCCCAAATATTCTAATTATGATGACAGTTTCTCTCACTCGAAACGGATGTCTTTATGCATGTATTCGCTAATTTAGAAGTTCACCATTTTGGTGGATTTTTCCATTTTGGAGATGAGATTGAATAAAAAGATTCCTCTATTGAAAGTGGATGTAGTCTTTTAAGACGAACCACTATAAATCTTGATGTTTCTCTTTTTGTGTTTGGTTTTACAATTCTAATTTAATTTTTTGTTTTCTCTTTCCAAATTTTCTACAAATCTTTTCAACAATTGGTATCAGAGCCTGAAGCTCAGTGTTAGAAATCAGTGAAGAATTTCTAGAGCCATGGAGAAGTATTGAGCAAATGGAAAACAATTGGTTGTTTGATTCTAAAGTTATGGACGAAGTAGATATGGAAGAGAGTCCCAACAGGGATGATTGGGTTCAAGCTCTCATGTCTTGGTCGTGTGGCTCTGGAGAGAGTCATGATGAAGTTGGTGCTATTCATTTAGATATTTTTGGATGAATTAAATGATGAAGTTGATTCTATTATTGAGGAATTTCTTAGCAGTTTAGATTCAGTAGAAAGTAATGTGCAAGTGCAACCTGAAACAAGGCGTCGTGTTCATTGGTTAGATACTGTGAAGTTTGTCTTCCGAGATGAGGAGGATGCCTCCCAAGGAGAGGAGGATGTAGTCTGGAACCAGGTGAGTGAAGATGAACATGAGGAAGCGGTTGAGAATCAAGAGGCAAAAATGGTTTATGATAATCCATTATTTGAGCCTGAGGAAGAAATGGTTTACGATAATCCATTATTCGAGTCTGAGGTGAATGGTATAGAGGCAAACGAGGAGGTTTCTAATACTACCCAGAATGGTGGAGCTATGGACATGGAGTCATTGATGCGGAGGAGGAGAACTTCCAGGTTGATAGCACATATGCAACTGGTGAAAAATCTATACTGGAGGATGTTGAAAGGTTTTTGGAGAAACTAAGAAATATGAAGAAGAATGGCAAGATTTCACTTAAAAGGGGTCGAAGATCTGTTGATGTAAGGCCTATTGATTACAAGTTAGAGGATTTTGATAACAAAATGGTGAATCATTTTGTACAGGTGGTGTATAGAAAATATTTTGGATTGGGGCCATGGTGGAGGTCCATATTTGATTCTGGTTGTGGGGGAGGAAATGGAAAGTTTAAAATCCATGGAGATTATTAAATCTAACATGCTTTGGAGGAGACTCATCTAAAGCATTCTTGAATAGAATTTGGCAAAGCTAAAATCATTCTTGGGGCTGATGTAAATGCCTGTAGTGGGGGATATTGATGAGCAGCTATCTCAAGCAATATTTGGTCTTCAAGTGGGAGATTGTTCGGTTCAATGAAGCCCAAATATTCTAATTATGACAGTAGTTTATCTCACACTCAAAACAGGTGTCTTTTTGCATGTATTCGCTAATTTAGAAGTTAACCATTTTGGTGGATTTTTCCATTTTGTAGATGAGACTGAATTATAAAGTTGATGTTGCTTGAATATTATGTATTGTATTGAGAAATAATAAAAATATTCCCCTGTTGAAAGTGGATGTAGTTTTCTAAGACGAACCACTATAAATCTTGTTGTTTCTCTGTTTGTGTTTGGTTTAACAATTCTGATTTAATTTTCTATTTTCTCTTTTCAAATTGTCTACAAATCTTTTCAACATCAGTATATGTGTAATTAAATTGTACCACAACACTTTGTAGATAAGATTGCCTGTCATTCTCCCATATATGGCCCAATCTATTTGATCAAGCCTCTTGGAAAGGTTTTGAATCAAAATAGTGTTGGGAAAAGAAACCCAACTACAGTGGGTAAAGAAGGAAAACATGCACAGTTCAAAGGAGACAAACACAAGGAGACAAAAATATTTATATATATTCAATTTTCTATTTCATCAAAAGGATTGCATCCAAAAAATTTACTGACAAAAACTCAGAGCTAAAGCTCTGTACATTCTCATACAAAAACTATGCTAGTTCTGGCGCATCTTCCTTCTGTGTGCTACTGTGTGCTGGAAACATTCCAGAGCACTGGAGCATTGTCATTGTCCTCTGCTACTGCAGGTTCTCCTAAACTGTCACTTTTGTAGTTTAGCTGAACATTCTTTATTTCTATTGTTGTTGGTTCTCCTGAAGTTCTACTTTCCATAGTTGTGTGTTTTGCTGAACATTCTCTTGTTTTCTTCTACAAAAATTATTTTGTCTCTATCTCCTTCACCTTCTGCTACAAAATAAATTCTATTCTTCTTTTTTCTTTTGTTTCCTTTCCAAAAACTAGCGCCCAATTCAAATTCAACCACCACAATTAATTTGCTGCTGTCCAGCAAGGTGGTCAGACACGGCAAGGGAGAAATTGTCCAAATTTGATTTCATCTGATGGTGCATTAAATGCACTTATCCATTGTAGCTTTAAATTAGATATTCCAACACTCCCCCTTAATTTTGAGCTATTCTTCTTTCCATCATCATTCAAAACTTCCAGAGCAAAGTTTCTGGAGCAAGGATTCTGAAGCATTGGTCCCTGCCTTTTATCACTCTGCAAAACTTCTGGAGCAACAGACCAAAGGTTCCGGAGCACCGGTGCAAAGTTTTTGGAGCAAGTCTATGTGCATCTGTTTTGCATTCTGGAACTATCTTCTGAAGTTTCGGAGTATCTATCCTTTTTTGTGTTTTCTAGAACCAAAGTTCCGGAGCATCTGCACTTTTCTGTGCTGTGTTTTTCGGTGTCTTCCAGAACCAAAGTTCTAGAGCATATGTCCTTTTCTGAGTTGCAATTTTTTGTATTTTTCAGAACTTAAGTTCCAGAGCATATGCATTTTTCTGAGTTTTCAAGAACCAAAGTTCCAGAGCATTCTTGCATACCAAGCCTATTCCTTAGGCATTCAAAGGATTCTTTTGACAATGCCTTTGTAAAAATATCAGTGAGCTGCTGCTCAGATATGCAATAATGAAGTTGAATCTCTCCATGCTACACCAACTTTCTTATGAAATGATATCAAATTTTGATATGCTTGCTTCGCCCATGAAAGATGGGATTCTTCGTCAATGCAATAGAAGATACATTGTCACAAAATATGGTTGTACAATCTTCTTGCTGCTCATTCAAATCAGCAAGGATTCTTCTAAGCCAAATAGCCTGACATGATGTTGCATTTGCTGCTATATATTCTGCTTCGGCTGTGGAGAGGGAAACTATGGGTTGCTTCTTTGATGCCCATGATATTTCTCTTGAACCCATGTGGAGCAAGTATCCCGATGTGCTCTTTCTATCATCTACATTTCCTGTGCAATCACTGTGAGTGTATCCAACTAGCTGAAACTCATTGGAGGTGGTGTACATAATTCCATAGCCTTTCATACCATTGACATACCTTAGAATTATTTTTCCTACTTGCTAGTGTGTGTCCTTAGTTTGTTCCATGAACCTAGAAATTAGGCTTACCACGTACATCAAATCAAGTCTTGTTGTTGTCAAATACATGAGGCTTCCAACCATGCTCTTGTAAAGGGTTGGGTTAACATTATTGTTGTTGTCCTCTTTACTTAATTTTAGACCTGTAGCTATTGGGGTTGGGGCTGGTTTGTTGTCCAACACTCTAAATATTTTCAAGATTTGCTTAGCATAACTTGTTTGTGAAATAAATATGCCATGATCTATTTGTTAGACTTCTATGCCTAGGAAATATTTTAGCAAACCTAGGCCTATAATTTCAAACTCATTTTTCATTGCTTCTTTGAAATCAGTAATGAAAAGATTACTATTTCCTATGAAAATTAAATCATCTCCATATAAAACAGCAATAAGAATCTCACCATTGGCTACCTTGATGTAGAGTGTGGGCTCACTACTGCTTTTGCTAAAGCGATTGCTCATTAGGTACGAATCAATTCTATTGTACCATGCCTATGGTGCTTGTTTAAGCCCGTAAAGAGCTTTTCGGAGCTTGTAGACCTTGTCTTCTTTCCCTGGAACTTCGTAGCCAGGTGGCTGCTCCACATACACCTCTTCTTTTAGCACTCCATTTAAGAAGTTTTTCTTCACATCCATTTGTAATACTTTCCATTCGTGTTGGGCTGCCATTGCTAAGACTTCCCACACTGTTTCCAACCTTGCAACTGGTGCATATGTTTCATCATAATCTCTACCAAACTGTTGTTTGTATCCCTTAACAACCAACCTTGCTTTATGCCTTTCAATCTTACCATTAGCAATACATTTGGTCTTATAGACCCACTTAACTCCAATGACTAATTTCCCTTTAGGTAAATCAGTGAGCTCCCATGTTTTGTTTCTCACTATAGCGTCCATTTCTTCATCCATAGCGTTACACCATTTTTCCTCTTTCACGACTTCTTCAAAATATATTGGATCACTATATGAAAACATAGCAAAATCTGAATTTTCATCAAAGTCATCATACCTTTCGTTGTCATAAATTTCCCTCACGCTTCTTGTCTTCCATGGCATCAATGATGCAAGCGTAGGATCAAAATTTCTGGAGCTACTTAATTGCTAGATTGATGAAGAAGACTGCAGTTGTGAACTTTCTGAGCATCTACCATGCTGGAAGTTTTTGGAGCTGCTGTTGTTGTTTTCTGAACTGTTACCTTGCTATAAGGTTCTGGAGCATCTCCCTTCTACAGCTTCTTCATCCTCAAGAGGTATTGAAATTGAAATACCTGTGTTGCTATCAGCTGTTCCATTCCATGACTCATTTTCAATGAATTCAATGTCCCTGTTGATCACCACTTTCTTGGTGATGGGATTATACAATCTATAGGCTTTGGATTCTTGACTATAGCCTATGAAAATGCATTTTTCACCTTTGTCATCAAATTTCTTCCTTTTCTCTTTTGGCATGAGTGCATATGCCACACATCCAAATATTCTCAAATGCTCAACACTCCATTTGCATTTCGTCCACGCTTCTTGTGGGATCCTATTGCGAACAACCTTTGTGGGGCACCTATTCAAGATGTAGATTGTTGTTGCTACAACATCACCCCAATACTCATTAGACAGACCTTTTTCCTTCAACATGTTTGCTGCCTTCTTCGTGATGGTTCTATTCTTTATTTCAGCCACTCCATTTTGTTGTGGAGTATACCGGGCTATGAGTTGTCTTTGAATGCCATGAGACTTGCAAAAATTCATAAACTCTTGAGAGATATACTCTCCCCCTCTATCCATTTTGAGGACTTTGATATAGTGGTTGCTTTGCTTTTCAACCAAGGCCTTAAACTCTTTGAACTTCTCAAATGCATCTAATTTGTTCTTCAAAAGATACACCCAGATTTTTCTACTATAGCCATCTATGAGTGTCATAAAATAAACATTTCCTCCTAGGGTTGGGGTTTTCATGGGACCACACAAATATGAATGCACCAACTCTAATGGTGCTCTAGCTCTCCTAGAATGCCCTGCTTGAAAAGGCTGCCTATGTTGTTTACCTAGGATGCATGCTTCACACCTTCCATTGGGCTCTACAATTGCTGGTAGGCCCCTAACCATATCTTTTTTAGCTAAAATATTTAAACTAGAATAACTTAGATGGCCATACCTCAAATGCCACAACTTGGATGGGTCTTGGATGACTGTCTTGAAGGCTGACTGCTGCAAGCCTATTGACTGTGCTAAGATTTGCATTTTGAGGGGAAACATTCAGTTCTTTGTCATTGAACCGCTGCCATAACTTTCTTGCTTCCATCTCTGTCATAGATGATGCATTCCCCTTTCTCCATTAGCACTCTATATCCGTTTTGGACCATTTGTCCAATGCTCAAGAGGTTTTGTTTCATTCTTGGGGCATAAAAGACATCATGAAGTTGTCTTTCTTCACCATGCTTGGTTTGTAGGCACACTATGCCTTTTCCCATAACTGGAACTTTCTGATTGTTGCCCATTTTTATTTTAGACTTAATGTTATGGTCAATGGAGGCAAATAAATTTATGTTACCACTCATGTGGTTGCTACAACCATTGTCCAAGTACCAAACTTCAGCGCTGCCTTATTCTACAAGATTGCATGCAATGAACACTTGTGACTATTTTTCATTTTCAGCCTTGTTCTCATTTGCCACATTTGCATTTTTACTCCCTTGGTCATGTTGTTTCTTCCTGCACTCACTTGCATAGTGACCATACTTGTGACAGTAGTAACACTACACATTGCTCTTATCAAATCTTTGATTTGAGCTGCTATTTTTCTTTGTGTTTTGGAAGTCTAATTGGGAGGTGCTTGCCTCCTCTTGATTGTTTGAGCCTCCTCTTCTAGAGTTGCTTCTATCTCTACCTCTTTGACCTCTTTCTTTGCCATTTCTTCCTCTTCCCTTGCCTCTCACATTTTCTTGTGCTTTGAAGGCTTTTTCTTGGGAGGAAATTGTGGACCTATTTAGGTGTGGCTCATGGGTTTGAAGTGAACCCATTAACTCATCAAGTGATAATGTTGAGAGGTCCTTTGCCTCTTCTATGGAAATAACCACCAGGTCAAATTTTGTGGGTAAACTTCTGAGAATCTTCTCCACAATATTCTGCACTTCCATAGTTTCTCCATTTATCCTCAACTAGTTAATCAAGGTGGAAGCCCTTGTATGAAAATCTAAAATGGACTCATTGTCCTTCATCTGCATGGTCTCAAATTCTCTCCTTTGCAGTTGGATTTTCACTGACCTGACTTTCTCAAACCCTTTGTAGGTGGTTTGAAGTATTTCCCATGCTTCTTTTGCATAATTAGTTGTTACTATTTGAGGAAAGATAGCCTTTGTCAAGGCTGCCTCAATTAGACTGAGGGCTTTGGCATAAATTTTCCTTGTCTCCTTCAATTGGTTCTTTTGAGCATTTCTTAATGTTGCAAATGCATTTAGGTCAATCACATCTATGAACCCATTTGCAACCAACTCCCACAAATCATTTGCTACTAGAATAGTTTTCATTTTCTTTGCCAAGACATCATAATTTTTTCCATCAAATATAGGTGGTTGTTGCCAACTCCTATTGTCTCCTCCAACCATTTTGCTAAATGGGGAAAAAACTACAAATACCAAGATAAATCTAAGGATTTTCTTTACTACCTAGAAATCTAGGGCTTTCCCAAATACCCAAAAACTAAATTTTTTTAACTACATGCCTAGGAACAAAGCTAGGGTTTTAACAAACTAAATACCTAGAAAACTTAGGGCTCTAATACCAATCTGTTTGGAAAAGAAACCCAACTATAGTGGGTAAAGAATGAAAACATGCACAGTTCAAAGGAGACAAACACAAGGAGACAAAAATATTTATATATATTCAATTTTCTATTTCATCAAAAGGATTACATTCAAAAAATTTACTGACAAAAACTCAGAGCTAAAGCTCTGTACATTCTCATAAAAAAACTATGCTAGTTCTAGTGCATCTTCCTTTTGTGTGCTGCTGTGTGCTGGAAACATTCTGGAGCACTAGAGCACTATAGATGAACCAAAACCATTGTGCATGTAGGTGGAACCTAACTGTAACTACTGGGGATAAAACCAATATTGCGAGTGTGAAGCTATATCCGTGGAATAATGAAGACTACATACCCATGCATTTATATTTCTATGGGAAATGAAACTATATTAATTATTCTCTCTTACCATTGACATTGTTGTGAATGAAAAATATTTTTCTTACAACTACCACACATCCTATCTTTCCATTCAAATATAGATGCATTAGAAATAATGCCTATGTTCTCACAAATAACTATGTCACGATGCTTTTATTTTGGAAAAAATAATTTTTAATTAAATGAAGGGTGATGATTTCAAGAGCTCTCTTTGATTTAAGGTAGGGTTTTTATGAACACACCTAAATGCCATTGTAAAACATCTCTTGTAATTATTTAATTTAATGTAATTTTAAAAATAATTAAATTTATAGACAACTTATTTTCAATAAAAATAAGCATAATATATTATAATTTTAAAAATAATACAAATGTAAAATAAATATGCTAAAAAATTAATAAAAAAATTAACTCCTTGAAATGATATATCTCGATGTATCGATATATATTATTGAATACTATAAATAAGCTAGTGTTAGTTTAATAAAAAAAAGTATCAATTTTGTCTTTTCCTTTACTTAGAATCATTTTTTTTCATAAGATGTGCTTCATAGTATTTAAGATAATTTAAAACTAGCACTTGCACCAAAAGGAGGTGCCATGATTATGTTGATTGTTTTTTAGTTCTTGCCATAGAACTATAGGCAAGGCCTTGATCTTAACTAGTGATTAAAATTTTTTCTTGTAGCCAATCAAAATTCATTATTTTCTTTTTGATACATTATATTTTAATTTTCTCAAAGTTAAATGCATGATTTTTAACTTTTCAAATTCTGAAAATTATTTTTCCTTAATTTTATTAGCTAAAAAAATTTGAGTGATTTTTAGAAATACTAACCATAAACTTTTTTATCACAGTTTTTGAAGGCATTTTTTCGCCACAAAACCTTAATCAAAAAAAATATTTAACTAATTTTTAAGAAAAATTTTAAACTTTTTAAAGGTTGTTTATTTTCAATTGAAGATTTTTAACTTTTATAATATTCAAAATCATTTTACTCAAATATCATTAGCGAAAAAAACTTAGGCGATTTTGCAGTTTTGAGCATAATATTTTTATTTTATAATTTTATTGGCTTTTCTTGCGGCAATCTATCAGCCTAATGTTGGATATCTCGAAGTGCTATGATTATTAAAAAATTAAAATAAAAATTATTTTAAAAACCTTTTGAAAAATAGTTACAAATATTGATTTTAAAATTTATATTGGATAAAAAAATAAGTGAAAAATCAATTTAAAAAAAATATAATTAAGAACATAAGGAAACATAGAAGTCCATTTTGGTTGTGCAATGAACTACATAAAGTAGTTAACTGTCTTCAATATTTTTACTATATTTGCTAAGATTTGAAAGGCTCTACAATATACTTTTCTCTGTAGTAATGCTTTAATTTCTAAAGCACAAAAGGTGCTAGAAGGAGGTTGGACAATGCAGGATGAAACTCCATGGCCTAGGAGTAACATCCAAGAACCATCCATGAATTATATAGGTTGGATATTAGCTTCATTAATTAATAGAATTGCATTTTAAATTTTTTTGGAAAAATTGTTGAGAAATGATTATATATAAGGGATATATATAAGGGATCTAAAGAAAATGTGTTTTTTTTATCAAATTACAAATGGAAGGTATTTTTATGTAATAGTGGAGGACATGATACGAATGGAACTAAACTACCCCACCTGGTTTATTATCGAGAGAAAAGAGGCCCAGATTCAATCATCATGTAAGAAATTTCCAGTGCTATGAATTCTTTAATATGGTAGATAGATTCATACCTACTTTTTTGGGGTATTGAAATAAATTTCAATCTGGTTTTTGAAGTCTATTTTCTTATTATGGTTCTTGTGCTAAGCATTCCAACTAATATTCTCAATGCTTTGTCACTATTTCAAGTTAAGGAATTTTGTTATGTTCAGCTCCCTCAAAGGTTTGGTCGTATTGATAGGCATTATCAATTTTTCAACCGAAACATAGTTTTCTTTGATGTATGTAGCACCCAAATATTGCTATCTACACACCTTTGCGTACCTTTGACTTATATATTTTTTATTCAATTATTTGTGCTACTTTAAGTAGATAACATTTTATGAAGTTGTTGTTTCACATTAACCTAAGTAAGCAATATTTTATCTCTTTGTAGATCAATATGAAAGGTTTGGATAACATTCAAGGGCCCATAGATGTTGGTGTGGGATGTTTCTTCAAAGGCACTCACTTTATGGGTTTGATGCTCCTAAACTAGATAAGGAACCTATGGCCGAAATGGTGTTGTTGTGGTTGTTGCAAGTGCTTCCCTAAAGAAGAACAAGAAGGTTAAACCAAAGCAAGAGAAAAAGAAGAAGAAATCTAAATAAGTTTGTATTTTAATCATTATATAAAAACAAAAAGTATTTAAATGTCTTTTTCAATGGATTTTTTGGGAATATCTCTACAATTCAAGTATGTAATTCATAATTGTATTTTCTATCTTTTGGATTAATATAAAAATATAGATGAATATAATAAAAATACAAAATATTTGAATAATGATTATGTTTATTTTTAATCATTATTTTATTTTGTTGTTGAACAGTCTAATGGGAAACTTATAGGAAATTAATTTATTTAAGATCCTTGGGTTCATGTGTTATTATTGGTATTTTTCATAAAATTTAAGTATATTTAATTTCGTATTTGATCAAAAAAATTCTTAAAAATAACATTTTATCCCTTCTTTATTCTATATTTCTCTTTATTCATATCCATTTAAAGAAAAATAAGTAACCTATATTCAACATATAATACTACTAAAAATAAGATATGAAATTTCCATAGAAATAATGGTCTAGTAGAGTTTTGAAATCCTAGTTCTTTAATATTTTGAAACCCAACACAATACAATATTTAGCACTTCATATTAAAAACTGTATTAAATATGTTTATTATAAATTATTGTTTTTTTCTTCTTCTTTATTTTAATTTTCTTGATATTCATATGAAGTATGAGATTAAGGGAAGCTTTGTGAGCTTCCTTGGTGAGTCGTATTACACATTTGAAGATTCTTAATCACTGATAAAAGTGAATCACAAAAACACAAATAGTCGATGTGATTCTGGTGGACAAAAAATACCGTCCTAATGCTTGCCACATCCATAGAAGTAATTATTTTTGTTGTCAGAATAGTCAAACCAATATTTCTCCTTTGTGAGTCTATTTTTTATGAGTTTGAAATTGAATATCAAATTGAAGCATTATTGTTATGACAAAACAACATATTGCGAGTAAATAATATCTTATAAACTGAAACCCTCTTAGAGATATGGTAATCGATAATTTTTTTGTTCAAGTTTCTTTAATTTGTTGAACCATTGAATATCTAATCAAGAGCATAAACTCAAAATTGAAAGCTAAACTTGATCTTAATCTTTAACTGTTGGAGGATATATTTAATCCCTAAATTTTTTTCAAGAGAATAAGTAAACTATTGGTTTTTTGGGGCAGATTTTCTTTAGGGAAAATGCATGGGGATCTTTTGATCTCGCATTATTTTTTCTTGGATGCTTTTATGCTAAACCCTACCTAGTTGTCAAATTTTCATAGTTGTTTTAAAAATAGCATATATTATTGATGACTATTTCTAAATATAAAATAATAGTGGTAAATTGGATTTCTCATTTTCTTGCTAAAACTACAATGAATGCTAAAGAATTTGCAGAAAATTCTCCAATCTTTGTCAAACTCTTCAGTAGAAAATTCTAGACTTGCTCTAATAAACATGATTTTTTTGTCATAAATTTGACACAATGCTTAGACAATAGTTAGAATATAATCACAATTTTGGATTATTTTTCTTATCATAGATAGTTTTACCTAATCTAATAAATATGGTTGTTTTTCCATAAATTTGACACAATTCTTAGACAATAGTTAAAATATAATCACAATTTTGGATTGTTTTTCTTATCATGGTAGTTTTATTCTACTCAATTCTTCCCATCATACTTTTGTTTGTATGAAATCATGAAGTATGACTAAATTGAAATCTTCAATGTTGAAACTATTTCAAGAAGAAAAATATTTAATAATATAAACCAAATATAGATGTTTCCTTTCTTTAAATAAAACTCAGCTGGAAATTTCCATTTAACTATTAAAATGAAATAATATATGACAAAAGAACAATAATTTTCAAGGTATCACAGTCATGAAATTCATTTTGTGGAAATAATTCACTTGGATGGGTTTTCGGCATAATGTACACCATCATTTCATAATATTTCTTATCACTAAACTTTTTATTTTGATAATCCAAATTCATTAGAGATATAAAATTATAAATAGTTTAAGAAATAATATTGTTTATGTGATTTCATGTCGATGAATCCAACATCACAAACACTCCATATTACATCTTTTTCCTTCAACAACTTACTTTTGTGAGAGGTTAAGCTACCTGATTGGGATATGTTTCATGTAAGTGTGGAATTTATATAGCATTTCCCTATGGTTTAATAGAAAGAAATCTTAAATTCACTGTTTTAGAGTAAGAGATTGTGAGATTTAGTTCTTTAATCCACTTTAATTATGACCTTAGAATTTAAAGATCATTAGGCTTGTTGATATGTTTGGTTCTCTGACTACACATCATATTGTGTACTTGTTCATTACAAACACAATAGATTGAATACTATAAATAACAATATTAGTTACAATACTTTTATTTGTGTTTACGTCTTGGCCTTTTAGTAATATGAACATTTCAGGAATTTGTCAAATTCTAAACGTTTCATCACTGTGTTTATGATCGACCTTCTAGCATGTAATAGGGAAATTAATGAAACTAAAGTTATTTTTTTACCAAGTTTGAATGCCAAAGCAACAAGATCCTCTTTGCTATTGCATTTTATTCCAAGTGTTTTCAATACTTTTAAATCCTTCTCCCTGTTTTTTCTTTACAATTTCAAAAGCATCTATAGACAAGTCCTAGTCCACATCTCCATTTGGACTCAATAAATCTTCTTCAAGAGGCATCATTGAATGGCTATTTAAAAGAAAAGAATTAGTTCCCTTTTTCCATTTTTTCCTTGAAGGTATTGTTTCTAAATCCCTTTCACTTAGTAGAACCTCCTCTAAATCATCTAGATTATCTTCTTCCACCAGCCAAGCAATATTTGGTTTTAATATTGTCTTTAAGTTTATCTTCATATGTTATACGTCTACAAATTGGAGATTTGAGTATTCCTCTATATTTTCTTCCACTTTCCTCATTTCATCTGCAAGACATGCAAACATTTTAGTCCTACAATGTGAAGATTTTCAAATTTCTTTCCCAGACAAAACTTGTGCACTAGAATTGATATTTCTACAATCAATTTTTCTATCACTATTTTTGTATGACCAAAAAATTACCTCCTGCAAAAGAAAAAAAGATCCATCACAGTCATTACTATGAGAAGAGATATTTGTCGCATTACATGTAATTAAATGTATAGGGTAGAAAGCTAACATAAAATGCACAACCAGAAAGTTCCTTCATCTTGAGCATTTAGTTCAATGAAAAATATTACAACAGTGTCATTGGTAGCATAAACCAAGGAGTTGTCTATTTGATCTGAATACATAGATTGTTGATTTTGAAAGGACGATACATGTTTCCTATTTGTAACAACTTGCCTTATTTTCCAATATTTCTTATGGTATTACATGTCACCATTTGAAAAATATCTAGATTACTATTAAGTTGTTATAATATCAACATTGTTGCTAAAACATAGTAGAAACAACAAATAAAAACAGGACTATTCTTGCGCATTTTGGGAGGAACTTTGTTGCTCTGCGGCTCTTGTTATATTTGTGTTTGTAAAATTAAAATACCTTTTTTGAGTTATTTGTTGGTTGAAGCATATCAAAACTTTTTGTTATGTCTTAATTTAGAATTTAAATATTCTACTACATTATTATAAATAAAATTAATCAAGTTAAATTTAAATATGTTTACTAAACTAATCTTAGAAATAAATATTTTTTTCTTTATACATATATAGATGAGCTTTTAGAAATGAATGAAATTCTACATTATAGTTCATGCTATGTCTGAAGACTTAGAAAGATAATTTTACAATAATAAATAAATCATGTAGAACATATTTAATAATACTCTATGTGTCATTGTGATAACAAGTTTGTACATGTTGTTGGG
Source organism: Sequoia sempervirens (assembly GCA_007258455.2). NCBI lineage: Eukaryota > Viridiplantae > Streptophyta > Pinopsida > Cupressales > Cupressaceae > Sequoia > Sequoia sempervirens. The sequence continues at coordinate 338,394,200 of VDFB02193867.1, read as the reverse complement.
CATTATAGCAGATCAAGTGCAATTGCCCTTCAGTTGGTGGAAGTGGAATTTTGTACCTACAAATCCTATCCACACAACTCCTCCATTGGCAGGATGTTTTTACCCAATAAACAAATCCAATTATAGTTCAGTGTCGAAGCTTCAACTACTTAGAATATTATTATATTTAATACAACATATTTTCAGTATACAATAAAAATTGACAAATCAACCCACATGGTCAAATTATGGAAAGGTTCTATGTATAAGAACAATTATGAAGAGATAAATATCAAAATGGTCATAAGTTTTTAGAAAATAAAGGGATTGGGTTAGAGGTTATGTGCTTGTGCTGCAATTCAAGTCATCTAGTTTGAAAAACAATATCTATCTAAGTTTTACATGATCATTGGGATTTTGGAGGATTTTACCATTAAATGGATAGTTGGTGTACCATTAAACAAATTACAATTACAACTTTAATGAGTACAATAGATAAGCCTAGTTAATTAATACTCTAAATTTAAGATTTTCAAATTATGAGATATGATAACAATTAATACATCATTTTGAAGTGATAGTATAATGTGTTCACAACTAATTATGTATGTTAGTTGACTTGTATTTTGTTTTCAAAGAATATTATTATTTCATCTAAAACAAATTTATAAATAATAATTGCTAATTATATTTTTAAAATGAAATGTGTGGTTAAATAAAAAAGAAATAAATATATTTTGATAATATCCAAAATAAATAATTTAAGTGTTCATTTCATTATATACAAATAATGATCATCACATGCAAGGTTTGGTCCCACATTCAATACCACTAAAGAAGCCGTCATACTTACTTTTATAATTTATGTTTGAGAGGTCTATAATTGAATGCATAAGTAATAATTAATAGTTGTATACATTTGTTGGGAATAGAATTGGTTCATATATGGATGCATCTTTTTTAATATTTTCTAATAACTTACAATATATAAGTAGTCTTTAAGAACAATTTAAAATTCTAAGTTTTAAATATCACTTAAAATTATAATTTTGAACAATTTAAAATTCTAACTTAAATATCAATTTAAAGATTAAATGCAAATCTTAAAAAATACCAATAATTTAATCAATCATTCTCAAATCCTTAAACGAATTTGAATATTATTTGTAAACCTAAACTTGTATTGATTATTAAATTAGTTTACTCATAATATACATTTTTAAGACCCTTTAAAGGCTAGAGAATTTTTTTGTTAGGCTTGTTTTGATTACTTTAGTTTAGCACTTGTTGTTTTCAAGGTACCAGTTGGTACTTGTATAGTCCTTGACAAATTTTATTGTTTTCATCATCTATTTTTTGTTTGTTAGGCAAGGATGAAACTTAATTATCTAAACCTTAGCACCAATTAACAATCAATGAATATCATATTGTCCTATGTTTGATCTTAAAATACACTATTAAAACAACTATTATCATTTTTGTTTACCTGGATGCATTTTCTCTTATCTTCTCTTTAGCAAGTTGGTTATCAAATATTTCTTAATTCGTATTTCATAGAAAACAGAGGAGTTGTAGAGATAGGAGGAAGAGGAGAGAGTGGGGTTGTTGTGGATGTTATCAATTTTAAATAAATGTTTGCAATTTTTTTACGACTGTTGTAAAGAGTTTGTAAGAACAAGATGAAATAAAAAAAGATATGAATAAGTAGTAATTAATAGTTGTATACATTTTGTAACACCACACCTTGCTAACCCCAAAGGACAACTACAACTAACAAATTACCGCATAATTTTTATTTTTTTATTTTTTTGAAAGAGAAACATTGCATAAGATAAGTATGTACATACATTTTATGAAGAGAAATTATGTATTTACAAAATCATCTACGTCCTTTGGGGTACACGGAACGGCTTTACAAAACCTAGACTCTTACCAAAATGATAGCGAAAGAAATCCAAGATTACATGAAAATAACATACAACCATCCATGATCAAAAGAGATGAAAAGATATACATAATTTATTACATTTCAATTCCTAGTTCAATATTACAATTGTGGAGGATATTTCCACAAATACAACACATCATGGATACAATACTACATTGCATAACACTTCCCTTATATCAATGAAAATAACACATCAAGTACAAGAATAATACATTAATGAGGAATAAAGTACAAAGCATGGAATAGTCTTCAACCAAGTGAAGCTCTGGAAACTCTACATCAACTTCCACATCACGAACACAATCTATGAACCCAATGGGGTGTATAGCATGTTCCACACGACCACATGGACCTGAAGGTCCACCCCCCATGCTAGGAGATGACAAGAAGGACCCTCAACATAAAATAGTGAAGTGTAAAAGGTTTAACAAGACTCCACAAGAAGAGCAACAATAAACACAAGAAACATCTCACATCTTCAACACATAACCACAACAAAATAATGGAAAACCAACAAGAACCAATTAACAACTTCATAGATCAACACTAAATAACCAAAGAGGTGCCAACAACAATAATACCCAAAAGCCCTCAAGTGAGATCGCAATATCATCCAACAGTGAATATCAATGGGCACCTTTCATTAGCATCAATAAGGTTTCCATGAGGCATATATGAAACATCAAATATCTAACTGAAAGGAGGATTCAAGAATAAACATAAAGAAATAACTGCCTCAATATACATAAGGTACAGCCGCTTCTACAGGTAGAAGAAAAGCAAGGGGAAACAACAAACACACAAGGTTGCTAGAGGGTGGAGTGTCACCACATAAGCTCGGCATGGGTTACCCAATGTGGATCTTCATAGGTTACCGGCCCCCTACCTGGTTAAACCCTAGCAACCTCAACTGATCCTCAACCCCCATTCTCATTCATGCAGGATAAACATACCTTTAAAGAGGACAAGGCAGTTGATCTTTTCCATTCAAGGCCTTCCCACTCATTTCAAGCCTAAGCGAGCACTTGAGCCATGAGTGAGGCTAACTTATCTGGATTAAAGTGAGATATTACCAAACCCCCTAATTAATTATTAGGTTATCACTGGTTAAGGAAACTCTCAATGAGTTACCCGTACGCCACTTTGTGCGCCGACCCCCACTGAAAGCCACTCCCCCTACTAGCAACAAAAGAATCTAACCACAAATGGGGCAAACCAACTTGCACAAAAATATCAAGGAAAAAGGTAAATACATCAAGTGAGGCATACACCATCTCATGCTAGAATTCCGTAAATAAGCAACTTCCAAGTGCAAGGCTAAACATACCAAAATTAAAACGAGTATAAGAGCAACCATTCACAAAACCAAAACAGAACCCAACTATGAAGCAACATATTTTTTCCCCTCCTCTGGAAGCCCAAGAAGAACAACTAACCAAAAACCCACAAACGAGGGTAAAACAAAGCAACACACTTCCAACACAAAACTTTGACATATAAAATGCCCTCAAGAGGAAAACCCATCAATTTGGAACCATCAAAACATACTTAACTCCCACTAGCATATTCGAGGTACTACATATCCAAGAACACTCACATAATTGCTAACTTACTCCACTAATTTATAACAAGCACTCAAGTAACCAACATATTCATGAAATCAACAATTCATCTAATACATGATTATAAACAAAACCACTTTTAAAAAGATTATCCAACTAACTTCTTAAATAAGCACTTCATTTATACAATTATAGCTAATTCAAATTTATCAAATATAACCATATATTATTCACAACGAATCAATTTTTTATTCCATTTCACATTAAGATAAAAATTTCGAAGAACATTCTAATCAACCAGTTTACATTTTATTTTCACTTTATATCTTTTCACTCATAATGAATCATTAAAAATATTTAAAGAAACTAGAGAACATATATTACCATTGTCTCACTACGCTCATTACAAAGTCATTTTAATTAATAAAAGAAGTTATTTAAGTCTATTTATCATCAACCACTTACTTACATTCTACACCACAATTTATGATCATTCCAATCATCAAACCACAGCTAAGTTTATTAGAATATAAATAAACCTATGCTTTTCCCTATTTATTCTCCTTACTTGTCTATCTATATAATTTCTTAATTCACCTAGGCAAAAGTATCCTATTTCTAAGACCCATAATATATATGGCATTGAATCCTTTAGTAATCACAACTCATAATTAATTTATACATTTAAAATCCACTTATATTAAAAAATCCAAGGACATGTGCCTATAAATAGAAATATCGAAAACCTATTTACTAAGTAATTCACAAAAAGGAAAACCATTAGACAATCAAGAACATATTCAACCAACAATAGGTATCATACTTGTTTACTAAATTAAAACCTTCCATCTAATAATAAGACAATCTATTGACTCACCATTTCAAATAAGAAATAGGAAATAATTCAAATCTTCCAATGATCTAATGTTCCTAATTTCATTAGAAACCATAGTACATTCCACATATATGACTGATATGCATATATATTATATTGATAAATCAATTTCTCTATAAAAACTCCTCTACTTGTTTATCTAAACAAATTAGTAGGGAAAAAGTATTCCCTTTCTATCACTTTATTTCTAATACATATATATATATATATAATTAGTATATATAATTAGTACATCTTATTATAGGAAAGCTAATCTAAATATGCTAAAGTGATCTAATCTCATTTGCATACATTTATTAACACCCTCGTGTGCATTTACATAAGAAAACAAAAGAAAACTATGTTTCTAAAATAATTAAGGTAACCTAAGGTTATTACCTTCGTATGTATTATATTTCCAATACAATTATTAAATGACACCCATTCAATCTCTAACATATATTACCCATTATAAAATCATCTAAATAAGATTAGCTTATAAGATATTGCTTTTCACTAAAGGCCCTAATACAATCTTTATATCTATACACCTAATAAACAACACGGATGATATTCTAATTGACAACCAGATAATTTACAACCATTCTAGCCCACAAACAAGCAACAGTGAAATTCAAAAGCAAGGCACACAAGCTATGGAAAAATGCCTCAAAGAGATGTCATCTCATGGAATAAAATGTAAAGACTACAGAATGTGCACAAAAAGGATTTTGCAAGGGAGCTCTCAAAATATTGAATTAATGAAGCACTCTATAACACATCCTAACATTGCAAGCTTTGCTCGTGTTCTAGGTGCCCGCAGTCAGGCAAGTTTGGTGGATGAGGGTTGCACAAACTTCACACGACAACAACCCTTATTGCATTACATATAAAGTTGGTCATTAGGAGTACATGGTTACTCTTCATGCCGGTAATGGCTATCTTGGAGACAACCCAAACCGTACTACTAAGATGCCAATTAAACCTGTGGTGTCCAAGGATCATACATGAATATAGGCTGAGAATTTCCATCATTTAAATTAGAGACAATATTCTTACGGAGATTAATGGTGATGCTAAAAGAAACAATCTAAAAAATAAGCTTGCACTATAATACAGTACCTAGGCAGACATGTATGCAAAATGTGAAATACAAACAGGACACGTTACTTTTTGACAAAATGCCACAAATAAATGTGTTCTCATGGAATGCAATGATTGCAGAATATGCACAACACGAATTTTTTGAAAAAGGCTTTGAAACTTTCAAGCAAAGCAATTTATAGGTGTAAAGCCAAATTCCATAACCTTGCCAGCGTCTAATGTCTGCGCTAGAATGGAAGATTTTAAGCAGGGTATGAGCATCTATAAGGAATGAAAATTACATAGTCAAATGTTGTAGTTGCAAGTTCCCTAGCAAACATGTATGCAAAATGGGGAAAGCAGAGACAAAACACATGTATAGTTTGATAGAATGCCTCAAAGAAAAGTGGACTATGGACTGCCACGATTGTAGGATATGCACAAGATGGCTTAGAAACTTTCAAGCAAATGCAATTTGGCAGGCGTAAAGACAATTTCCTTAACCATCGATAGCATCCACCCTGCCCGTGCCAAAATGGGAACGCTGGAACATGCCACCATGGTCAGCATGTATGTAGAATATGGAGGCATAGACAAAGTACATAAACTGTTCGACAAAACCCTGAAAGAGTAGTCATCTCGTGGAATAAAATGATTGCATGATATGCACAAAATGGCTTAAGAAGATTTCAAGGAAGGCGTAAGATTGTGGAGAATGAAAAGGGAAGATTATGCACAAAACACACACTTATTGAATACAAGACTATCAATGTTAAAATGAATACAGAGAGTTATGACGTAGTTACAGAATAAAAATTACCATCCGCAATGTTGCACCTGCCGCTTCTCAAGGTTCCACACTTCAGCTTAAACACCAATTTGAAGGACTACTACAATGACTGCTGAGCATGATATATTTCACTTCTAAAAGGGACTGAAAACTGACTTCTCTGCACTAAACGAGCTCCTTGAATTAACGGATTCAATGTGACTCGGGCCACATACCATGATACACATGACCATAATTATGAGTTAAGTCGAACTCCTGTTGCACAAAAAGAATGATAATTTAAACGACTTCCCCACAAAACAAATGTGAACCCTCCCGCCTGCCTCCCTCCAAGAATCTGATATCCTATGGTAGACATGCATGCAGAATGAGGGCGCTTAGAAAGACACATCAACTGTTTCATAAAATGTGTATGAGAAATGTCAACTCCTGGATTGCAATGAATGCATGGTATGCTAACTATTCAAAACTTATCTTCTAAATTTATTTACAATCACCTTATTTTTTATAGTTAAACAATCATCCTCACACAATAATAAATTATTAATGATTATTACAATATAATTTAAAACTGTACTTTTACCAAAACAATTTAATTTAATTATTTACATTTAAACCACATACTTTGACTTCTCACTATTGATTCTTTTGATTATTTATTTTAGTCCCAATTTAATTTAATCTAATAATCTATTCAATTTAATTAAACTAGTTAACCAAGGTCATTTATAATATTAAGTTTACCACATACTTTATATTTCATATCATAAATTTATTTAATTATTATTTTAATTCTCAATTAACTAAGTTACCTTGTAATAAATTTAATTTAATTAAGTTGATTAAATCAAGGCGAGTTATAATATTACTTTATCACATAATTCCAAAATAAAATTTAACAATATAGTAATGAACACAAAGAGACAACGAAATTTAACCAAACGAACTTACTCAAAATTCAAAGACAGCCGAAATGGAGGGACACTACATCCTCCCCCCCTTAGCATCGACTTACTCCTGGAAGTCGCTCACAAGCATAAGCACAATAATATAATGAACTAACAACTATATCAACCATTATAACAACATCAATTAAACAAGTCAAATCAAATGACTCAAAACGAAATAATACCAAAAATGGAAATGGGGTCACAAACTAATGACATCATCAAACATAAAGATGGGATGACAAACAAGGATGGGGGACTTTCTTGTCAACTCTAGTTTTCACATCATACCCATTGGGATTGTAGGGCATGCTCAAACCTAACAATGCAAGTGGAGCCGATTCCCAATACCTACATCCTGCATCAACCAAACATCAAGCAACATATATATCCAAAAACAGACACATTGTGAGAGGAAGTCACAGCGTAGTAGGGCACTCAAAAAACAATCAATTCGTAAACAATCCACTAGTTAACAATCAAAACAATTATCACTTAAGAGTATGTGCAGGATCATGATGGGCCAAAAAGTGGTCATATGTAAGTGATATGATGACTCATGTGGCTGGCGACTATTTTTTACCCAAAATTGATGAAATGAAAAGGGTCTTTAAAGGATATTCTCAACTATCCACAAACATAAATTATGCTTTACTTTGACTTTAAAAAATTATTATTATTCATTTTCTATTTGAATTATGATTAAAGTCTTGATTGATAGGCTGATTGAAAAACATTTATAGCTTTCAAACGATATCACATTTTTTGAATCAAAAACATGCATCACATTCTATGCTTCACATACTATAGTATTTTAAAAAAATGAATTTCATGAAGTTTTGACCAAGTTAAGGTGGTCAAACATACGAGTTTTTATATTTTTTAAAAAATTTAATTAAAAAAATCATAATTAATTATTTACTTAGAAAAAAAATTACAAAAAAATATGCATCACATCAAGACATGAGTTCTCTACTTATGTCTAAAATATTATAAAAAAATATCATCATTTTATTGTGGTTAGGTTGATCAGATAGACACTTACTTCTTATTTTTTCCCTAAAATTTAAGTACTACTGCATTGAAATTTTAAATTTTCACCAAATAGATTTTCTTTTTTTTTGAATAAACCTAGTAGTTTAGAAACTACATTCAATTTGCTAAATATTCTATTCTTACATATTTTTGAAATAATATAGATAACTTATTCAAATTTTTATATCAAATTGCCTAACTCTGATTTTTTTAAATTTTTTGCCACTTAAGGGCCTATTTTTTCCACGATGATCTTGCACATACCCTTAATAATCATAATCATGATTCTATATCATGTGCTAAATTAAAATAGGATTACTACTTAACATTATTTAATATCTACATCTAAATATCTCAATTACTTTACCTTCATCACTGAGATTCGAGACTGCCTACCTTGAAATCACAAACTAGGGTGGAAACATAACACATTAGTACTAGTCATTCAAGTTGATTCATTACCTTGAAATTCTACACTTCCATAAAAACGCAAATACTCACACACACAAAGCACACATTTTCATTAATATCATCATTTACACACGAGGAATTCCACTTAATTTATTAATCAACACAAATCTCACCACATAAGCACCAAAAGACCATCAATTAACACCTCTTCAAAATCAACACAACATGATGTGTCACTCCCCAAACACAAAATCCCAAGTTTAACACACACTCTTTACATTCACATCACAAGGAAACAAATCACAAGACAACACAAAGGTCCATAATTTATTCCTGGTAGGAAAATATCAGTGCGTTGCACACTACACCGAGGGTCCTATTCTTTCCACCAGTTTCTAGCACCATTGGACTGACACCACCTATGGAAAAAATTCATATTGCTACGTGAGGATGACACAAAGGAAAGATGTACCCTCAAGAGTTCAAGCAACTAGGTCAACATAATGGGCTCATAGTGCCTAGTGTATGAACCTATGCTCTAATACCAATGATGTAACACCCCACTGTGCTAACCCCAAAGGACATCTACAACTAACAAATTATCAAACAATTTTTTTTTTATTTTTTTTATTTTTTGAAAGAGAAACATCACATAAGATAAGTATGTACATACATTATATGAAGAGCAATTATGCATTTACAAAATCATCTACATCCTCTAGAGTCCATAGAATGGCATTACGAAACCTACACTCTTACCAAAACGATAGCAAAAGAAATCCAAGATTACATGAAAATAACATACAACCATCCATGATCAAAAGAGATGAAAAGATATACATCATTTATTACATTTCAATTCCTAGTTCAATATTACAATTGTGGAGCATATTTCCATAAATACAGCACATCATGGAAACAACAGTACATTACATAATGCTTCCCTTATATCAATGAAAATAGTACATCAAGTACAAGAATAATACATTAATGAACAATAAGGTACAAAGCGTGGAACACTCTTCAACCAAGTGAAGCTCTAGAAACTCTACATCCGCTTCCACGTCATGAAAACAACCTAGGAACCCCATGCGGTGCATAGCATGTTCCACCAAACCACGTGGACCCGAAGGTCCACCCCCTGTGTTAGGAGATGACAAGAAGGTCCCTCAACATAAAACAGACAAGTGCACAAGGTTTAACAAGACTCAATAAGCAAAGCAACAATAAACACAAGAAACATCTCACATCATCAACACATAACCACAACAAAATAAAGGAAAACTAACAAGAACCAATTCCCACCTTCATAGATCAACACTAAATAACCAAAGAGATGCCAACAACAATAAGACCCAAAAGCCCTCAAATGAGATCGTGATATCATCCAACAATAAATATCAGTGGGAACCTTTCATTAGAATCAATAAGGTTGCCATGAGGCATATATGGAACATCAAATAATTGAAAGGAAGCTTCAACAATAAACATAAAGAAACAACTGCCTCAATATACATAAGGTACAGTCACTTCTAGAGGTACAAGAATAGCAAGGGGAAACAACAAACATACAAGGTTGCTAGAGGGTGGAGTTTCATCACATAAGCTCAACATGGGTTACCCAATGCTGATCATCATAGGTTATCGACCCCCTACCTGGTTAAACCTTGGCAACCTCAACCAATCCTCGTCCCCCATTCTCACTCATGCAAGATCAATATACCTATCAAAACAACAAACACACAAGGCGATCAATCTTTGTCATTCCAAGCCTTCCCACTCATCTCAAGCCTAAGTGAGCACTTGAGCCATGAGTGAGGCTAACTTATCTAGATTAAAGGGAGATACTACCAAACCCCCTAAATAATTATTAGGTTATCACTGGTTAAGGAAACTCTCAATGAGTTACCCATATGCCACTTTGTGCGTCGGCCCCCACTAAAAACCACTCCCCTTACTAACAACAAAAGACTCATAACCACAAATTCAAGGTACTAGATATCAAGGAACACTCCCATAATCACTAACTTACTCCACTAATTTATAACAAGCACTCAAGTAACCAACATATTCATGAAATCAACAATTCATCTGATACATGATTATAAACAAAACCACTTTTAAAAAGATTATGCAACTAACTTCTTAAATAGACACTTCATTTATACAGTTATACCTAATTCAAATTTATCAAATATAACCATATACTATTCACAATGAATCAATCTTTAATTCCATTTCACATTAAGATAATAATTTCAAAGAACATTCTAACCAATCAGTTTATATTTAATTTTCACTTTATATCTTTTCACTCATAATGAAATCATTAAAAATATTTAAAGAAACTAGAGAACATATATTACCATTGTCTCACTACGCTCATTACAAAGTCATTTTAATTAATAAAAGAAGTTATATAAGTCTATTTAACATCAACCAATTACTTGCATTCTACACCATGATTTATAATCATTCCAATCATCAAACCCCAACTAAGTTTATCAGAATATAAATAAACCTATGCTTTTCCCTATTTATTCTCCTTACTTCTCTATCTATATAATTTCTTCATTCACCTAGGCAAAAGTATCCTATTTCTAAGACCTATAATATATATGGCATTGAATCCTTTGGTAATTACAACTCATAATTAATTTATGCATTTAAAATCCACTTATATTAACAAATCTAAGGACATATGCCTATAAATAGAAGTATCAAAAACCTATTTACTAAGTAATTCACAAAAAGGAAAACCATTAGACAATCAAGATCATATTCAACCAACAATAGCTATATACTTGTTTACTGAATTAAAGCCTTCAATTTAATAATAAGACAATCTACTGACTCACCATTTCAAATAAAAAATAAGAAATAATTCAAATCTTCTTATGATCTAATGTTCCTAATTTAATTAGAAACCATAGCACATTCCACAACATATATGACTGATATGCATATATATTATATTGATAAATAAATTTCTCTATAAAAACTCCTCTACTTGTTTATCTAAACAAATTACTAGGGAAAAAGGGTATATGCAGGATCATGAAGGGTCAAAAAGTGGCAATATGATGGGTATGTAGCTGATGACTTTTTTTTTTACCCAAAATTGATGAAACGAAAAAGGGTTTTTAAAGGAGATTCTCAACATTCCACCAATATAAATTATGCTTTGCTTTGAATTTAATAAGTAATTATTATTCATTTTCTATTCAAATTATGGCTAAAATCTTAATTGATAGACTAATTGAAAAAAACTATAGCTTTGAAACTGTATCACATTTTTTGAATCCAAAACATTTTTCACATTTTATGCTTCACATACTATAGGATTAAAAAAAGAAAAATTGAATTTCATGAAGTTTTGACCAAGTTAAGGTGTCAGAGATACGAGTTTTTTATATTTTTTAAAATTTGCAATAAAAAATCATAATTAATTATTTACTTGGAAAAAATTACAAAAATATGCATCACATCGGGACATGAGTCCTCTACTTATATCTAAAATCTTATAAAAAAATATTATCATTTTATTATGGTTAGGGTGGTCGATAGACACCTACTTCTTATTTTTTCCCTTAAATTTAACTACTACTACATTGAAATTTCAAATTTTCACCAAATAATTTTTTTTTTTTAAAAACCTAGTAGTAAAAACTACATTCAATTTGCTACAAATTATATTCTTACATATTTTTGAAATAATATAAATAACTTATTCAAATTTTTATGTCAATTTGCCTAACTCTGATTTTTTATTTTTTTGCCACGTAAAGGCCTGTTTTTTCCATGCTGATCCTACACATACACAAAAGTATTCCCTTTCTATCACTTTATTTCCAATATATGTGTGTGTGTGTATATATATTAAATTGGTACATCTTATTATAGGAAAGCTAATCAAAATATGCTAAAGTGATCTAATCTCATTTACATACATTTATTGACACCATCATATGTATTTATATTAGAAAACAAAAGAAAACTATGTTTCTAAAATAAGTGAGGTAACCTAAGGTTATTACCTTTGTATGTATTATATTTCCAATACAATGTATATTAAATGACACCCATTCAATCTCTAACATATATTACCCATTATGAAATCATCTAAATAAGATCAACTTATAAGATATTGCTTTTCACTAAAAGCCCTAATACAATCTTTATATCTATACACCTAATAAACAACACAAATGATATTCTAACTGACAACGAGATAATTTATAATCCTTCTGGCCCACAAACAAGCAACAGTGAAATTCAAAAGCAAGGCACGCAAGCTATGGAAAAATGCCTCAAAGAGATGTCATCTCATGGAATAAAATGCAAAGACTATAGAGTGTGCACAAAAAGGATTTTGCAAGGGAGCTCTCAAAATATTGAATTAATGAAGCACTCTGTAACACATCCTAACATTGCAAGCTTTGCTCGTGTTCTAGGTGCCCGCAGTCAGGCAAGTTTGGTGGATGAGGGTTGCACAAACTTCACACAACAACAACCCTTATTGCATTACATATAAAGTTGGTCATTAGGAGTGCATGGTTACTCTTCTTGCCCGTAATGGCTATCTTGGAGACAACCCAAACCTTACTACTAAGATGCCAGTTAAACCTGTGGTGCCCAAGGATCATACATGAATATAGGTTGACAATTTCCATCATTTAAAACAAAGACAATATTCTTATGGAGATTAATGGTGATTCTAAGAGAAACAATCTGAAAAATAAGCTTGCACTATAATACAGTACCTAGGCAGACATGTATGCAAAATGTGAAATATAGACAAGGCATGTTACTGTTTGAAAAAATCCCACAAAGAAATGTGTTCTCATGGAATGCAATGATTGCAGAATATGCACAACACAGATTTGTTGAAAAAGGCTTCAATTTTTTCAAGCAAAGCAATTTACAGGTGTAAAGCCAAATTCCATAAACTTGTCAGCGTCTAATGCCTGCACCAAAACGGAAGCTTTGAAGCAGGGATGAGCATCTATAAGGAATGAAAATTACATAGTCAAATGTTGTAGTTGCAAGTGCCCTAGCAAACCTGTATGCAAAATGGGGGAAAAGTAGACAAAACACATGTACAGTTTGACATAATACCTCAAAGAAAAGTGGACTCATGGACTACCACGATTGCAGGATATGCGCAAGATGGCTTAGAAACTTTCAAGCAAATGCAATTTGGCAAGTGTAAAGATAATTTCCTTAACCATCGACAACATCCACTCTACCCGTGCGAAAATGGGAACGATGGAACAGGCCACCATGGTCGACATGTATGCAAAATATGGAGGCATAGACAAAGTACATAAACTGTTCGACATACTCCTGAAAGAGTAGTCATCTCGTGGAATAAAATGATTGCATGACATGCGCAAAATGGCTTAAGAAGCTTTCAAGGAAGGCATAAGATTGTGGAGAATGCAAAGGGAAGATTATGCACAAAACCCACACTTATTGAATACATGACTATAAATGTTAAAACGAATACATAGAGTTATGACGCGGTTACAGAATAAAAATTACCATATGCAATGTTGCACCCGCCGCTTCTTAGGGTTCCACACTTCAGCTGAAACACCAATTTGAAGGACTACTACAATGGTCGTTGAGCTTGATGTATTTCACTTGTAAAAGGGACTGAAAATCGACTTCTCTGCACTAAATGAGCTCCTTGAATTAATGGATTTAATGTGACTCCCCACATACCATGATACACATGACCATAGTTATGAGTTAAGCTGAACTCCTGCCGCACAAAAAGAATGATAGCTTAAACGAACTCCCCCCAAAACAAATGCGAGCCCCACCCGTCCCCTGAGAATCTGATGTCCTATGGTAGATATGCATGCAGAATGAGGACGCTTAGAAAGACACGTGAACTATTTGACAGAATGTATGTCAACTCCTGGAATGCAACGAATGCATGGTATGCCAACTGTTCAAAGCTTATCTCTAAATTTATTTACAATCGCCTTATTTTTTTATAGTTAAACAATTATCCTCACACAATAATAAATTATTAATGATTATTACAATATAGTTTTAACTGTACTTCTACCAAAACAATTTAACTTAATTATTTGCATTTAAACCACATACTTTGACTTCTAAGTATTGATTCTTTTGATTATTTATTTTAGTCCCAATTTAATTTAATCTAATAATCTATTCAATTTAATTAAACTAGTTAACCAAGGTCATTTATAATATTAAGTCTACCACATACTTTATATTTCATATATCATAAATTTATATAATCATTATTTTAATTCCCAATTAACTAAGTTATCTTGTAATCAATTTAATTTAATTAAGTTGATTAAATCAAGGCTAGTTATAATATTACTTTATCACATAATTTCAAAATCAAATTTAACAATATAATAATGAACACAAAGAGACAAAGAAATTTAACCAAACGAACTTACTCAAAATTCAAAGACGGCCGAAACGGAGGTACACTACAAATTTGTTGGGTTATTTTCAAATCCTTAAACCATTTTCAATAATTCTTTGTAAACCTAAACTTAGTACATATTGACATCTTTATTTTTAAGTATGTGGTTACAAATCCCCTCCTTAAACTAAACTGACATGACTACAAAGAGACAAAGCATATTGACATCTTTCGTTTATATGTTTGTAGTGCATTATGTTGGAGACAGAGGATATCTCTATTTGTCATTGCAGTAGTTGTATAACATTAAGTTTTTCTCCACCCACTATAGTTTCTTCCACCGTTTTGAACTCACCCTTTCCATATCTTCTACTGACGATGCTGCCATAGATTGAGCATTGAAATTGCTACCATTAACAATAGAAATTAAATACAAATGCACTTTTAAAGTGTTTAATACAAATGAGGTTTAAATACAATATATTAAATTAACTCAATTTGTATGTGCAAACCAAGAGACACAAATTAAATATAATTGAGTTATTGTTAAAACAAGCTTACCTTTGCTTGACATGAGTTGAAAAAGCTACCAGACAAAAGACAAAAAGGTGAAGTAAGAAAATGCTCTCAAAATATTCTTTACTGAACTATGTAATCTACAAACAAAATTTAGCTTCCGAACAAGACTTGTAAAGAAAAAAAGAAAATACATTAAGAGGTTCAATAGGAGTTGAATAAGTTTCCTTAAAATTATGGGAAATGTTAATAAGTGCAAAACAAACATCAAAAATAGGTTGATTTTGGCATTGCTTACCTGAATTCTAATTGAGGTTGACCTGATGTTTGTGGCCTTCAAAATCCTAGGTACATGTCTAGATTGTGGGAACATAGGAAAGACACAGTAAGGGGAACAAAATGTATAGAGCAAGATCCATAGTCAAAGATGATAAGAAAACTAATTCCAAAAAAATATTAATGCCATGAAATTTAGGTCAAGAAAAGTGGATATCAAACATGTTATGGGTCAAACCACAATAGTGGTTTACAATTGAGATGAGGAAGGAAATTTCTTTTTTTTTCCTTTTGCCATAGTCGACAGGTTTGGTCGAACTCAATGGTTCGACCGAACCACATTATATGTTCAACCGAACCCCCAAATCCTAAAAAAATAAATAATATTTTAAGGGATTCAGTCGAACATGGGTTCGACCAAACCCCTTAAAAAAAGACAAAAAAAAAAATATGAATGTCATTGTCATTTTCGCCTTCTATCATTGATTTCCCTATGCTTACATGCACATGGTGAACTAAACATGATCTACAAAAGGCTATGACTTCATCTCTCCGGCAAACGCAAATTCAACTTCATCTTTCCAAAGTTCATCAACCCAACTTTCATATCAAGCACCAAGTTTGTCAAATTTGAATTTCATAGAGTTGAAAATGCATTTGTTTGTTAAATTTTGAAACCCTAAATGCAAAATTTTGCAAATTTGTTGAATGGAAACTACATTTGTTTGAAAGTTTCTAAAGTCTTTTCAACATATACTATTTCAATGATACATTTCTACTCTGTCAAAAAATTAACATGTCCTGTCTATGCTTCCACATTTTGCATACATTTCTACGATGGCACCTCCAATTTATTTGCGGCATTATATCAAACAGTTCATGGTAATTTTTGATGGAGTATGATAGAAATAGTGTTTCCATTGTATGCACCCTATATCAAACAATTCATTAACAAATTTATTTGAGGCATTATATCATACATTTCATGGTAATTTTTGATGGAGTATGATAGAAATAGTGTTTCCATTGTATGCACCCTATATCAAACAGTTCATTAACAAATTTATTTGAGGCATTAGATCAAAAACACTATTGGAAATTTATTTGAGGCATTATATCAAAAACACTATTTATACCATACTCCGTCAAAAACACTATTGGAAATTTATTTGAGGCATTATATCAAACAGTTCATTAAACAGTTCATGGTATAAAGTTTAGGGTGCATACAATGAAAACTTGGATAAAATTCTTCATATTTTTCCTTTGAGTCTTATGACTCTACTCCATAAATGGTTGGTGAACTAAATGTATGAATCGAAGAATAAATTTAGAGGAAAGAAACTAGATTGTTTGAATGAAATGTATAATAAAATAGTTCTTTTAGGATTAGAAGGAATGAATGTATTATTAAATTTTCTAGTACAATACTATTAAATAAATATTATGAAAGATAATTGACAAAATTGGTACTAATATGCACACATAGCTTGTCCCAACATTATGGGCATATTGTACTAAAATACAAACTCCCATTAGGCTTACTCTTTAGTTTATGAAATGGAGGCCATAATGCCTCTTGAGCTTAAGATTCTATCATTATGTATCTCCCTTAGTGATAGCATTCATGATTACACATATCAAGAACACCAATTACAAGAGTTTGAGACCTTGGATAAATAATAAGTAAACTCATTATACTTGATCTATGTACATATACCAAAGATAATTAATGAAAAAATAAAAATGGTGTTGTCCAATGAGCTTTACCATGAGGGGAACTCATCCTTCATATAAATCTAAATATAATCCAAATTTCATAGAAGTAATTTTTTTTGTAAATTTTGACCCAATTGGATTAGTCCTTTTACCATTATTCCCTAGTTCAACACTTGTGCATTTGGTTTTTTCACTCCCAATTGAAAATATATGAAATAACTAGATAATATCATGCATTTTAAATTATACTATTGGTGATCCTATTGTATGTGGGAAATGGTGCTTACTCATCACATATTACCTTTCTTATACCCATTTCACCTAATGATATTTATTGTGTTATCCTTTCCATCAAGGGACAATTAGATTTACATATACCTTCACAATCACATCATTATCTATTTACACTTACATGATTATTTGTCAACATGGTCCCTCATAATTGATTATGACATGATAATTATCAAGCCAATTAGATCTATGTTACTTCATCACTTGGATAGGGATTCATTGTTTATGATCCTCACCCACTACATATATATGCTCCTCATCACATTATCTCCCCCATATAGGGGAAAAATCATTTTTAAATGCACCTTCAAGACCGTATTTTACACTATTACATTTGCATAAGCTAACTATGTTATTAAGAGTCATCTTAACACATTGAGGAGAATTAGGCATTATACTTATTAGGAAAATATAAAAATATGTCCACTTTACTATATATATATATATATAACTAAATTATTTATATATCTATGTTAAAACTATTAAAAATTAAATTACATATAAATCAATTTTAAATTTGTCCAAAGAAATAAATGACTTTGACTAAGAGCGAATATTTAAAATATAGCTATCCTCTTTGCAAAATCCAATTCGATTTGAGATATTTATGGACAAAAAATATGGATGGGCATGAGGTAAGTAAGAAAGAATAACCTTAATTTACATCTTCCCTCATCAAATAATTTCATGTTTAAAGAGTTTCTTAAGGCATATCCAATTATGAAAAACTATTATATACTTGTTATAACTATATTAACGTATATCATGAATAAATTGAAAGGATAAAGAGTAAATCACTAAAAACACAGATAAATCATAGAAGTAAATTGATTAATATAAGGAGATTCAAGTGGTTGGATAATTTTTTCCAAGGAGTGGAAGAGGTTAAGAAGGAACCATCAAATAAATATAATATTTTAAATACTTTAAAAGAAAAATGCATTTCTCCCTGCTCTAAATTGAAATGGTATTTCTTCTAAGATGATAATAATTGAAAAAAAGAAAATAATCATTATGAAGATCAAGTACCATTGATAAGTTTTAAGAGATCAAATAAAATATTCAACAAAATAAAAAAGAGAAAATAGTTAATGCTAAAGAAACAACTACAACCAAGATACTGTGTTATAAATTCTCCTCTTATTTAGTCTTCATTTCCCTATAAATTGCACCTCCTTGTAAAAATTAGCTATTGATCACCATATTAGTGAAATAAATTTAACATTTTGAAATGGTTAAACATTATTATTATTTTTATTTGTATAAGTATAATTACTATGGGTTCATTTCTCCTCTCCTACTCTTCCTAATAAGGTTCTATTTTACAAGCCTTATATAGATGTTAGGGTTCTAACTTCTAAAAATTGAATATAGTGTCAACTTAATCTCATTAGACAATGCTCCCCTAGTATTAATGGGGCCAACTTTTTATCTATCAACCTCGGCTATGTTTACATTGAATAAGAATTTGATACCTTTATCATGATACTTGAACTAAGATATCTTGGCTCTAATTTTAGTCATTTTATCTAAAAATTATTGGTGACACATCCATTCGTGTTTAGTTTTAATCATTTATTATTGCAATTAATTATTACAAGGAGATTCTTGAAGCTTGTATTCCATCCCCACCATTTTTATTCTAAATATTTGACATTTTCTTTCAACTTAAAGTCTAAATTTTATCCTTAATGGTATACATTCTTTTCAATTAGAGTATCCTCTAGTAAAAATAGAAACATTAAGAGTGTGGTTATCAAAGAGTGTCTAGGGATGCACACATCACTATTATTAATAAATTATAAGATTTTAAGAAATTTTTATGGAAGAAATAACTATCTAATAGAGAATATAATGTATTAGTACATATCTAACTATTACATATTTTAAATAAAGCCCATTTAAAATCTATCATATTGCCATTTAATGAGTCAACTATGTTCAAAATTATTTTCATCTTATCCCCCAAAATTCATCACCTTTACAAAAAAACTTTATTTTATCTAATTTATCTTATTTATTCTCAAATCATATTAAAATCAGCACCTTAAACTCTAAGAAATATTTGGTAACTTATTTATTTTATCTTCATTTAGAAAGGGATATGAAGGGGATTTAGAACCTTTTAAAGTTTCTTTCAAAATAACTAGGAAGATTTTATTCATTGTCTTTCTTGTTGCTTTTAGGATTAAAGTGTTATGAATTTTGTGCCTTCATTCTTAAAAATTCTTATATCAACTCATTTAGCATTTCCATGATATTTTTATATGGGAAAGGTCAACATACAATGAGGTAGACACTTTCCATTTTTCTAATTCCTTAATTAGTTCTTTCTAGGGAAACTTTTAGTCTTTTCAAACACCTGGATTATTTTTCTTTCCACTTTATAATTTTTTGATGTGCTTGGATATATAATTGAGACTCATAATGTACAATGATAACAATCCACTATTCTACATAACTCTCACATGGAAATAAGAATATTATTTTATTTTAACTAAAGAAATTGTGTACTCTATCTTGAAAATTACTAATTAATTTTGAATTATATACTTATAATTTAAAATAAGAGCATCCTTTGTAACATGGAATAGATAGGTTAATTTTAATGAAATAAAATATGTTTTTATATTAAGAAAAATTTGCAAATATATGGAACTCATACATCAAGAGAAATTGACTAAGATGTAACTCTGTATATGAGAATTAAGATGCTCGAATAATTTATATACCTTCTTTCAATAATTAACATTAGAAATTAATACTTGGTTCATATTGTATACCCACCTCCCAATGGTCTTGGAATGGATGCATTTAGATGGAGAAGGATTTCAAAAGGCTCATGGTACTTGTGGACCCCTCAAAGGCATGATATATAACACATGAACTTTATTTATGAAATTTGGTCTTTTGTTGTTGGCTTCTAGTATGAATGTTATCTATACTTGGTGGAATTCTTAGTTGAGACTCTCAATCTTCCATTGTTGGTTTCTAGTGTGATTATACAATATGCTTGCCAAACTATATTAATTTCTAATGATAATTATTCAAAGAAGGTTTTGTTTCATAAGAAGAGACCTATGTTCACATATTCCAAGGCATGTTATTATCCACAATGTGTGACACTTCTTCACATCTCTACCAAGTTCTAAATAGATACAGATCTTCCATTTCCATGGAGGAGATTGATGATTTAAAAAGAAAGTATCATGTCATTTCTTTCTTGAGAAGTCATGCAACTTCAATGATCTTCATCCAAAAAGAAATTATGTTATCATTATGTTCCTGATATTAAAACAAATCAAAACCTTCATTTGAGCATAATCGCCAACACAAAGGTAAATGAGTGGAAACAAAAGAAAGCTTGGTTAATGGCTTTCAGCATGTTGGTGGAAAATCTGCATCTTTTTGAAAGTGGCTTCCTAGCTTATTAGTCTTATGTTTAGTAAGGTTTTGTAATCTCCATTGTGTTATGTATTCGGGTCATGGGTATATCTAGTATGATGTCTTCTTTTGGGTATTTTGGGTGCATAAGAGAATGTGCATATGTACTAATGTATTTAACCAATGTGCTTTTGTAACATATGTTGTAATCAGGCAATTGGTCATTTGTACTAGGACCTCACTGGTCTTTTTGATATTTTGTAAAATTTGTTACTCGGACTGCAACTGGGGGTTTTCTTGTTGGTTCTTTCCCGCCAGTATGTCCACCTGAACCAGCTATATGTAAAATATTATATATAAATAAAATTATAAGTGGTCTCTCACTTTTTCTTTAAAAGAAAGTTATTGTAAATGTCCACATCTTTTTCCTTGACGCAGTTGTTATTTCTTAAAAGATTTCTTATGATTTTTCATAATGTTGACCAGTCAATACTTTACTATAAATATTCTATAGTCATGCTCTTAAATTTCATAAGAATATGTCATAATTGTAAGTTTTAATGATCATATTGTATGCACATAAATTAATTCAAATCAGACACAATAACACAGTAGATACCCTCGGAAAACCCTCCTCTTGAGGGAGAAAAACCGAGCCACAAAATAACAATTATATATTGAATCTCAATAAGGAGAGTGTCCTTTTACAATAGGCCAATTTGAAGGCTGAATATGAGCATCAACTAAGAATGCAACACAGCCAACACAAAACAATGTTTCGCTGATACAAGATATAGTCACAAGATATATCGCTCCATCTTGAAGAACATGCACTTGACAATAATCAATCTGAATCAATAACTTCACCTTTTGTACTTGGACTGAACTCGCATGTATGTGATATGAATTGAATGCTAATGAATGAGTCACAATGAAATAATTGAATTAATATATATACAATATGAAGAGGCGTGTCACTCCAAATCATATCAGGTCAGCCTCAAAAGAATTATATCTTTTACTAATTTTAATAAGTCGGCCACCGCAAAGTCGTGCCTCTTTATTAAATTCGCGTCTCTTTATTAAATGCATCTTTTATCAAAGGGAATGACTCTTCATTAAGATGCATATAAAAATTAAATAGACAACGGCTATATTTAATTGTTATCTTCATGCATACTGGGCTAGAAGGTATTCGCCTGAAGCTGCCATGATCTTCAACAATAATCTAGGGTTTCATCTTATAAAGCTATAATAATATTATATGCATTTAGAACATCTTAGACACCTCCCTTGAAGCATTCAACAAATGAAAAATAACTACCAACACAAAGTGAGATGCCTCATTTCCTAATATGAGGACAAAATAATAAATCAAAATATTAGGATGTAAGGTTGACCCACCTTTCCCAATACTTGGCTAAGTTTATCATCTATTGAGGAGTGGATCCCAACAACAATTGTGCTTAGTGCTTACTACTAATGCAAGGAATACCTATTCATTTTTTCTTTATTGTAATATGCCTAATGAAGTTTCTCATCTCAATTTAAATTGTGGGAATGGATTTTTATGCCCTCCCTATGACT
>VDFB02193867.1:338306609-338371280 GCA_007258455.2 Sequoia sempervirens | reverse complement strand
CTTGTCGTATGGGTTCCGCTCATGTGTGGAATGCTTTGTATCATTGTAACTCTTGAACATTGTAATGAAATGTAATGTTAAACCTTGTGCGAATTTTGATCCATAGTAGTTGTGATTCAATTTCTTGTATATACGTATGTGGATGGATTCTTATTAATGATTTATCATGTATGTGCTACATTTGTAAAGGTTACTTTGTTATGGTTTTTATCTTTAGATTTCATTCTTTATTGTCATTGTATGTATTAAAGTTTTGTAATGTCACATCATCTACCCCAAGGTACGTAAGTGTTAGTGAATTTGTTTAAATGAATTTCTTGTCTTAACTTAATGTGTATTTCATGTATGTTATGTTCACTTAAAAAAAAAATGTGCGGTAATTGATGCTTTAGTTGTCTTTTGGGATTTGCATGATGGGGTATTACAAGGAGAAGCAAAGATTAGCAGAAAATTGAAGAAGCAAGGAAAGGCTAACTCCCTCAAACTGCTCGATGAAACATAGGGACTTGATTAGCGTGAGTATGTAGCTCTCTTAGGGGAGTATGGTGACCTATTAAGGAAGGACAACTAATGGCTTGGGTTGTTGTTTTTCCTACTTTTGATGGGTTTTTTGTTTTAGATCAATATTTGGGACTATTCGTATTTTATCTTTAAGATCAAGTGGAATACCACCTGGTATACTGTGGACTTAATCAATGGTCTTCGTAGCTTAAATTTTGCTGGTAATAACTTTTTGTTTTTGATAATCATGGGTTGGACTATAGCGATGGTTTTAAATTTGGGCCTACGAGCCATTATCATGTTGTTTTTTGGTTTGGATGGTGGTGTTGTTTCCCACCTTGGTATCATTTTTGATCTACTATTGTTCCACGGGATTAGGGCCCTTCCCTACTTATATTATCAAAACCATATTAAATATCCTTAAATGCAAGATATTGGATATGAAAATGAAATTTCATATGTTATAACAACTAGCATACATATATTAGATATTAATATATAAAATATGTTGAGAGTTATCATAATCGAGGCACCTCTTGCACTATTGTTATGTGACACCCCTTCGATTTGCGATGTTTTCTCTGACAGTTCAGATGCATTGATAGACCATATTTTATGTTATTATTATTGGATCGTTGGTAGTGGAGTGATGATAGATCTATGCTGTTGAGATGATACACTATATTGATGGTTTATGACATGCTTTATGTTAGTTTTAAGTGATTATTTGAGTGATTGATATATTCTCATCTATATTGTAATTGATGTTGTAGTTCATCAGTTTATTATGATACTATATTGGTGAAGGGAACAGGATTGCATCACTTGCATGTGAGTGCCCTGTGATTCCGTGATTCTCTCTTCATGGTGTGTATGATTAATTATCTGGATACATGTATGACATATGCTTTGTTTGTAGATTTGCAGGTATAGGACAACGAATTCACTTGTATTCACAAGTCTGAGCGTGTCCACTACCCAATAGTAATGTTGATTGGTAGATAGTAACGGGTTTACCTAGTCAAACCTTTACCCTAGTTATAGTGTGTCGTTAGTCCATGTATTGGTCGTATTCTTTATCCATGTTTGCCTTGTTATTTTATTTATTGTACAAGGTTTATTTGTGATAATTAATTTATAAATGTTTTGATTTGGTTGTTTAATTAATCTGGATTATTGATGTTGAGGCTTTATAATTGATAAATTAATTAATTTAATTTATGTTATAAATTGGTTTTATTATTAGATTAAATTTGATTTGAAATAAATAAATTATTTAAATTTCAAATGCATAATATATGTAAAAGATCTTTGGAAATATCTGTGGTTGTTGTAGAAAAGATATTTGTTTTATAACTAGAAGTCAAAAGATATTTATTACTATTGTTTGAAAATTGATTCCCAGAGATAATTATTGAGATTGATGAAAAGAGGTTATTTCATTGAAGGAAGGGATTATTCTGGAGTGGTTGAATTTGTTCTGGGTTGTTAAAATTTTGGAAATAGAAGCTCTCAAAAAATTTGGGGATCTAGTTTTGTTGCATTTCTTTTGGTTCTGGATTATTTTTCTATTCTCAAGAAAGTGGTAATTCTGGGAAGAGGCTTTGGAAAATTTACAAATTGAAGGGAAAGCTTTGCATCAAACTTCAAATCAATTGTAAATCTTTTGGAACATGTTTCTTATTTCTTTTGTAAATTTAATTTGAAAAGGTTATTTAAATTATTATTGTTTTGCAAATTGGAAAGGTTTCCTATAGAAAATAATTTCTTTATTTATAGAAGCTTTAGATTTTGAAAAATAAATGATTGCCAAGAATATTTACAATCTCTATAGAAAATATTTTAGATCCTCTGTTAAAATTGAGTTTTAGAAATGGATTTATATAGAAGAAAATTATAGTTAAATTTTAGAGCCTCTGATGAGATTGAATTGAAACTGTAGAAAATTGTAATCCTTTATGTTAAGATTATTTAAATCTTCTCTATAGAAAATGGTAAATTACCGTGAAAGATTTCGATCTCTGTAGAAATTATTTTTAACACAATAGAAAATTCAAAAGGAAAGTACCTAATGATTTAGGAAACCTCTATTGAAATTGAAATTGGGAACTCAGTTAAATTTTTGGAAATCATGTTCCTCTGTAAAATTTGAGAAAATTAGAATGTCTAGTAAATTTTGTTGAAAAATATTACTCTTAGAATATTTTGGTTAAAATTTTTCCTTCTGGATAATTGGTTTTGATATATATATATATAATAAATACATTTGTATTTGTAAATTTCCTATATAAATTTATTTTTTTTTAAATCATTTTGAAAGTCTAAAGAATTTGTTGTACAACAAAATTGACCATGCTTAGGAAAATTTTAAAATATATATATATATATATATATAGAATTATTGTGAAGGCTAGGGGGGCTTAACCCCCACAACGCCCCCATAAGGGAGGCATTGTTGTGGAGGCAACACCGCTGCCTTCCATAGCCGGGTGGCCCCCCTGTGTGGGGAGAGTTGCGTGGACAACGCCCCACAATAGTAGCCTTATGGTTGTGTTTGCATATGTTATTTCCCTTTATATTCTATGATTTGTATTGTTTTAAATATGTTTATTTTATATTTATTATATATATATATATATTATATTATATATATAATACATGCATATATATAAATATTAAATAATTAATATATATATATATATATATATATTATATAATGTATATATATAATAAATATATTTATATATGGTTAATTGGAAAAGTATAATTGATTTTCTAATTAAATAATATATATTTTTATATGTATATATAACTATATTTAATTATATATATACGTATTAAATATATTTATTTAATGGTTTTTATTGCAATAGGTGCATGCAAGCACAAATAGTTAACTTTAAATGATTGATTATTTTAATTGAGGAAATTGGGTTAATTATTATGAGTAGTTGTGAAACTAAAAGTTAAACATTTAGTTTAATTCATTGTTGATTTATAAATTGGAATTATGTTTAAATGATGTATTTTAAATATGAGTTATTGATTTATTTGGATTTAGGAAATCCTAATGGTAGTTTATTTAATTACATGGGTGGCTTATTTTAGTTGCATATTCTTCTGTAATTGTGTATTGGGGGGATAATTGTTAATGTAAAAATGTAAGCCTTCTAGGGATTGTTAATTGTGAAAGGGTTGTTGTGTCTTTTGTTCACCCTTAGAGATTTCCTTGGGTAGTGCATGTAGTTGGGATTCAATATCTAACATCCATAGGGATGTGTTACCTCTTGAGTTGTGGTGGTTATTTGTTATCAGTTTTAGTGCACTGTTTACCCTTGGGTTGTGGAATAAGTATATTGTATTTCCAATAGTGGAGTGGCTTTCAATGGGGGCCAGCACTCAAAGTGGTGCTAGGACAACTCGTATGAGAGTTTAATCAGTGGAAATTAAATAACCTATATTAAGGGAAAGGGTACCTTATTACATTTAACTTGATAATTTAGCCTCACTCATTGGCTCAAGGTCTTGTATTAGACTTGAGATGAGTCAAGAAGGCCTAAAATGGGAAGATCGTTATCTTGTCTTCTCGAAAGATAATTGATTTCGCACTAGTATGCATGTGGGACTGAAGTTCGTGAGAGGTTACCAGAATAACCTAGGATGGGGGTTGGGACCTATGAAGATCTCCCTAGGATGGGGGCTTACAGCAGTGTTGCATCATCCTCTAGGTTACATGGCAGGGTTTTACATGTTATAAGTATTATTAATTTTAATTTTAATATTATTAAATTAATTAAGGTTTGTGTTAGGGTTAAGGTTAGTGTTACTTTTAAAATATGGTTAGTCTAAAATTTTATTTACAATTAAATTAGGGTTGGGGTTAGAGTTTATATAGGGTTAAATTAAGGTTTTGGTTAGGGTTGAATTAGAGTTACTCTTATGTTTTCATCATTGTTTATTTCAATTCCCATATATAAGGCTACATATTAGAATTAAGTGGAATTTCTCCCCAAACTTACAACATAATGTTTTTGTTAAGGGTAGCTTTGTAAGTATTTGATTTTATGTTTTATAAAGATTAACTTAAAATCATATAAAATTGTATATAGAAAAACATAACATCAATGTTAACCATTTACATTTAATTAGAACGTGCACATACTTTCAATTTGTTAACCAAAAATAATTTAAATTAATGCAATTGTAATAATTGCTAAATAATATTTGTATAATTATGAAAATAATTATTATAATTCAATTGCAATAACATACTTATTTATTTAACACATTTTAATAAATAATAATGCTTACATGTTTAATAAATAATTAGTAGTTTTTTAACTCTTATTAAATAGATACCTTAAAAAATGCTTACATTTTCATTTACATTCATTTCAAAAGTAATATATATGATTTCATTATATTTTGCATCATTGTTTATTTCAATTCCCATATATAAGGGTAGACATTAAAATTTAATGGAATTCCTCTACAAACTTATAACTTAATTTTTTTTTATTATTGGTAGCTTTGTAAGTATCCGATTTTAGTTTTTATAAATATTAACTTAAAATCATACCAACTTGTATAGAACAAAACATAACATCAATATCAACCATTTCTATTTAATTAGAACACAAATACTTTCAATTTGTTGAAAAATAATAATTTGACTCAGTTAAACATTTATGCATTGGTAAGAACTTTTAAACAATATTCAAAAAATATTTTCAAAACTAAATTTACTCTTAGATAAAAGTATAAAGATTTTACAAACATTTTTCAAATAATATTTCAAAAATTCTTATAGTTAGTTAACCATTTGCGCACTCATGACTATCCATTATCACTATCATCAAGAATAGTTCAAACTTTAATTGTCCTATTGGACTTAATGACATTCAATGTAGGTATCCCATAGTGTGAATGTAACAATGTGAATGATGGCATGACTTGATGCACCATGAATATGATGAACTAGTTTAACTTTAAAGTAGCAAGCAACCATTCCTTAGGTGGTCCCATGTAATAACTAATCTATCATTGTCCCTTTAGAAATCTCATGAATTTCATACTCTGCTCAATGTTAGTTTAATAGTGACCTTCCAAATGCATCCTACAAGGTAAATATCTTGAGCCTCATGGTATAGATGAACTGATCAGTCACAAAAATCTATAATTTCAATATGAAGATTGTTAAATTTTACATCTAAGTTCATTTTCACCTTAGATTTGCAGAGAAACTTAAAGTACATAGCATAATTATCAAAAAAAAGTTGATTGGTTTTTGGTCCATTATTGTTAATTCTATTGACCATCTTCTCTCTCAACCAATAATAGACACTCATCTCCTCTATACGAAGGAGAAAATTGAATGGAAGATAGCAATGATAGTTTGAGAACCAAATGGATACCCATGATCTATGCACATTATGTGACATCTTCCACGCCTATAGGAAAATCATTATGATATCAAAGAAGCTCAAAATATATTAAATTCAAGTCAAATATATAGACACTATTTTCTTTCAAGGTTATCAAGTGAAATATTTTTAAATTTATTTGATATTAATATTGGATATGTGCAAGGTCATGATGGGCCAAAAAGTGGCAATATGATGGGTATGTGGCTGATGATTACTTTTTAACCCAAAATTGATGAAACGAAAAAGGTTTTTAAAAGAGATTCTCAACTTTCCATCAATATAAATTATGCTTTACTTTGAATTTAATAAATAATTATTATTCATTTTCTATTTCAATTACGACTAAAGTCTTGATTGATAGGTTGATTGAAAACATCTATAGCTTTCAAATGGCATCAAATTTTTTGAATCCAAAAAATGAAACATTTTATGCTTCATATACTATAGGATTAAAAAAAAGAAATAAATTTCATGAATGTTTGAAAAAGTTAAGGTGGTTAGACATGAGTTTTTATATTTTTCAAAAGTTGTAATAAAAAAATTATAATTAATTATTTACTTGGAAAAAAATTACAAAAAAAATGCATCACATCGGGACATGAGTCCTCTACTTATATCAAAATCTTATAAAAAAATATTATCATTTTATTATGCTTAGGGTGGTCAGACAGACACCTACTTATTTTTTCCCTAAAATTGAAGTACTACTGCATGGAATTTTCAAATTTTCACCAAATTGATTTTATTTTTTTGAAATAAACCTAGTAGTTTAGAAATTACATTCAATTTGCTACAGATTATATTCTTACATATGTTTAAAATAATATAGATAAATTATTCAAATTTTAACGTCAAGTTTCCTAACTTGTAATGCCCCGCCACACAACCCTAGAGGAAGTTGTAATTCACTACTTAAACATACCAATTTTTTTTCTTTTTGTTTAAGTACAAATAACATGTAAGATGAATACACATTGCCAACAACCTCTTAGGCCATGAGACAAAGATTACTTTAAAACCCAAACAATAATTAACATCAACTGAAACCAAAACATTAATCACTTACATAATTAAGATTACATACATCCCATACAAGATAAATTACAACAAGGATATTAAATACCTCAAGATTACAATTAACAACATTAAAACAATATGATTACAACACTCATTCCCCAAATGAGGTAAATCTAATAATCATGATTACAATTTACAAATTCCACCTTGATAAAAAATGAGAGGTAAAAGAATAAAGATCAACTGAAAAGAGCGAAGCCAGAATAACATCTGGATCCAACAAGCTCTCCAATCATGAAAGTCTCATCTACACGAGCAAGAGAAAAAACTAGCAGAGGAAGGTGCACGTTCCACCCAACCAAGTGAAACCAAAAGGCTCACCCCCCATGCTAGGAGATAGTAACAAGGATTTCCTAGACAAGACCATCTACCACTAGACACAGGCTAACACAAAAACTGAATTGCAAACAAGAACATATACCACATCACTTAACATCATGGTTACAATGCTTCCAAAGTACAAAATTTGAGTACAATCACTGTACAATAAAAAACACCCACGGTACAACACCATACCGACTGCTATCATAGGAGGAGTGTCATTGCAAAGGTTGCATGGGATCTCCTAGCAAGTCTTCCTAGGTCCCGGCCCCCCTCTAGGGATATCTTGGAAACCTCAACCGACTCTCGGCTCGACATGCACACTAGAGCGGAATCGATTATCTCTTGTAAAGACAAGATAACGATCTTGCCATTCCAGGCCTTCCTAACTCATCTCAAGTCTCATACAAGCCCTTGAGCCAATGGCTTGAGGCTAAATTATCTTATTAATGCTCAAAGCTACTCTATCCCTAGTATAACTTATTTTAATTTTCACTTAATTAATTGACTCTCACATGAGTTATCCTGGAACCACTTTGGGCCCGACGCTCATTGAAAGCCACTCCCCTATCGACAACACATAACTCAACCACATGCCAAGGGTAGACAATGCACTAACACTTATCACAAATAATCAAAACACCTCAACAGGTAACACCACTACGGATGTCCAAAACTGAAACCAAAGCGTGCACGACCCAAGGCTAACACAAGGTTGACTAACATAATGACAACCCACATAACAAACTGAAACACGACTCAACCTTAAGCCATAAGGTCACACAACCTGTCGTGGTAACCAGGTTTCCACTGAAACATAACTCAAGCACTTCCCAATTTAAACAATAAGAGGTATGTGCCGGGATCATCATGGAAAAATAGGGCCTTAAGTGGCAAAAAATTTAGAAAAAAATGAGTTAGGCAGCTTGATGTAAAATTTGAATAAGTTATCTATATTATTTCAAAATATGTAAGAATAGAATTTGTAGAAAATTGAATGTAGTTTCTAAGCTACTAGGTTTTATTTAAAAAAAATTAAAATCTATTTGTTGAAAATTTGAAATTTCAATGCAGTGAATACTTACATTTTAGGAAAAAATAGGTAAGGTGTCTATCGACCACCCTAACCACAATAAAAATGATAAATTTTTTATAATATTTTAGATATAAGTAGAGGACTCATGTCTCATTCTTGATGCATATTTTTTGTAATTTTTTCCAAGTAAATAATTAATTATGAATTTTTTTTTATTACAAATTTTAAAAAATATAAAAAATTGTATGTTTGACCACCTTAACTAAGTTAAAACTTCATGAAATTCATATTTTATTTATTTAATCATATAGTATGAAAAACATAGAATGTGATGCATTTTTTGGATTAAAAAAATGTGATACCATTTGAAAGCTATAAATGTTTTTCAATCAGCCTATCAATTAGGACTTTAGTTGCAATTCAAATAGAAAATGAATAATAATTATTTATTAAATTCAAAGTAAAGCATAATTTATATTGGTGGAAAGTTGAGATTTTCCTTTAAAAACCCTTTTCATTTCATCAATTTTGGGTAAAAAATAAAAGTCGTCGATACATACCGCAAAACCCATCATATTGCCACTTTTGGCCCATCCTACCATACCCATTAACAAACACATGATGCACAACATCGTTTCAAGATAACACATTGGAAGACTTACATAACATTCACTCTAATTGCACAACATCGAAGACGAACAATCAAACACTAAAAGCATTTCAGACAATTAGATAAGCTAATGTTCGAATTTCCTAAATCCAGTCAAACACAGTTTTTATGACTTGCACATATCCAATCAATTAAACCCATTTCTTTTCACAACATAGAAATATTCAAAGAACAAATCATTTACTCTAAATTTCACAACCATATTCCAAAATCAAGACATTTTAATAAATAACACCGTCGAATTAAAATTAAACCAATCAATAACTCTACGTCTCACAATCATATACAGTAATTAAATCCACTTGATTAACAAAACATTTCAATTAAATAATAAGTCCCTCCTTTCTCTAAGTTTCGCCACTATATTCTATAATTAAAACTTCTTAATAAATAGCACTTAGATCAACAAATCAGTCTTCAATTTCAACTCGACATTAAATAAATCCACTAAGTCTTATCTCTACTTGAACACGAATTCATTCCAACAAATTTACTTAATAGTGCATACTCGATGTATATCCTGATATATATTTAAATATTTAAATCACATTGTCGACATTAAAGAATCTAAACCAATAATTTATATTTCATTTTCCCAATCTCATATCTTATTAAATCCAACCTTTAAAATAAAAGCAAATGATTATTTAAAATCTCCCTTTTTAAAATATATCCTTTGACTATTTAAAATTCAACGTTCCAATTAATTCATTGGAATATAAAATCCACTTTAGCTTCTATTTCGTAACAAAATCATCTTAAGATAATCTATATTTTAAATCTTTCTATTTAATTTCATTTGTCTCAATTATCTGTAATAATCAAAATCAAATTATAAATAAATCAAACTTTTGATAAACAAGGTCATCTGATTGGAATAAATCATTCTTTAACCCTAAGCTCCTCAATTATGTTCCATAATCAAAATTTTAATGATTAAAACCCGTCTAATTAAACTAAGTCATTCTTTATCTCAAGTTTCACTATTATATTCAAAATCAAGATATTTTAATACATAAACATTTAATCAAATTACTTAACCTATATTTCATCATAGGATAAATAAATAAATCAAAGTTAATATTTTATATAAAATGTTTGATCAAACACCAATTTTCATTTCCTTAATACCAGATTAAGTTCTATTTTTCGATATTCAAATATCATTCAAATGCGTACCTCTAAAATATCATTTAAAATTCCAAGATTTCCCGATCAAAATAAAATTTAAATAAATTTGATTAATTAAAAGTACTCCTTTTATTTCAACTTTGATGTTAATAAATCTACTCCTTAAATAAAATTATATTTAAATAGATCCTATTTAAATATAATTATTCTTTAAATATATTTATTTAGAATAACCAATTTAACATTCTAATTTATCACTTAAAGGAACAAGAGAAAATATTAAATATATATATACATTAAATATATATATATATTATAATAACTATATATTATAATATAAAAATTAAATTAAAACCAAAGTTTTTTTTATAAAACAAATTTATATTAAAAAGAAATAAGGCCAAAGACCTTTGACTACCATGCAGCCCCAACAGGGGACGGGCCCCTATGTGGCTGATTGCAGCCCCTCCCCATCCATGGGGAGCGCTGCATAGCCAGTGCCCCCATGGATGGGGGGTGGCTGTGGGCAGCCCCACATAAAAATAATAATTTTATTTTTTTTAATTTGTTCAATTCCTTTAAAAAATGAAACAAAAACAAAAAATCAAAACCCTTTTTTGGTAAAAACCAGAACGAAAATCATAGAATCCATTTTGTAAAAAAAATAATTCTTTTGAATGCAAAACCTCTCATTCAAAGTTGGTAAATTTATATGCAAAATATAAATGAATCAAACACATTTCAAACTACCCATATACAGTCAGATTGAGCAAATTTTATTGAGGAGAAAATTAAGAAGGAGAATTTTTCAAGCACAAAATATGATGAATTTTTCTGGGTTTTCCCCAAATTGACCAAGAAGTTAAAACTCTTCATTTGAATCCTTCTAAACTCTCTATTTCTAGTTTTAAATCTAATTTCCATGGGTTTTCATTGGTTTCAATCAACATTTCAAAGATTTCTCACACTATCAACAAGATTTTCAAACATGCATCACAAAGATTAAACTATTTTCAAAATGAACAAAACAAGAACAAAGAGGAACCTGGTTTCTTCCTCCAAAACTTGAAGCCTTCAAACATGGAGTTTTCCAATTCCTCCATTGAATCCATCCCAAGCAAAATTCTCCATCTCCTTCACAAATCCAAGTCAAGCCCCCAACAAACTCTCCATCCAAGTTGAAAACCCATCCCCCAAATTATTCACAAATTGAAATTGAAATTAAATTTCAATTTTCAAATTCAAAAACAAATGTTTTTTACCAAAAAGTCAACTATTTCCAAAAATATATTTTCTACCCCAAAGTCATTGTATTGAAAATATTTGGAATTTTAAATAACTTAAACAATTTTCAATTTTCTAAATTGAATTCAACATATTTTAAAACCTTCTTTTCACACAAACTAATTTAAATCTTTTAACACTTTTAATTCAAGGAATAACTTAATCAATTCCACAATTAATTTAATTCATCAATAAAATAAATCTAATCCTTATTTTATTAACTAAATTAAATTAATTAATAAAGTAACATTCCTAGCATTATAACCAAATATATTTAAGCCACAGATTAACAACACAAGCCATTATAACTTGAATTTAATTAAAGACCAAGGTGACCTGGGCAACATGAAACAACCATACCCGACTACAACCCGACGACACACTGTGACTAGGGTAACGACTTGACACAGAAAACCTAGCTACTATCTCCCAATCAATTTTCGTTGGTCAATGGACATGCTCAAACCTGGAAACTAGGTGGAGTCGATGTCATGTACCTACCAACTTGCAACAAAGAGCATGTCGAACGTGCATATATACATAATATGATCAATCACACCGTGAAGAGGAAATATCAGAATCGTAGGGCACTCGCAAGCGAGTGATACAATCCCGTCCCCTTCACCAATACAATATCACTAACTGACGCATCTAACATCAATAACATGATCAACATCATAAAACATCGTTAAATCAAATATCTTCTAAGTTAATCCAAAACATGCCATAAGGGTAACATCAGGATAACATCACATCGAAATATAACATCCACATTGTATAACAATTGCAATCAAAAGCAACCTAGTTCCAAAGTCACAGCATAATCAGACACAATCATAACAGGGAAGAACAATGCCGATCGAAGATCCAAAACAGAGGGGTGTTACATAACTCCACAGTTCTTTTGAATTTTTTGCCACTTAAGGGCCTATTTTTTCCATGATGATCCTACACATACCCTATTAAAGTATAAAATTAAACATAAAAAGGAATGTAACCAAACACATGTACATATTCATTATATTGTAACCATATAAAAAAAATGCAAGTTTAAACAAGGCACTTTTAGGGAAATGTGTAAAAAATAAATTAAGTACATTTAAAATTCAAGTTATAGTGGAAATGCAAGAAAATAAATAAACATGTCTTTGTTAGATATATGTAAAATTTTGTGATATTTAACTTATCTTCGATAGAAATCATGAAATCACACAATGGTATGTAAAATGTTAACAATTAATTACAACGGTTGAAAATCACATTGGTATGAAAGCCATTGAAGCGAATTTGAATAAACAAAATGTATTACATTAGCTATATTCGAAAAGTTTGAGTGTATTTTCTTTAGGCTTGTGCTTGGCAAGTTGTTTACCCTTTTTCATTTTCTCATTAGGTTATGTGCAGGATTATCATAGAAAAAACAAGCCCTTAAGTGGCAAAAAATTTAGAAAAATCAGAGTTAGGAAACTTGACGTAAAAATTTGAATAAGTTATCTATATTATTTGAAAAATATGTACGAATAGAATCTATAGGAAATTTAATGTAGTTTCTAAACTACTAGGCTTATTTTTTTTTAAAAATCTATTTGTTGAAACTTTTAAATTTCAATGCAGTAGTACTTAAATTTTAGGGTAAAAATAAGAAGTAGGTGTCTGTCTTACCACCCTAACCACAACAAAATGATAATATTTTTTATAAGATTTTAGATATAAGTAGAGGACTCACATCCCGATGTGATGCATATTTTTTTATAATTTTTTTCTGAGTAAATAGTGGTGTGATTTTTATTACAAATTTTAAAAATATAAAAAATGGTATGTCACGACCACCTTAACGAATTGAAACTTCATGAAATTCAATTTTATTTTTTAATCCTATGGTATCGCGAGAAGCATAGAATGTGGCACTTGTGTTTGATTCAAAAATGTGTCTTGTTTGAGAAACTATAGATGTTTTTCAATCATCCACATCAATTGGGACTTTAGTTGTAATTCAAAGTAAAGCATAATTTATATATTGGTGGAAAGCTCATCCTTTAAAAACCCTTTTCATTTCATCAATTTTGGGTTAAAAAATTCATCGACCACATACCTTCACGCATGCCATCATATTGCCACTTTTGGTCCATCATGATCCACGCACATACCATTACTATCTGTAGACACCTAAATTTGACGGACATTCCAAATTTATCCTCTTTTAAATAAGCATCCTTATTTGCGTTAATTAGGTAATAAGCTATTATTTAATTAATATCCTTGAATACGTCGGAAATCCTTAAGGTATTTAATTAATAAATAAATACCTTATCTCTTTAATCCCTTTCATCGGTGTTAAGTTAGAAATAA
Source organism: Sequoia sempervirens (assembly GCA_007258455.2). Taxonomy (NCBI): domain Eukaryota; kingdom Viridiplantae; phylum Streptophyta; class Pinopsida; order Cupressales; family Cupressaceae; genus Sequoia; species Sequoia sempervirens. The sequence goes on along the minus strand of VDFB02193867.1, from coordinate 338,357,485 downwards.
GTATGCATTTTATTTAATTCCTCACATCATCCCGCTTAATCTTAAATTATTCTCTAATCATCATTGGGATGTGCAAATGCCCTAATCCTTGGTGGGATGTGTCACATCCTTGAACTTTTAAGTTGGCCTCTAGTCTCTCTTAACCACTGCCATGGTGCCCTCGTTTGTGGTTGTCGTCTGAAGTAAGTTGTTTGTTGGTAATGTCATGATGATGTGGTGATTTTATTATTTAATTTAATTTGAGGTTATGAGATAACACTAATAATATGCTTGGATTTGATTAATAAAGTTAATTTAATTATAAGGTTACTTGTTTTATTTGGAATTAAATAAAGAATTAGATTCAATAATAAACATTAATTGAATTATCATTAGGAGTTAGTTATTTAAGTAAACGGATTAGATGAGGAAAGATAATTATTATTTAAATGATTAAATTCAAAAATTCAATTAATAAATTTAAAAGTGAGAAAATATTAGAGAGGATTAAATATTAAAATTGTACTTAAGTTTGAATGAAAGTAAAAGCGAGAAAAAAAAAGTCATTAAAAGTTTGGTACCTAATTATAATTGATAAGTTAATTATCTTGTGAAGATAAGATTTAAAACTGAATACGAAAATAGAAAAGATGAATAATATTGTGCTAGAGTTAACTCATTAAAATATCAAAGGTAATATGTTTTTCTTTTAAAAATTAAACAAAAGGCAAGATAAGATTTCGAACTGAAGATAAAAGCAAGGAAAGCAAATTGGAAATGGAAAGTGAATAGTTTATTGTTAAAAAAATAAATAATAATAAAGCATTGTGATAATATTTTGGGAAGAGGAAAGGGCAAGAAAGCTAGAAAAGATGGTATACGCTTTATCTTCCTCTATCTCATCATCTTCGAGGCAGAGATTTCAATAATTGAAACTCATAAATTAGAATTCAAGAGACATCTGGGGGGGATCCATCTATTCGGCTGGAGCAAAATATACAATGCAAAATAAAAATAGTTGCAGGAGGATCATCCTGTCAATGAGAAAGGGAAGTGAGTGAAAAACTAGCAGGGGCAATGGTGGAACAACACGACAGGATTCAGGATTCGATGGAAAAGCAACCAAGGTAATTTAAGAATCTCGAGCTCTGAGCATTAATCATCTCCAGTTGGATCTAAATCTATTATGGTACAGGTAGTCTTATCGACCCTTTATTCTTGCTTTCTTTATCAGGCATAGTATTAAGATTTTAGCATTTTGATAATGGAACTTAAGTTAGTCATTATACCCGCTTTGGCAATTGTAAAATGCATTTATTAGAATTGCCTAGATGATCTAATATGTTTTACCTTCACACTACAAGATATTCATTGTTTGCATGCTATTCGATGATTATATTTTATTCTGATGTCTGTCAAAAACCTTTCATGGTCGAATTCTCCATTTATGTCCTTGATTCAATTTTTTTAAGAGAATTCATCATTTGATTAGTCAAAAAGATGTTATAGGAAAGCAAGATTTCATTTTCATTGAAATATTCTGAACAAATTTGGAATAACATAACAAACATATTTACCTCACTCATTAACTAAAATTAGAAAGATTGTTCATGTCATAAGCAAGCATCAAATCACCTCATTCATGGATAATCATATTCTTTCAACTAGCATTCATAGTTTAGTTACTTCTCTTTCGGTCTCTGTCATATTTTCAGCATAGGAAAACTCTAGTGGGTTACTCTTGAAACTTTGATTAGTACTGCTTATCATAGTCTCCACTATGCTAAACCTCACCGCGTCTATTCACAAAGAGAATTTTGGATTTAATAGATTCATGAGCTTTCTTTCCAATGCTTAATTCAGAAGTAATAATGCTGATTAGAGAAGAACATGGCTATGTTTATCTTATATCTTATGGAAAACCCATCGAGAGAATAATTGAATTCGTGTAAAAATTCTGCAGAAAGAAAATTTAGTTTCTGCCTTAAAATGTTATATGTCCACCGAAAATTGTAATAGCCAGATACCTTTAATTTGCTTTAGAAAATTTAGGAAAAGAATTAAGTGAAGTGAGTGGATAATTACGTTTGGGATTTGATAATAATGCAAGTAAATGGTGATATTTCCATATTCCAATATTCACTTTCTAATACTTGGCAACCTGTCACTATTACGATATTTAGAGTTGAGACATTATACAAATTTAAATAGTCTCCCTGAAACCATTGGCGACCCATCTCAGCTGCAACATTTAGACTTGCAAAGGTGTAGTAAATTAAATAATCTCTCTGGTTTCATTGTTAGCCTGTCATAGTGGCACACTTGAACATGGTAGGGTGTATAGATTTAAATAATCCCTCTGATTTCTTTGTCATCCTGTCTCAGCCGAGAGCTTAGTCCTGTACCTCAGTCATCTGAACATATTACTTTTTTCCTTATTAAATAAATAAATAAAGAAATAATTAACGAGCTCTAGTTTGGTATTGTTCCATCTTTCAAGTAGACTGATTTATAATTCCTCTTTCAAGTATAAGTATGTAAATATTTATATATAGATTGGGTATTATTTATGTGAGGGACACATAGATTCTTGTATTGTCAATATTTAGTATTTATATGGGTAACTTTAGAGTAATAGATATCTTCCTCTTTTATTTGAAATAAATAAGTACTTATTCTTATAGAGATTTAGTCAATGAGTGAATTAAAGTAAATTAAGTTTAAAAGAAAATATATTAATGATATATATATATAGTGTTCTAATGAAAGGATACATTTTGTCTATGTGAACTTATTGTGTTTAGGTTATGTTGAAGGAATGGTTTGAGTGAATGATTTTTCTAAAAGGAAATGTTTCAAAAAATAATTATGTAAAGTGTAGTTAAATTAGGGGCAACAATTAAATTTAAATAGAAGAGAGAGAATGATTAAATGGATTAGATGATTAATTGAGTTCTTGAATTATATCATCGTAAAGTTATTAACTTGTTTTATATAAAGGAATTAAGTAATCTTGAGAAAAAGAGAGTGATGGAATTAGGAATGGAGATTGTTGTTATTTAAGAGTAACAATATAATGTGTAAATTGGAATATATTTGTTTTAATTTGTGTTTGGAAGAGTATACTTGTGATTAGTGTCTTATGGCTTAATAACATCATATTATATCTTCACTTTGCACTATTATGATATCCTTAAATGTTGGAAATGATTGATCTTTAAGATAATGTTCTTTTTAGATTGTTTCAAGTTACTTCTTATTGAATGAATGGATACATTGTATTTGAATAAGTGGTTTTATGGATTGTTTTGATAGATCCGTTCGATGTGACTTTTCGTGAGTTGATTTTGAGCTGGGGATTTTCTCTCATTTAATTTATGTTGCTATTCATTGGGAACCCATATGTTTTCTTTTGGTTCTTTACCCTAAGTGGTAAATCGGTTGATGTTAGCATTGTCATGATTGATGATTCTGCTTGAGTTGTTAATGAGTCAAATTGAAAATTTCTTTGAGTTATGGGTATGTCGAGAGGAGAAAATAGAGGTTTCCCTTGGATTTTTGATTTAGTCCGTATCAAAGTTGTTGATGTTGTTTGAATGGAGTTGTTGATCTTATTTTGGTGTATTTACTCATTATATTGGTATTGAAAATAGTTCTTGTGGCCTTGCAATTATTGTTGTCAATTCTTGATGGGGAAACCCTAGTGTAAAATTTTTGAGATTCTTCCAGAGACTTGATTTTATTGTTGGTTAATGTTCCTCATTTGTTTGTGCTCTTGACATGACAAGATATTGTTTTGAAAGGGTTGTACAAAACTTTGTGAGACTCTGATTTTGTACTTGTTAGCGAGATGGGTAATGCCTCGCATGCTTTTATGTTGTGATTCTTTGTTTAAATTATGATGGTACAACCCTTGGTTTCTTGGTTTTTATGTTGTTGGGTCTCTAGAGGTCTGCAAGCCCCAAATTTTAGTGAAGGGCAATGATAACCCACCTGAAAGTGAGTTATAGTACTCAAGTGAAAACCTAATAATTAACTTAGGAGGGTTGGGTGTAATATCATTAAGGCAGATTTAAAAATGGATTTTTTCCCTTGGCTCTTCATTAGTGCCTGCACTCAATGAAAGGCTGAAGGTCATGTGATTTCCAAGGTCGTGGACTCCCCTAGAAAGTTTATTTGTTCTTATTTTAGTCACACTCCTATGGACCGTGCCTCCAGCTTTGGGAGAAGTGAAGGGCACAGACAGCCTATGGGAATCTGCAGCCCAGCTGGGAGGAAGAGCATTGTGACAGCCTCTGCAGTGAACCAGACCAGTGCTATTTAGACATCTCCTCCCAAATTTTGCCCATGTGTTTGCCTCTTATCAGGTTCTCTAGAAGCATGCTGTTATGGGGAAGCCAGTTTACTTTTCAGGGTTGAAATGGACTTTTCTATTACATCTATGGAGGCATTGCCTTTGATACATCTTGGCAGGTACTTTGTGGTCTTCATGATCCTCATTGATATTTGACTTCTATGTAGACCTTGTACTCTTATGGTACTATGATATGATGTTATTGTATGGTTTAATTGCAATTTGGAATTGTATTATGTTTATTAATTCAGTTTGATTTGGAAGTGTTTCATGATCATCCTTTGGTTACTTGTTTATTGGCCATTGCTTTGATTTATGTGGTGAGATTTATGACCTTGGTTATTATGTTGAACCTTGGATGTTGGTTGGGATTTGTCACTAAAATCTTGAATTTTATATCTCTTTGAAGACGCTGAGTCCTAGGGCTCCCCTCGCTTGGATGTCCCTGTTGAGGTCTCTTTGTCAGTCTTAGTAATGCAGTCTCTGTCCATGATGGTCAGTGGATATTACAATCTCATTGGGTCCCCAAATAAGATCAGAGAGGCATTTTGTTATGGCTTAATTCAGCAGTTGCATTTGTCTTGGAGCCTCAAGAGGCTGTGTGTATTCATCTATTCATTTCTTCCACCAAACATGTTGTCTGTATGGAGCCCATTTATGTTTAAACACTTTTAGAATTGTACATCTTGAACAGTACTAGTAAACAAAAATTTAAACCCCAAAGTGAAAAGCTGGCTGGGGCCAAGTATAAATATATTCAATGTGGGTTGAGTTAATCAGTGTTATATTTGCATGGCACAATGTAGGTTTCTCATCAATGAATTTCATGTATAAAGTTATTTGTTAATGTTTGTACTTGTTAAGTGGATTATATCTTGGCTTTTATTCTATTGTCATGCATCTCAGTTTGGCCCACCTCCGTGGTACCCTAAGGGATGCTGTATATGTGTTAGTGAATCTACTTAAATGAAATTCATGTCATGACTTAATGTGTATTACAGGTATGTTATGTTTACTTTAAAAAAAAAAAATTGTGCAGTGATTATTGTTTAAATGTCCTTTGGGGATCGCACGATGGGGTGTTACATATATAATTTATGTATATATATGTATATGTTTATATATATATATATATGTATACATATATATCTATACATATATATATATAACATATACATATATATACATATATATATACATATATATATACATACATATAGATACATATATACATATATATATACATATATATACATATATACATATATATATACATATATGTATATATATATGTATATATATATATGTGTGTATATATATAAACTCCTATTGAATCATTTCATATACTTATTGTAGACACTTAATTTCATTGGACATATAAAAGTGATTGATATTTCATTTGCATTTCAATTAATAACAATATAACATGGTTCATAAAATAGATTTTTGTCAAGTGGATGACATTAAGACTTATCTTTAGTATCCTCAATAAACAAATAATAGAAAATCATCAAGAAGTTTTTATTACTTGATCGATAAGATGAGTTACTATTTTTTTTTTAAATGGCTGGGATTAGAGACCTAGTAGAAGTAGATGGAAACATTATCAAGTTAGTTAACTCATTGATATTGATTTTTTTGTTATTTGAGAATGCAAGTTGGATAGCTATTGTAATTAAGAGCACATTAGAAAAACATACATTTAAAATACTAGTTACTAGTTTATTTTTATTTATTTTTATCAAAAGGCTAGTGCCTATATATATTTATATTGATATAAAACTGAAATTACATTGTAATCTGCCATAATAATATAGTTTGTACCAGCTCAAAGCTTTTCTACTTCAAACACATATTATCATCTACATTGCTTTATACCCATCCCTATTACATACTAAAATTACTAGACATATAATGCATGTAGACATATATTGCATGTGTTTTCACATACCACTTATGCACTTATATCAGTTATCTTCTCAAAAAGGCACTGTAGCAAGATTCCATGTTAGTACATTCCTTCTTCATTCAAAATTCATTTCATCTACATCTGACATTCTTCAAGTTTATCTGCATTTGACCTTCTTCAAGCAAAAATACTTTCATGTTTTGTTTGCCAAAAATTTCTACATCATCGTGCACACTATTCCTCCATCATAACAAGGTTTTTATTTTCTCCCTGCTCTTCAACCATAATGTCATATTCTGGAAGACTTTGTGGAGCAACATTAATATTAAACCCTCGGCCTTCATACATAACATCCTTGTTCCCTTGTTCTTCTACAGTCACTTCCTTGTGCCCTTGTTCTTCTTCAGCCACTTGATTATGGCAAGCATCATTTTATATATGAAAACTATTCTCGTCTTGCAACACTGGAATTTGAGGCGGCAGTGGAGGATCATGAACATGAACCAAGAGGACCATGATAGCCTACACAGTAACTTTATTTTTTTCTATTAAATCATCATCAAACTCAATTGCATACCTATGAAGAACATTCAACATAAGACTAGAATTCTATTGGGAGAGCGATTTGTTGACTGCTACAAACAACTTTGAGAATGTTATTTGGTGCAATAAGAAGTGCCTAGGAAATAGGCCACCAACATAACCATGACCCTTCCATAGATCATACTTTTGATAGGCTTTGGAGAAAAAACCGCTTGGCAAAAAGTCTTCTTGACAACTTTATTAATTATCATTCCACAAGTCTTACATCCTAAAGCAAGTCTAAAATATTTGATATGAACACAGATAGAAATTGGGATGGATATATTACCCGCTTCACCTTTGGTTCAATGATTTCTTCACCTATTATCCTTTAATATGCTTAATGAATGTTGCACAATTATCCCTGAAGACTAAATGAAGCTCTGCATCTCCTATTTCCTTTGATATTGGCATCTCCCATTCATTGACCAGAATGTAAACTCTGTAATTCATTGGGTAGAACTCCATCTCCCTTCTTCTACACTTTTCACATAAAAGCTTTGGTGCTCTAATTTCTCCACTTGTGGACAAATTTTTTGAACTCATAAACACTATTCTCCCAGTACTCCACTCATACAAATTGCTTGTTGTAAAAATTTCAAACAACACGAATTTATTTCTCACATCCAAACAAAAAATGGCTTTTAAAATGACTGCTAAGAAGTTATGTACAATATGTACCTTGGCATGAATGAAATCATTACATAGCACTCCTTTATAGATATGAAGTGAATTATTACAAGGCACTCTATTTTTGATAGCCATTACCTGTAATAAAGCTATATATTTCCATACACAATATCCGCATATAGTTTCTCTAAAGTTAGATATGCCTCTTTTACAAATCCAAATCCTTTCGCAACAAACTATACTTTGAATTATTATACCACACTCCCAGGTTGGACATTTGGAAACAATGTGAGTTTTCATAATAGTTGACATCTCTAATCTACACAGGACACAAAATATTAGTCAAAATGAAGGTTGAATCTTATATCATGAGGATTAATCATAGTTTAGGACTATAATGGATGTACTTCAAAGGCATATTCTATATGCCTTAAATTGTTCCCTACAAAAATCTTTGTATGTTGTAGCTCCACCCGATTCATCTGAATCTCATCTTTGTGACAAAGACATCACACAGAATAACCATTAAAGGAATCAGTACCTCGGTGTACAACCTTTTAGTCACAATTTAACAAATTATGATGCAAACTAATACCCATTGTACATTTCTGATGACATGTATGATATCTCCATAATAAACACATGCGATTTGGGATTATGCAAAATTAATAAAATCAACCTTGAGTGTATGACATGTGTTAATCTAAAACAATAGTTGTTCTTCTTAAAACCTCCCATTTTTCTATACTTTGCAACTTGTTAGTAGCTTTTCAAATAAGAATGAATTTCTTTACTTGACATAGTATTTAATATATTCAACATGTGTTATGTCACTACATAACTATTTTCCCTTAAGCAACACAAGTGTCTATACTATTGGCACTTAGCAATTGCAATTCACATATGTTGTATTACTTTGACTTGCAAAGAAGATGCTTATTCATCTACTTTAATCCACGTCACAAATGAGTTGAATTACTTACAAAGCACTATGCATTCAAATAATTGAACCATTGACATGTGTAACCCATCACACAATTTACTTCTTCATTTCTAAAAAACCACAATTCCAGATAGACTCAATATGTGTGTATCAATATTTTCTCTTGCCAATTGAACCTCAAGCAAGATGCACTACATTTAACTGAAGAGAAGCTTTTAGTGTAATTCCCAAATCAGAACTCATTAACTCCATTTGCAAATTTCATAATTAATAGACCACTAACTTCAACATTTTCTTTCCTTTTGACTCAGATGTATCCTTAAAAGCATTGCATTAACCATTTTAAATTCTCAAGTATTCTATTGATACCAGAACATAATCAGATGCAATTGGATCTCAAATAAAATACATTTAAAATATATAATATCCCACATGAATCTGAAACTGGAATCTTGACTCTTTTCCCTGTTTCCTCTGCCACCCAAATACCAACTAAGCTCATTGTGATTTCCCTACAGTTCTCCTTCATTGCTTATGATTTTACACAAATATTTATTTGTGTTTTTACAATCAATTACATGTATTATTGATTCTTCCCCTTGCTCTAATCCTAGGTTTGCCAAAAAATATGCCAATTTGTTGCCTTCTCTGTATATATGAAAAATATGATACATGCTAATTTTATCCAATAAAGCCCATACCTACTTCAGCATCTATTGAAGATGCCAATTGAGATTTTTTTTTTCTTTATATGCATTCAGTATTATTAAAGAAACTCCTTCAATCTGTAAATTAGCAATTTTTAGCATTCTTTCCATTTTTAATCCATACAAAATTGCATTGGCCTCAGCTACATTTTTTGTAACATTTGGAAGCTTGATTGATTTTTCCATTAAAACTCTGCCCTTATGATCTCTAATATGGTCCCTTGCACCAGCTTTACCCGGATTACCTCTACTATAACCATCAAAATTTAACTTATACCAACCTTGAGGTGGAGGTTTCCAAATTACCTTTTCCTGGTTAACCTTAGTCTGAGGTAGTTGAAGTTGTCTTCCTTTAAATGGCAGAGTAATTTGAGGCCACTGACATAGTAATGTTGAATCCAAATCTATAAATGCAACATCTACTCTTTTTGTCCTATACACATAACTGTTGACTACCTCAGATGTAGAAGTTTCTAACCCAAGCAACAAGCTTTCTATAACACATTTATCTTTCTTGAAAATATATTTATTCCTAGCCCACCAAATTACCCACACCACCATTGTTGGAATAATTCTCTATATGCAGGAAAAAAATAATTGATAAATAAACATGGTCAGCTTGAGAAAATATCCCACAATTTGTTAGATAAAGGTGTACACCAATTCAATTTGCATTGAACAAAGGACTAGCATGCTTGAGCAACCTCACAGTTCAGAATGAGATGATTTATGTCTTCAAAATGCTTCTCACATAACACATTTAAATGGATCTGCAATTTCCAATTTGGATAATTTGTCACTTGTCAGCATCTTGTTCTTAATTGCAAGCCATGCAAAACAACTAGCTTTAGGTAAAACCATAGAATTCCAACAAAATGTATAAGCCCTTTGACACTCGATCTACATAACATTTTGTGAAATTTCTCTATAACCATCTCTGACTAAATATTGACCAAATTTAGAAAATGCCCACCTTAACTTATCATTTTCATTTGATAAGTAAACTAATCTTTTATCCAAGATTTTCTTTAGCAACATTATGTGTGCTTGTGAAATATTGCAATGTGACAAATCTTTCCAAATAACCTTGTGAGATGATATGTCAATCTAATCAATATAATCCTTAACCTTATCACCCCACAAAGAAGTTAAAATGTTTTCAGTATAATGAAAATCATGAAAAGAACCGATTGGCTAGAGACCATTACAAGAATCTTTCCAGAATGAGGCTTCCTCACCATTATTAACTTCCCAAGTTAGATGAGACACTATATATTTCCTGCAAGAAATTAGAAAATTCCACATTTGTGAGCCTGAAGACGGATTTAACACAATGAGAATTCTTGAAGGATTAAGGTTATCTAGATATTTTGCTTGCATGACCTTGCACCATTTCTTATTTGGCTATTTGGTTGTGTATACATATGCCAAACTAATTTAGCACCCAATGAGAGATTCGTATATGCAATATTGTGCAGACTTGCTCCTCCTTGTAACTTATCCATACATATCTTTTCTAATGATATCAAGGGAACCTTTTTTGTATTATCTATATTTCCAAACCATAAGAAATTTCAAATCAACTTTTCAATTTGTGCCACAACTGATTTAGGAGCCTTTAGAACAAACATAAAATAATTAGGAATTGATGATAGAACAGATTTTTCCATTAATATTCTTCCTAACAAAGATAGCCATCTACCTTTCCAAGAACTGATTTTTGCTTGAATACTCTGAATTATTTTATGCCAATAATAAACTTTATTTTTCCCAATAAAGAAAGGAATTTCCAAATACTTACTAGGTAAATCTACTTCTTGAAAACTAAGAATCTATAAAATATGCCTTGAAATTGTTGGCTTTGTGTTGAAGAGGTAAATCTTAGAATTAATTTCATTTACTTTCTAACCAAAGGCTTGAGTGTACATATATAACACAGCTTTGATTTGCTTTGCTTCCCCCAAAGATGCTTTTCCAAAAATCAAATTATCATCAACAAATAAAGAGTGTGTGATAGAAATGTTTGTACTTGGAATGACTATACCCTACAACAAACCTTGTTCATAACATTTAGAAACAACTCTACTCAATGCCTCTGCAAGTATAATGAATAAAAAGGGTGAAAGAGAATCTCCTTGTCGAACACCTTGTGTGGAACTAAAGAATCCAACTAGTGCTCCATATATAATCACAGAAAACTTTGCAGTAGATAGACAAGAAAACACACATTTACACCATTTATGACTAAAGCCAAATTTTCCCAAAACTTGAATGAGTAACTGCCAATTGACCCTATCATATGCTTTCAACATATCAAGTTTAACAACCATTGCCAAGAGCTTATGTGATGCAATAGAATGAAGAACTTCATGTGCAACTAAGGCTCCTTCAACTGTCTCTCTTCCTGGCACAAATCTGCCTTGCTCTTCAGAAATAATCCTAGAGATGAAAGGATGTAATCTTAAGTACATAGCCTTAGTGAATATTTTGTAAATTGTATTACAGAGAGATATCAGCCTGAAATCAAAAAATGTTTTTGGGGAATCTATTTTTGGAAAAATAGCAATGTGTGTGACATTAAATTGTTTAAGCATTCCCCCTGATAGTCTTGATTCCTCCATTGCTCTTAAAAGATCAATTGAAATGAAATCCCAAAAATTTTGAAAAAATATAGTAAAACCATCTGGGCCTAGTGCTTTATCAAGTGATAAGGAAAAGACAATAGCCTTTACTTCCTCTAAGGTGAAAGGAGATAATATTTTATCATTATCATCTTGCCAAATCAATTCAGGAATTAATTCAAAATGATCTGCCCTAACTCTTTCAAAATTTTCAAAAGAAGCTTGGTTAGTTGAAGGCAATTGAGAAAAAAACTTAATCCCTTCATTCTATATATCTGCTTCCTTAGAAAGTAACACACCTATTACATTATCATGTATGGAAAAAATTGAATTTTTCACCCACTTAATTTGAGTTGATATATGAAAAAAAATTGTGTTTCTATCACCATCCTTAAGCCAAAGCTCCCTAGATTTTTGATGCCAATAAAATTCTTCCTTCAATAATAATTCACACCATTCTTCTTACAATTTTCTCTGTTTTTCAAAAACTTCATTATCCATACCTTGAGAAATTATTTTTTCATTTACTTTTGAAAGCTACTTATAAACCAAATCCTTCTGCACAAAAATGTTTTTGAACATTGAAATATTCCATTCTTTAATTTGCAACTTCATATATTCTAGCTTCTTGCATAACTGAAACATTCTTGAACCTTTAACAAAAGGTGTTGAGAGCCACCATTGATTGATCAAAAAAAGAGAATATGGATGACGAAACCACATAGATTCAAATTTAAATGATGATTTATGCTTTGACTGTAATGCATTTTGACCAATTTTTAGAGAAATGGCAAAATGATTTGATGCATTAAATGATAGAATCTCAGAAGTCAAGATGAAATCAGCAGCCAACCAATTCGGAGATAGAAGAAACCTATCTAGTCTTTCTGCTATCTAAAGAAAATATTTCTATTTGTTTGTCCAAGTATACTTCCCATTTTGTGGCACTATATCTACTAATGCATTATCTTGTATGAAATTTTGGAAGTCTTTCATTACTACTAATGCTGGACATATACCACCATGCTTTTCATCTAGAGAAGCAATTGCATTAAAATTACCTCCAATGATAACTTTTTCTTGACCCAAATTATCCATGATTTGCTTTAATTTATCCCATAGATGTTTCTTAGTTGCAGTACTTGTAGGACCATAAACATTAATTAACCAAAAAGACAAGTCATAATGTTTAACTCTCATAAGCTATCAATTGCAATCATTTGATACATTATCAATAAAGATAGTTTTAGCATTCCATAAAGTTATAAGCCCTCTAGAAGCACCTTGAACTGGGCAATGAATAAGCTACCATTTAGACCATTTTTTGCACATACTATCAAAAGTTTTAGGATAATTTTTTGTTTCTTGAAGAATAACCACATCTGCTCCACAAGTATACAATTGATGCTTGATGTTAGCCCTCTTATCAGAGGCATTAATGCCTCTAATATTCCAAGAGATTAAATGCATTACACCTTGGGAGAGCAACATGCTCTCGGTTTTTTTTGTTTGTCAAACCCAACTAATGTAATCTTCAAAGTAGGCCGTACAATATAATGATTTTCTACCCCTTTTTACAGGAGTTTTTTGTTAGCTGTAAGTGACAAAGGAGTCTACAATATTGATAAAGTTTGTGACATTTCAAAAATTCCTTCCTCACTTTTTCTATCTATAGGAGATAGAGGAGACTACAATATGGATAAATCTTGTGGAATTTCAAAAATTCCATCCTCTCCCAACACTTCAAATTAAATTTCATCAATTAATTGATCTACAACTAGCGATAGTGATTTAGTAACAAAACTTTCCAAATCAACATTAGAATCTGAATGATCAAAGACGTTATCATTTACATCTTCACAGAGATCCCCTGGCCTTAAAATTTGACTGTCCATTTGAATTTGAGTGGGCATAACAAAATTCTCACAAGAAGCCCCAAAACCCCCAAAAGTAATTAGCCTTGCTAAATGATGTATTTCTTGTATTGTAACATGCTGCAAATCAGGGGAATAGAGATATAATGAACTATGAAACTCACTTAGACCCAATTGATATGTTCTCAACCATTCTTTTAAAAAAGAAATAGTAACATGATTTTGCATAAGAGGAAAATCAGAGAAAAAAGTACAACCATCAGAGCCTTTACTAGTAACTAATTGAGCAGAATTACCCTGATATTTTAAACTTGAATCAACATGCTTTGAATAAACCATTTTGTGCACATTCTATTTTAAGTTACCCATCGTATTCGGAGAACCTCCAACTTAATCTGTAGACTGACAAACTTTTAGGGATGAAACTGAACCTTGAACCATACCACCATTATTACAAGCGGTACACTTAACAACCAAAGGAGAAGATTGTTCAATTTCAATCAGAGTAGAGTATTTAGAAGCCAATTCCAGATCTGTGTAGGATACTTCTTTTGAATCCCCACCATTAACTCCTTTACAAGAAACAAGAGAGTGCATTTGGACATGATCATGGGAATAGATTTTCTTTGAATGCTCAATAACAACTGACTTTTTCCACACCCCATTATGTGAATTTATTAACAACTATGAAGGGAGGGTTTTTGAAACATCCAAAAGAACACAAACCCTTACTGGACACAAAGGATTAGAAAAGAAATTGATTAAATTTAAGCATATTGATAATGTCAATATTTAACCATTTACTTAACTTTTGAAATGTAAATCGATCAATCTAATTTACTTACAAGTTAATAAAATTATTTCAATTGTAGGGTTAGATGAAAGCTTAATTCTTATTATTATCAATGTTTTAATTATTTTCTTAGCTTAATAATGAAAAATTGATGAATAAAATTCACTTGCAATTCAAATTGTTAGTGTAGAAATTTATATTTATCCTATCAAACTAGTTAGTTAAATTTTTATTCCAATTGTTGTAACTAGTTTTAAATGAATTATTTTTAAATCTTTTTATTTTCTATCTTATGGAAATTCCCAAGCAAATACAAATAAGATTCTTACTAGAAAGTCAAGTAAACTCAAATTGATCAAACTTTAGACAATTCTTGTAATAATTAGTTCAAATTGTCCAACCTTTAAACCACCTTATTATAAATATTAATAATTAAAATAATAGTCATTTACAAACCCTATTGTGATATTGAATTAACTTGTAAAGGTGAAAATTAGAATCATTACATAAAATCAATAATACAATTATCAACTATGTTAATTGATTTTTTTCAACATTCTCAATGAACAAAACAATAAAAATGTAACATGCCCATTGTTCTACCCCATAATTTTTACTATGTTTCACCTGCAAGTGAACAATTTACACTACTAACATTAAGAGCAATAAAAAATTTAGTTTCTTTTGAATAATAAATGCACATTTGAAACATAACCATTTCAAACTTTTCCATTGCATAACAAAGAATCATTTCAATAATACAAGTAACGATTTCACATTACGTAATTTCAAGATGACATTTCACATTTACAATTTCCATAGAGATGGATTCATGATTACATACATAGCTTCAACAAGCTTACTGAAATAGAGATACAAATGGTCCAAATGTACTTCCTCAAATCTTGGCCACCAACTACATGAGGGGAAGCATCACTCAAGCGCTTTTCTGCCAACCATGGACTTACTATGGTCCCTCGCACATCTACCAAACTGGTAAGATGGCCCTACCCTTCAATGAAGAGATTGGTTTGGTAACCTCATAATCCTATCCTTCCCTAAACATGGTGTTGTTTCCTACATATCTAGAGCTACCATACAGTGGCTACAACCTACATGTATGAAAATCCCTGCCTCATATGTAAACCTAGAACACAATGAATTGACTATGTAAATAGTGGCTATTTACACTACTTTGGCCAAAGTATTCATCACCCAGAATTTAGAGTGGAAATCACACACTCACCTACCTTTCTAGCTCAATTTGGTTTTCATTATTCATACTCTTAACATACATTCCAAAAAGAAGAAAGTGGTGACATAATAACCTGACTAACTAGATTACACCCTTTCCCATGGATTATTTTAATCCCAGGAATAACCAAGTTAACCATATGGGTAAACATAATGTCACAACATTAAATGACTCCATTTCAAAAGTACAATCTCAACAATAAATGAATTCAATTCAAATGTATAATCTCATCAATAAATGATCTTAATCAAAACCATAATCTCATCAATAAATGACCTTAATCAAAGATATCATCAATAATCAAATAATCAATCAGATCATATAGGCTAATCCCAACCTATTCGCTTCATTAAATAATCAAGTAAACAACCCAACCAAATAGGTTATTCTCAACCTAGGGTTTCAATCAAAAGTGATGTAATGATCAAGTGATCATAAAAAAATCATAAAACCTCTCTTTCAATATACTCCAAATATTCACATGTTTACAATGTTTACTATATTTGTATATAATCTGGAGGACATTAACTTGAGAAGATTTTGTGCTTCTACACCTTCAAGTCCTCTTCTCAATTTGGCTTTGGGTTACCAGAACATGAGTCCTCTTCTTGGATTCTGTGAATAAGAATAGACTCTTAATCAGAAAATAAGAAAGTAGCATAACCAAAAAGTACATTTTTCAACCCTAATGTTGAATATTGATACAACCATCAAGTCCATACCCTAACCCTAAGGAAAAGACTCTCTTCCTACTTTCAAGGAGATATAAGTAATCAATCAAGTATAGACTATCAATATGGTTTGCATGACATCACAACCAATTAATCATGGCATGCCTATCATGCCACTATTCCTGTTGTATTACTAACCTCATTATCCACAAAGGTTTACCTAGCCTCATAAGCTAACAAATTTCAAATAGCACTTCAATATAATATGAATATTGTCTTTACAAACTAAGTATAGTTTCAAATAGAAACATAACCACTCAAATTCTAATATATAGTATATATGTATACCCTAAATACAAGGGTTTCACCAATCAAGATTTCTACCAAGAATCATGCAAGATTTTCCCAACTAGGAAATAACCCAAGTTCACAAAAGTAACTTAACACATATTTAAACCAATACTTTCCAAACAAGGCATTCATAATCAAATAACCTTTCAATCACAAAATAGTAAAGGAGAAGAAATCAACATGCTCGTATTAGAAGCTCCAATTGATATTACTTCCTCCTAGTTCAACTCCACAAGCCCACTTGCTACTTATTCTAAGTTCAACATATCTTCCACTTCTAGCCTCTTTCTAATTCTCTCAACAATTACAATTGAAAAATCAAAAAGCAACTCACTAACTCTCAAAACTCTCTAATTCACTTGCACAAAAACTACAACAGAATAACAACAGAGAAATTAGAATGAAAAGTGTAACAAATTGTAGAGAGAGCACCTCTATATATACTAAAATTTGAGCATCCACAAGCTACAAACAAGCTATTAATTTTTCCACCTTCCTACGCACATGCATCGACTTGGTTGAATTAAACTCTCAGATTGCAACACATGAAATTCCTCATATTTCCAATGGCTAAGTCAACTTCATTCTTGAGACAACATGACTTTTTTACTAAACCAAGGGACAGTGACGCCTTTCTACAAATTTCCTATTTGATTTACAAGTCGACTACCCTCACATATTTTTGCTATCTTTGCATTGACTAATTTGTATGCTTATCTCAAGGCTTTACTAGGAAATGGCATAGGTTTATACTTTTATTGTTTCACACATTCTACAGTTTTGGTGCCACATATTCATACTTTAGAACCCTCTTCTTATGTGTGGGTTGAGACTTAGTCAATAGTGTTAAATCTACATTTGTTTTCACTTACAATGTTTAAATAGTATTTACCTTTACTTATGCCTATGCATAAGTCTCTTTGACTTATTCTTATTCCTCCTCATGTGCTGGTTATCCTCCCTATCAAAAGTGTTATACAAGCATTGCATTCTTTCCTTCACCTTTGCACTTTACACAGTACAATTAGCATTATTTACTTAGCATATAGTAGTCACCATTTATGTGTTGCTTTTATTCCTTTCTTATGTACAACAAATAGTTGATAGTGTGTTGGCTTAACTCACACCTTATTTCTATGTGGCTTAAAGTCTCTCAATGTGCCTACCTTAATCTCACTTTCTTATGCATTGTATATATATGTGCATCATATCATAACTTAAGCCATTTCATTATATAAGGCAGTGCATTCTTTATGCATAGGTTTTTATTAATGTATATAAAATTTTATATATATACTATTAATATATATATATTATAACTCATATATATATATGAGTTATAATATATATATATATATATTTATTTTAATATATGAGTTATAATATATATATATATATGCATGTGTTTATAAAATACATTTTTTGCCAATCAAGAATATATAACATTTTAAATATAATATGATATATATGTATTTATATATGTTATAACGTTCCTTGGTTATAATTTATATATATATCGATAATTTCCAATCATATTAACCAATATATGTAAATATATTTATACATGTATATATACACATTTTATTATATACTTGTATACATATATATACATTTACTTGATGCATAAATATATATATATATATCATATTTACTATTTCCTAATAAGTATGAATACATATGTATTCATCATTAAACATATACACAAAGTGTATATCGGTTAATATATATAAATAATTATATGAAGGAGAAAATTTACTCATTACAAAGATTCAAGCATGTAATCCAAACCAAGAACAATCAAGAACCCAAAGACTAATACCAAAATATTCAAATATCACAACTCATCAAAAGGCATTTAACATCATAGATCAAATGGAAAAAACTATCACAAGGGAATCATATACAATAACCCTACCCTCCTATCAACCCAAGGGAAAACAAAGACCAATACACAAACATATGACCAAGAGTTTACTTACCAATTCCCAATCTAATTTGTCTCAACTTGACCAAACTAGAGTCTGAGTGTGTGTATGCTCAATTAGGCTCATTAAGGGTTACCAAACCAAGTTCTTCTCCTAAGTGATACTCCCCCTCTCTTACCTAAGGCTCAACTCCTTCCCTTCGTCCAACTTAGTGCATCACAAAGGTAGTTAGCCCTTCACACGATATTCATTTGCATCATCAAAGCATTAAAGTATTCACATTGCAATACATATTCATTCATCACATTTTCCATCAGTACAAAACATAGTCATTCCTTAAAAAGAAATAACAACTTAATGCATATTTTAGTATTACATTCACCTATTGAACATATTAAGGTCACGATTTACATTTATCATAATATTTACTTATGAAGGTAAAAGTAAGTTGGTAACTGAGAAACATGGTGTAACATACTTCTCCACTTGTGAATCATCATCCCTGATGATTTAAAGTACTTAAAAAATATAAATAAAGTCAAATAAAGGTTTTACTTTCCATTTTCCAAATCATGCAAGAAATAAGTAAATATCCAAATAATCTTCCCTCATAGCTTGGTTCTTTGCAATCTCATCCTTCCTGGGCCTTGCACAAAATGACTCTGCTAACGTAAGGGAAGAACTTGTGTGCTTCACATACACTTTCTATCCAAAGAACTATACATCATAATTATATTAGTGTCAACTTAATATGTACAACGTAAGTACAAAAATGATTGTATCCTACATGACACCTATACCACTATGATTGGAAAAACTCATTCTCACTATCTAATACAATTATCCTTAGCGTAACCCAAGTGGATAAGGAATTTCAATGCATTGCACTCTACACTATGGGTCACATCCTTCCCTTTGGTCTTTACTCTATTGAACAACTTCAAAGCTAAGATCATCCATCATTGGCACTAATATTTACCTTTAGCATAATAGTATTTCACTTAGAAACCTATCAATTTTGAGCATAATAATACTACTTTTTAATTTAAGCTTTGTATCAACAAAGTTTTCTTGATTATTTCCTAGCTTCTCCTAGCTTATAGGAATTCATCCCTCCTTCCTATATAATTTTTCAAATGGATCAAATTTCAATGATAGAAGTTTATTATAATGAAAATATTTCCACAAATCCTCCAAGATTTGATTTATCCCATTTTCCTGGTTGGCTGACTCAGTAATAAATTGGGCTTATATTTAATTAATTTTCAACAAGGTGATCATGGTTTACATAAAAACTTAACATTTACTTGCTTGTCCCCATCTGAGGTAACCTTCTCAGGAACATTAAGCAATTTTCCTTTCAAAAATTTACTGTTTAGGACTAGTATCCTATAAATCAAATTTTTCCAACTAGAATTGGCTACCTTGGTGAGTTTGTCCACCATAACATTATGTTAGTGCCATCGACATGGAAAGATCAAAACTATTCTAATGATACAAGAGTATACGAGTCTTGTCGATGATGACATCATGTCTTCATCCTCTGGCATACTAGACAACAACTTGCTACATACCTTGCAGCATCTTAAGTTTGTTTCCTTCTAGTATTATAGTGGTTCCACATCAATTAAACAATTTTGTCATTCCAATGTGTCCTAAATATGACATCAATTTATCTCATTTCATTTCTTAATCTCCCAAAAAATTAGTACATAGGTTCTATCTCTAATTCATAATAATCAATTTTGACTAAGTGAAACCTCTTCCATGGACTTATGCCACATTTGATTCTCAAAATATAATGATTAGATATTATTGAGGAGTTTTAACTCCCTCATACAAAGCATCCACACCTTGGATTTCTTTCATCCTTTAATTACTTTCAAATTCATAGTTTGATTTAGCTCAATCTATATCTTTTGATGAGCATTTAACTTGGTTGAGTAACAATCCTCATTAAAGCATGTTGGTTTGATATTATCTTCCAAAATATATCCAACAATTATGCATACTTAGTTTCCAAGCATGAAAATTTCTCACTAACCCCAATCATGAGTACACAAATCTTCCATTTCCTATTCCTTAGGTAATAATCTTACCTTTCATGATCAAGAATATTTCCTATCATTTTCCAAAGCATCAATGATAATAAAAAATTGATCTTCCAAAACAAATGTGTATAGAATTTTGTTGTAAATATCTCTCATTAGTCAAAATCTTTTGACCTTTCCAATATCTTTCACTAATAATTCCAATACCTCAACCTTATTGTGGTCATTGTGTACGAGACTTTGATTAATAAGTTCTATTAAAATGAAATACACCATTAAACTAAATTGAAAAGGGTACTTATCTGAGTCCATCTACTCTCCTTCTTTCACCCTTAGTGTTTCCAAGACATTAGGTCATCTTGAAGTTGAACTCTTAATAATCATCCTTTTTTTTTAAATTGATTAAGTTGGCTTACCATTCCTTGTTGTTGGCTTACCATTCCTTGTTGTTGGCTTACCATTCCTTGTTGGATTTTGATAGTTGATTGACTATTACTTGTCTTTCTCACTCTCCAGAGTACACCTTAAATATACTTTTTGTTTCCAAAATTGGATTCATCATCGCCTTCCAATCTCTTAGAATCAACAGTTGGATCCACAATAACGAGATCCAATGAATAATCAGCAACTTTACAAGCTAAGAGGTACTCTAATATTTCATTCCAACTCACTTTTTCATGTATACTAATAGTATTTTAATAATAGTAGAAGGATATCCCATATATGCAAAGCCTCATTTTTTGATATGTTAAGTGATCTTGCCTGAGGATCCCATATCAAATGTGTCTTCACCTTTGTGAGTTGTTTATTTTTTTGAACCATTCAGGTCTCTGACTTTTATTCTAAAGTATCAACTTTCACTCTTGTTTTTCATTATAATTGCAAGGTTTTAATCTTGTTTGAATCGAGATTGACATAAGGTTATCCTACCTCTTGGATACCTTTCTAGTTGATTTTGATTCACAAAATGTTGACTTTCTACTTCAACTGAAGTTTCCAATTAATGCTAAAATTTAGTTCTTTTCCTAATTAAGCATTTGTACGAATGGATATAAACCATATTCATAGACTCATAGTACCCTTATTCATAACCTTTGACTCTTTGCAACTACAAGTTGTTATTATAAGAGGGGTTTACTTGGAATTTTCTTTCTCACCCTTAGAGTCTTTTTTAAACTATTTCATAGGGTGAAGGTAATCATCAAAAATCCTCCATTACTTTCCTACTGAACCCTTTTGCATAACTTCTATAATCCAAGGGTGTCTCTTAATGAGTTGTTGGTTTAGGAGTTCCACTTCAGGAATGATTCTTTCCTAGTCCCAATTTAAAACAAGATATTGACTTTCTTTGATGTTTCCCCTCACCATCCTAGCATAAGAACTTTTCAACATTATCAACTAATAATGTTTTGCATATTACTAATGTAATGAGCTTATAAGTTCCAGTGTTAAACCTAGTAGCTTTGATACCAGGTGTAACATGTCAATTGTTCTACCCCGTAATTTTTAGGTTCTAGTGTTGAAAATAGTAGCTCTAATAGCACATGTAACATGCCCATTGTTCTACCCCATAATTTTTACTATGTTTTATCCACAAGTGAATAGTTTACACTACTAACATTAAGAGCAATAAAAAATTTATTTTCTTTTGAATAATAAATGCACATTTGAAACATAACCATTTCAAACTTTTCCATTGCATAACAAAGAATTATTTCAATAATACAAGTAACAATTTCACATCACATGATTTCAAGATGACACTTCACATTTATAATTTCTGTAGAGATTGATTCATGATTACATACATAGCTTCAACAAGCTTACTAAAATAGAGATACAAATGGTACAAATGTCCTTCCTCAAATCTTGGCCACTACATACATGAGGGGAAGCATCACTCAAGTGCTTTTCTTCCAACTACGAACTTATTGCAGTCCCTTGCACATCTACCAAACTAGTAAGATGGCCCTTCCCTTCGACAAAGAGATTGGTTTGGTAACCTCATAATCCTATCCTTCCTTGAGAATTATGTTGTTTCCTACATATCTAGAGCTACCATACAATGGCTAAAACCTACGTGTATGGTAATCCCTAACTAGTATGTAAACCCAGATCACAATGAACTAATAGTGTAAATAGTGGCTACTTACACTACTTTGGCCAAAGTATTCATCACTCAAAATTTAGAGTGGTCACATGCTCACCCACCTTTCTAGCATGATTTGGTTTTGACCATTCATACTCTTAACATACATCCTAAAAAGAAGAAAGTGATGACATAATAACTTGACTAACTAGATTACACCCTTTTCCCATGGATTATTCTAATCCAAGGAATAACTAACTTAGCCATACAGATAAACATAATGTCACAACATTAAATGAATCCATTTCAAAAGTACAATCTCAACAATAAATGGCTTCAATTCAAAAGTGTAATCTCATCAATAAATGATCTCAATCAAAAGTATAATCTCATCAATAAATGGCCTCAATCAAAGATATAATCAACAATCAAATGATCAATCAGATCATATAGGTTAATCCCAACCTATTTGATTCATTCAATAATCAAGTAAACAACCAAATCAAATAGGTTATTCCCAACCTAGGGTTTCAATAAAAAGTGATGTAATGATCAAGTGATCATAAAAAAATCATAAAACCTCTATTTTAATACCTCAAATATTCACATGTTCACAATGTTCACTATATTTGTATATAAACTAGAGGACATTAACTTGAGAAGAGTTTTTGCTTCTACACCTTCAAGTCCTCTTCTCAATGTGGCTTTGTGTTGCCAGAACATGAGTCCTCTTCTTGAATTATGTGAATAGGAATAGACTCTTAATCAAAAAATAAGAAAGTAACATAATCAAAAAGTACATTTTTCAATGCTAATGTTGAATATTGATATAACCATCAAGTACACACCCTAACCCTAGGGAAAAGACTCTCTTCCTATTTTCAAGGAGATATGAGTAATCAATCAAGTATAAACTATCAATATGGTTTACATGACATCACAGCCAATCAATGATGAAATGTCTATCATGTCATTATTCCCATTGTATTACTAACATCATTATCCACAAATTTTTACTAAGCCTCATAAGCTAACAAATTCCAAATAGCACTTCAATGTAATATTAATATAATATTCACAAACTATGTATAGTTTCAAATAGCAACATAACCACTCAAATTCTAATATATAATATATATGTATACCCCAAATACAAGGGTTTCAACAATCAAAATTTCTACCAAGAATCATGCAAGATCATCCCAACTAAGAAATAACCCAAGTTCACAAAAGCAACTTAACGCGTATTTAAACCAATATTTTCCAAACAAGACATTCATAATCAAATAACCTTTCAATCACAAAATAGTAAAAGAATATAAATCAACATGCCTATAGTAGAAGCTCCAATTGATATTACTTCCTCCTAGATCAACTCCATAAGCATGCTTGCTACTTCTTCTAAGTTTAGCCTATCTTCTACTTCTAGCCTATTTCTAATTCTCTCAACAATTACAATTGCAAAATCATAAAGCAACTCACTAAGTCTCAAAACTCTCTAATTCACTTGCACATAAAATATAGTAGAATAACAACAGAGAAATCAAAATGAAAATTGTAACAAATGGTAGAGAGAGCACCTCTATATATACTAAAATTTGAGCATCCACAGGCTACAAACAAGTTAATAATTATGCCACCTTCCTATGCACATGCATCAACTTGGATAAATTAAACTCTTAGATTGAAACACATGAAAGTCCTCATATTTCCAATGGCTGAGTCAACTTCATTCTTGAGACAACATGACTCTTTTACTGAGTCAAGGGATGGTGACACCTTTCTACAATTTTCTTTTTTGATTTGCAAGTCGACTACCCTCACATATTTTTGCCATCTTTGCATTGACTGAGTTTTATGCTTATCTCAAGGCTTTACTAGGAAATGGAACAGGTTTAGACTTCTATTGTTTCCCACATTATATATTTTTGGTGCCACATATTTATACTTTAGCACCCTCTTCAAGTATGTGCGGGTTGATACTTAGTCAACAGTGTTAAATCTGCATTCATTTTCACTTACAATATTTAAGCAATATTTACCTTTACTTATGCTTGTGCATAAGTCTCTGATTTATTCTTATTCATCCTCATTCACTGGTTATCCTTCCTATCAAATGTGTTATACAAGCATTACATTCTTTCCTTCACCTTTGCGCTTTACACACTACAGTCAACATTATTTAATTCGCATATTGTATTCACCATTTATGTGTTTCTTTTATTCCTATCTTATGCACAACAAATACTTGATATTGTATTGGCTTAACTCACTCCTTATTTTGATTTGGCTTAAAGTCTCTTAATGTGCCTACCTTAATCTCACTTTCTTATGCGTTGCATATATATCTATAGACACTGAAATTTGGTCTAAGCCTGCGACTTCAATTTCTTCATAATTCGTATTGTCATGGTCATGATTAAATAATGTTAATTATTTAATTACTTTTTAAATTCCTTTCTCATCTTTTAATTAAATAACTTTTAATTATTTAATTAATTCACTTTATCATTTATTCTTCTATTATTTAAATAAACTTAATTATTTAATTAATTCATATTATCTTTATTCAAGTCCTGATTAATTAAATAAACTTTCTTTATTTAATTACGTCACTAATTAACTTTATCCTCCTTAAATTAAATAAATTCCTATTTAATTTATCTATATCATATTTTCAACTATAATTAAATAAATACTTTAATTATTTAATTATTCATTAATTTTTTCTTTAGTCAATTAAATAAATCTTATTTATTTAATTTAATCCTCAAATGTCGAATGTTGAATTAAATAATCATTTAATTCATAAAAGTCTATTTTGGACATATTCCTCTATAATTAGATAATTGTTTAAGTTATCTAAGTATTTATTTCCACTTGACTCGAGATCTATTTAAATTAGTTAGTTATCTCCTGATTTAATGTCTGATTGTCTTTCATGAATAAACTCTCTATCATAATCAGTCAGTTATCTAGCTTTAACTCTTATGCATGTACACATTTATTAATTAAATATCTTTATTTAATTAATTAATTTATGCATGTGTTTGAATAGATTGTTTCTGTTATTCTATCTTTATCCTTTTCATGCAAACATTATTCTTCTAATTTTCCAATACTTTCAACTAGAGATTAAATCATTATTTAATCTTGATCTCTATTCTTAGGTTTTATCACTCGTGTTAGTACTGGCAGTTATCTCAATGCATGTTGAATATTTTAATTTGAATCGTCCATTTATCTTTCAATCTTCGTCTCTCATTCGAATGATCAATTTTCTATAAATTGACCTAACTCTCATTATTTCAACTCCTCCCAAAATTGTATGACTTTTGGAGCACTTGTTAATCTTTGATATTTTGCTATTATCACATACATCAAGGCTATACTTACACAAATACTGAAAATCAAAGGGCAAGATTACCATCATGGCGAAATGGAGAAGGACAATCGAGGTCATTCATGGAAGGATGTAGATACTAGTTGAGATAATTCTATGTTTATGTTTATAATTTCCTTTGTGCTTTGTTGTTTAACTTTAGATTACGATTCGAGTTTGATTGCATCTTTATTGCTTTCATCCCGCTTTGTTTTCATAATGTTGTACATTGGTGAACCTGACGTGAAGACACGTTCTTCGCAAATCCATAGATGTTTTATTCAATTTTTGCAAGTATTGTACAACTTGACACATCTGACAGACGAAACGACACAACTAATACCACGAACCACATTTGATGAATACTACAATGCATTTGAAAAAATTTGACACATCCATAGCTCTTCACGATGCAATCAACTAGTAAATATCCGCAATGCATCTGCTACCCTACGTGACGCATCTGACTAGTGAAATTTTTGGGTTCCATTTCCAAGTTACAATTTTTCATTGTGATTTTATTTCAACTAATTTTTGGTTTGCAATGTGTTTTTTAAGGAGTTAACATAGTGTTTGCAGGATGTAGCGTAGAAGACAAATTTTCAAAACCTTTTTGCAGGACGATCGATGAAGACCAATTTAAAACTATTGATGAATTATTTTGCAGGACGTGTGTCGAAGACTATTTTGAAATAGACTATTTGGTAGATTAGAAAAATATCATTTGGGTTTTAAAATTTACTACTGTCTACTGTGTTTGGTGCAAAAGAATGCTCTATTATTACCCAATTCAACATATTGAAGTATCCTCTCCCCTTATGCATTCATGTGATCCTAAGTGCAAGAGAAATTGTTACTAACTCTAGAAATTGGACCTGTCTTGGTGGGAAAAAGTACTCACCCCAAGACAACTCAAACCAGCAATGAAGGTCTTTCGCCAAGCTACTCTCGACCAGTATAAAAATATAAACCTTAAGGGAAAACCTAAGGTTGTAGGTGCAGATTTGTTATCCAGATAAGATCATTGTATCTTACCTCACGCATAGCCACCTAAATGGGTGCCCGTACTATGAGCCAATTTTTTTAGTTAAGCCAAAAACCTTCTATTTTCTAGTGCAAAAGGTCGAACCTCTGAAGCCGTCTCATGTTCATACAGTTCCTAGTAGAGATGAGAAGTATGCCATGGGAGTTTCATGGGTAATAAATCTTGGCTTCCCTAGAGAAGTCAGTGTTGTGGAGGGGAGCCAGTGGGGTCAAGCTTCTAGTCATTTGCTTTGAATAAGCGTAGCCAGGGAAATCCAAGTGAGAACTCAACAAGTATTGTTGTTGCCAGCCTTAGGATTATACTTGTTTTCTAGAATTACACATGTTCGTGATCGTCAAACTAGAAATACATTGTCTTCTAATCATTTTTATTTGCCGAAACTTGATCATGAAACAGAGTCAGTTTACACTATAAGTAACTTGAAAACCGCAACCGATCATCAGAAAAAATGCATCTATTTATTAGGGTCACATTTTTTAACCAGTCTATCACATCTACTTGTGCGTGAGTCGCAATTGCTGGAATAGCTCACATCTGCTTAGTAGAAAACCACATCTTATATCTCAGTCATGTCTGTTATTACATCTATTACTAGAAAACCCACAATTGATACCTTCTATGATGCATCTAAATAGGTGAGTCGCATCTACAGTCTAGAATGACGCATATGCCATGTCACAGAACTGAGCCTTATTTTACCAGTTCATTGTCTTTGAGTCTAAAAACCACAACTGATCAGTCCTGAGTCACAATTGATATCCTGAGTCGTATCTACTTCAAATAAAATTGCATGTGTCTGATACCTGAGACTGAATTTACCAGTAGACTACAACTATTAAATTTTGTAATGCATCTGCTTGAGTATCAAAAAACCAGAATTCACTATCACAGACTGAAAACAAATAGTCAAACTAGTATCTGACTTATCCTTTTACACTGATTCTTGGAAAAAAACTAGAAATTTTTCTCAAAAATTTCATGATTACATCATTTAGGAATCATTTAGTCATAGCAATAGGTACCCTAGTTGTAGATCTTACTTTCATCCTAGGAGTCTTTATTTCCTTTAGAGAGATCATCATTTGCATATTTAAAGATAAGAACCTTTCACGCTTTGGATAAACCCTTGATTCAACAAACGTTTTCATTGAACCTAGTCATCATATCTTTTTTCCTACGCATGAGTCCTTCTAGCTCATCAGTCTAGTTTGGGAGCTCACCTTATCTTTTGGTCCTAGTCTGACGAAGTTTCCTTGTCAAAACTAAATTGAAACCTGGGTTAAGCTTTAGCTGATAGATAACCTCTTTTAGAATCTTCCAAATTGGTCAACTTAGAATTTTGCATATTTATACACTATCATCCTAGGATAGTATCATCTTAGACATACCTTATTTTCAAAGAAAATACCAAAAAAAAATAGTTGCATACATTCATCCTTTATATTCAGAAAATCCCAAAAACATAGATTAGATTCATACTATCCATAGACTTAGCTTTTGCATCACTTGCACTTTGAGCTTACATTACATGGTTGAAACAAGATCGAAAAGGAAAGAAAGAGAAAATATGGCCGATCCAAGTGAATTCATCAATCCATTCTCAAACCCCTTTTCAGGGACATCTTCATCAAGACCTCACAAGACTTTGTTAAACATTTTTTTTAGTAGAGACACACAAGGATGCATTGTAGTGGAAGACATAGATGTTGTTGCACAAGACCCTGAGTTTGCTTCCTTTGTAGATGACTATCTATCAAATGATCCTCAATGATCTTTAGCCAAATTGCTAGTAGAAGTTGCCAAGTTACCTCCTAGTTTTGATATTCTTACCCTACAAACTGCATCTACTCAGGGAACAAACACCACTACCACTAGTGCTACTATACCTCAAGTGACTATTGTTATACCATATGGAGGACCAACATAGAGTGCCTCAATGATACACACATCTCCATTTGGTACACCTACCTCAACACAGGGGCTAAATTTCACCATAGGGGCGTCATTGTCCAATCCCTTTGGTCCTCTTGTTGGGAACAAAAAATATAGAACATCAGCTCCTATAACAAGTGTCAATGTCACTAGCACTATTCCATAAATAGTAGTTGTACCCAGTGTCAATGTCGCTAGTACTATACCACAGATTGGGGTCTCACAGACAAGAGGCATACCCTCCTTTCAATATGGAAATTGACCTATCGCTTAACAAATTCCAAATCAAAACCCTTTCTCATAGATTTTGAATCAATATTCATTTTCACAAACCCAAAATCAAAATCCATTTTCACATATTACGAATCAAAACCCATTCACTAACATTCCAAATCAAAATCCACTTTACATACCAATACTTAACCAAAACCCACCACAAAACATTGGATTCCAAAACATGTACATAGATCCAAACAATCCAACCAACACATCATTAACTCAAGTTGGCATCCTACAAACACAAATGCATGCACTTCGAACACAAATGGATAACATGGTAGTGTCTAACAAGAAAACCTTTTCAACAAAAGATTTATGCCCATTTCCCTTTGAGAAATCATTGTACATGACACCTTTCTGTCATGGGTATGTTATACCAAACTTGCCCAAGTACAATGGAAAGTGAAATCTAGTCGAACACATAAGGTAATTTTCCATGATTTGCATAGATGTTTCCTATGACGCCACCTATCTTATGAGACTCTTTCCAAGAAGTCCTATTGGAATTGCAATAGAGTGGTTTTCAGGTCTTGACTATGGCATAAAATCATGGGCTGAACTAGCTCACAAATTTGTTGAACACTTTTGCTTTAACATTGACCATGAGATTAACATAGCAACCTTGTGTCAAACTACACAAGACAAAGGAGAAAATTTTATTGCTTTCTTCTAGAGATGGAGAACTATAGCCATTCGATGTCCTATCAGATACCTAAGAAACAAAAGGTCACTATCTTTCAAGAAAACGTCAACCCAAAATTGAGAAGTGACTTGAGGGTACATTGTTGCACATCCTTTACAGAACTAGTGGAAAAGGGGCTCATACTAGAAAAATCTCTCACTGACAAAGGATAACTTAAGACACCCAACATAAATCCAAATATGCAAAACACCCCCTATGATAGAAACAAGTTTTGGTATCAAAACAAAAACGTTACCAACGATGGGGTAGTTGATGCTAAAACTTTACAAGCAAGATTGATCATCACACTTAGAGGAAATAACCCCTCTACCAACACACTTAACGCCATCAACCAAACCCCCAACACTACCCAAAACACCCAATGGCCACAATAACATAGAAGATTTCCAAATGTGAGTTCACTCCCCTCAGGGACCCCATCGATTCAATCTTCAAACAACTATTGCAACACAATCTCATATAGCATCAAGATCCAATACAATACGATCCAAGGAAATTTAAACCATTTTGGTTGGATGACAACTCCTTTTGTGACTTCCATCAGACTAAAGGACATAGCCTACAAAATTTTTGACAAATTAAAAACATCATATAGGATTATGTTGAGGACAAAACTATTCAAGTTAGTGGATAGAAATTGACATCTCCAAACACTAATCACAAGGTCTTTTCTGATCTACTACATGATCATGGGAAAGGAAAAGCCCCCAGTTCTGGTAACAATACCAATACTTCCACCAACTATGCTAGTGTCAAGCATGATTATAGTGGCCCCATAATAAATCATATCCAAGTTGTCGATGAGCATGTTAATACCATTACCATAAACAAGACTCCCAAGTGTGATGTTAACACTCGCCAAACCAAGATCACCATCCAAGGTCCTCCATCACACCAGGTACCATACACCTCCAAGTTGCAGTATAACTTACTTGATCATTTTGGGAAGACCCTAGCCCAGATCTCTATCTTGGAACTGCTACATACCTCCCCTAAACATCGATCCATTTTAGACAAGGCTTTACTAAGCACCATTGTCCCTAATGATCTCAATTTCAATTGTTTCCAAGAAATGGTAGGTTACCTAGCTAATAATCATCATGCCACATTCTCCGAACAAGACTATGCAACTAAAAAGATGAATCATAATGACCTGTTACACCTAGAAGTCCTTGTTCACAAAACCAAAGTTAGACAAGTCCTGCTAGATGGAGGAGCAGGGTTAAATCTTTGCACTTTAAAATTGGTTAAGGCATTAGGCTTCTCAGAAGCATGTGTGGACACAACCAAAAGCATTGTCATAAAGGCTTTAATGATGAATAATGCAAATCAAAGGGGTTTGTAACACTTCCTATTAGAATTGGTCCTGCGGTAATGGAGACAAAATTCCAAGCCTTGGATCCAATTCATCCCACTATCTTGATCCATCCATTCTTACCAAAACATCCATTTCACTATCACTACCCTCCACTCCTAAGGTCGAGATCTAATACAAGGGTTGTGGGGAATATCACATGAAGACATCTTATTGTGTTAGTCACCTAGTTCCTCCTAAATCATATGGTTTACTTACAGCAGGTAGGAGATAGTTAGTGGTCACTATACACATCTCTCCCACAACAACCTTTACAAAATGGGGAGAATTAAGCAAAGAATCCATTAATGAAGATGACGTGACCTCTTGGTTATATAGAGAAGACAATGAAGAACCTCCTTCACTTGCTCACATTCCTATAGCTCAATATGGGAAAGGTTTCACCATCATGCAAAGCAAAGGATATAATGGACATAGCGGCTTAGGCTTACATCAAGATGGGAGGATGGAACCAATCATTGTTTCTAAATGGCCTAAAGGCTTAGGGATTGGGTTTCAACCAATTCAAATTGGAATTCCTCATACCACATCACCTTTACTCGAGGAAGTAAGTGATTCTAAAAATATTGAGACATCTGACGAACCATCTAACCAACCCTACTATGATTCTCCCAACTCAAATGAATATGAGTGGGATTCCCTATCCTCCACCTCTGCCATGGACCTTGATAATCCATTTGGAGAACTTGACTTAATGTTGAAATCTTCACTGAATCCATTGAATTCCTATCCACCCAAGACTTTGAAAAAAGAGGAATGGTTTAAACATTATTATTGGGAATCTCTTGATCCTGCCTATTGGGAACGTGAAAAACCCACTTCAGATAACCACACCTTGGCATTAGGCGCACCTTAAAATCCACCTAGATCCAAGCAAAAGAGCAAAGAGGACTTGGTAAGAAACTTTTGTGACTATATGAATAACTCAGCTTTTTCCATGACCCCTTTGAACTTTGAAAACTCCAATGATGGCATGCCCTTAGTCTATCCCCAGCTCATTGATTGGGACCAACAAGAAACACCCGCCTTAGACATTTTTTAGAACGACGAAGCAATTGTTGAGTTCCTAGGATTACAAGAAGGCATACATAGTGGTAATCACAAGGCTGTATTTACCATTGACTTGGACAACAAGGCATATTTTGGGGAATCTATTCTACCCCCTAGTCACAAAAATAAGAAAAAAAATGACAAATAAAAATGATGAGTCTCTAGGTGAAAACCAAAATGCATCTTTAGACAATGAAAAAGCAAAAAATAAGGATGCATCCTAAGGCGAAAACTTCTCTGAGACACCTAAGGATGGAGGTTTGAACATTCTCCCCATTACTCAGGAAAAGTCACCCATGCTGGTTGAAGAAATAGTGGAAATCAACATAGGCACAGAAGAGAATCCCTAACTTGTATATTTTGTAGCATCATTGACGGAAGCAAAGCAACCAAAATTTCACAACTTCTTTGCACAAAGACAAATCAATTTTGCATGGTCATATGCTAACATACCTAGGCTGGATCTTGAACTTGTACTACATCATTTTCCTTTGCAACTAGGTGTAAAACTAGTGAAACATAGATTGAGGAAAATGCACCCACAAATTGCTTTACTCGTCAAGGCTAAACTCAAGAAATTGTTGGACGTTGGCTTCATTAGATCAATTGACTATGCAGATTGGATTTCTAATCTAGTATTAGTCACAAAACCAATAGGGGGCATCTGCATCTGCACATATTTCAAAGATATAAATAAAGCATGCCCTAAAGACCATTTTCCTTTGCCAAACATTGACATGATTATTGACTTGACAGTAGGGTTTGAGATGTTACCCCTTATGGTGGATTTTCAGGGTATAATCATATCAGAATTGCAACTAAATTCCAACCTAAAACAACTTTCAAATGTCCTTTAGGAACTTATTGCTAGAAATTAATTCCCTTTGGACTCAAAAATGTTGGAGCAACATATCAACATGCTATGACCACTATTTTTCACAACCTTATACACACTCTTATGGAGGATTATGTCGATGATATTATTGCTAAATCGTTGACAAGGGCTAATCATTTATAGGTCTTAGACAAGATATTCAAAGTCTAGAAGAGTATAAAGTGAGACTAAATCTAAAGAAATGTGTGTTTGGAGTGAAATTAAGAAAGCTTTTGGGATATATTATTTATAGATGAGGCATTGAAGTGGATCTAGCCAAGGTAAAAGAAATCATAGACATGCATATGCCAACTAATCTCAGTCAGCTAAGGATATTACAAGGGAAACTGCAATCCATCAAAATATTCATAGTGCAATTAGCAGATAAGACACATCCCTTTCAACATTTACTTAGAAAAGAAATACCCTTTGTATGGACAGG
Source organism: Sequoia sempervirens (assembly GCA_007258455.2). NCBI lineage: Eukaryota > Viridiplantae > Streptophyta > Pinopsida > Cupressales > Cupressaceae > Sequoia > Sequoia sempervirens. Next base: position 338,323,669 of record VDFB02193867.1, on the reverse strand, counting down.
TAAATGCCAGGAAGCTTTTCAACTGATTAAGGATTATCTACTAACACCACCAGTCTTAATGCCACCTATTGAGGGACGACCATTGATTCTCTATATTTCAACAACCCATTCATCACTAGGAGCATTTCTTGCACAGAATGACAATGAAGGTCATGAAAGGGCAGTATACTATATCAGTCACACTTTGGTAGGTTATGAGATTAATTATAGTACCATTGAACATGCTTGTCTTGTAGTAGTACTTACTACTAAAAAACTAAGGCACTACATGCTAACCCATCAAACAATGCTGGTTGCCAAGATAGATCCTTTAATATATATTATAAGCAAAGCAGCATTAGCAGGGTGACTAGCCAAATGGGTAATGATACTTAGTGAGTATGACATCTAGTACGTAGAGAGGAAAGATATCAAGGGACAAGTCATTTCTGAAGTACCCTAAATCTGCATGTAAGACCAACTTCAAATACTTATTAGAAGGGTTAGTCTAAAACATACAAATCTGCAAATACCTCTATGAAATAAAATATCTATGCTAAAGAAATGCCACAAGTAACAAAAACAACATTAAGAAGACATTTCAAAAGCAAGATAATCACCTATTCCATATTGGATTGGTGTCACATGTGCTAGTGACCCTTTCCCAACCCTTGCTAAGAAGCCAAAATGATGAAATGCAAATGGAGATGATGAGCAAGATGAGTTCTCAAATTAAGAGAGTAACCTTGCATAAAAGTTGTGGATCCATGAATGAGGATGAAGGCCTTCTTTTATAGATTTTCTTGATGAGAGATTAGCCAAGATGGTGAATGTGGGAATAAAGATCCACCAATGAGGAGAGGCCATTTGTCAAATGATGATAAGCCAATGGTTGTGCAAGATTTGGGAAGAGTGCTCATGAGAGGGAAAATTTGAATTCAAATTTTGCAATAAATTTTGAGAGGGGGACAAGAAAAAGAGCAATAAATGCTATGTTGGAGGGACAAATCAACTTATCATGATTTTCAAATTTGAGGGCCATGTTGAGTGAAAATGAGAGTTTTAATAAATCAATAAATTGATTGATTTGTGCAAGTGGCCAAATCTAGAGAATGCAAGTGGGTAAGATTAGCATTTAATCATGGTTAGATTAAATTAATGATGATTAGGTTAGCTTAATGGTGCTTAGATGATTTTGACTTTTAGGACTTAAATATTTGATTTATTTAATTAAAGGATGATGCGAGCCTTTGATTTATTTAGACCTGACTTTCCTAGTGAATGGATTTGTTGCGTTTGATTTATTCAATGAGCGGATGACTATGCATAATGCTAATTTTGCGTGTCTACATTTTTCCCCTCTTTGAAGCAATGTACTTGTTGTGTTGGTTCAAAGAATAACTTGCCACAATCAAAATTCAAAAATTTTCTGATTTTTCGGATGCCCCAGTGGAAAGTACACTGGTACATTGCCCCCTCAAGAGATCAAGCGAAAAGATTCGATTTGAGGGTCGATCTTGCGATAAAGAGGTTCAAAATGGGTGGTTATGGATGACGATGCAAATGAGATGATTTTAAGATGCTTAGAATAACAAATCTATATTATCCTAAACAACTTAAATGATTATATGATGCGAGATGGATGAGATGGGTGATGTGATATGCTGTGATTATGCAATGGATGATTTATGAGATGCTTAGATTAACAGATCTATATTATGATGATTATATGAATGCACGATGGATGCATGATGGATGCATGATGGATGAATTGGTGATGATGATTAACTATTCATGCTGTGATGTTAGTGTGGAAAACAAAGAAATTAGATGATGACAAGAGGATCCAACAAGCCAACATTATGAGGGATGATGATAGATGGATGATTTTCTTATCAAGGATTGGGATTTTAAAAGGGTCACTTACTTTATGTTTGATAACACGCCTAAGCATGATGCATCAAGGTATAAAGGACCAGAATGGCATTGTACTTAGTATGATGGACTTTGACTTGACAAATAGATAGGAGTATTCTTGTTCACACCTGACATACGAAAACCTTGCTAGGATGCACTTTAGAAGTTTTAAACACCTCAGACCAAAACACGAAAAGGTATAACCAATCAATGCAATAGTCAACAAGCCATCCAAAAAATCCTCTATACATATCTAACAAAGAAAGTATTCGCCAAGTTATTTTACAAGAACGTCCAACAAGCATAGCAGACAAAACAATAATGATCGTTGCCCCATTCCTATCTCTCTAAATCCTTCATTCGGATATCATCGAGAGGTCCTTGGACTAAGTGCAATAAGATAAGTCAAAAGAAAAAGATAAAGCACACAAACAAGTTGATGTTCTTCAATACCGCTAACCAAAAGGGAATGTGTTTTTAAGGATAAGAACTGAAACTTATTGCCAAAAGATAATGCCCATTGTAGGAAGGATACATCCTAGGACATGTTAGTGGATGGTGGCACATCATTTCATTTATCCAAAATGTTCTTTCTGATAAATAATGCCCCTTGTAGGAAGGATTCATCCTAGACATGATGTTATCAGATGATTGATATGAGACTATTTGGATGATGGACTATCGACACAAAGACTTGACCAACTTGTTTATGTACTGACTTAGACTTGAGGCTTGACGCTTTTGAGATTTACTTTTAACCTGCTAGACTTGTTTTTAACTGTTTCACCAAAGGTTGAGGATGACAATCAGTTTATTATGAATGGTGTTTATTGCAGGTGCAAGCGAGATGAGGCAGATGGATTTTTTCAAATATTTGGATGTTTTTGATGTTTTGCAATGTTTTGAGGCTATTTTTGATATTTTTCGAGGTTTTCAAATGTTTTGATTTTTAAATTTTCAATGTTTTTGGGATTTTCTGAGATTTTGACCAAGAGACTAACCTAAAGACCTATCCTAGGGGCCTCGGGGGCTGATCAACGGATTAGCCTTGCCTACGTTATACATGCAGAGACCACGTAGTTCGACTAACGACTTGACTGATTTACAGATGATGACATACATGATGAGATGTGAGTTTATTATGTGAAGCCTCTATGGGGTGACCTAAATGTCTCGAGGATGATCAAAGATCAACCTTGCCTACGTTCAAGCTTAGAGACAACGTAGTTCGACAAGACGACCTTGTTTTTGGCTTTTTGAATGAATTTTTGACCTATTTTTGAATTTTGATATGTTTTGAATGTTTTTGGATTTTTTTGATTTTTTGATGTTTTTGGCTTTTTTGATGTTTTGATGTTTTTGGCTTTTCTGATTTTCTGATGTTTTTGGATTTTCTGATTTTCTGATGTTTTTGGATTTTCTAATTTTTTGATGATTTGAGGACTTTGAGACCATACACAAATCCGATCCAATGAGAACGTGCCCCTAGTGTGATGTAATAGACTACTCTCATAAAGGTAGGACAAACTGACCTTGAGAATGGGTCGAGTAGTACTAGGAGGGATCATGATACGAACACAGGACCAAGCTATGGTGCGGATGCGAGTGGATGAGTAATGTATGGAGATTTGAATGCGATGGATGATGGAAACGAAATGGATGGATGATGTAGATCGATCTGTAAAGGTCCTGGTGGATGGAAAGTGCTTATTTACGCAAGGTGCCTGTTTGCTAGGTTTTCACTGAGGTACTTGCCCAAAGTACCACCGAAGTGGTTTTCAATAGAGGATGATTTTTTTCCTTTACTATTTTTGATCCTTTTTCTGATTTTTTGGATTTTTTCTACTTTTTTTATTTTTTTTGTTGTTACCAAGATGCTTGTTTGCCAAGTTTTCGCCGAAGTAACCATTTTTTTAGGACTTTTTCTATTTATTTTTTTTTTTGGATTTTTGGTTTTATACCTGGAAGAATTAGACAAAACTTTTTGAGATGGGAGCTATTCATGGGCTCCTATAGAGGTTCCCCTTTGGGTTTTGATAGCTAAGATTCCCATGATTTATAGCTTGCTGTGATGATAAAAGGCCCTAACCAATTGGGTTGAACTTGCCTTTCTTTGTTGGGATTTAGGACATTCTTGATTTTCTTTTAAGACCAATTCTGCGACTTGGAAAGTCTTATACGATCTTGCTTGTTGCCAGCAGAACAGGTCTATTTTGATAGACTTGCGGATGATTCAAAGCATCTATGCATTTCTCATCCAGTAGCTCTAGCTCGTTTAGTCTTGATACTCGGTAATCCTCATCAGTGATGAGATTTTGTAATGATAATCTAAGGGATGGGAGCTCGATCTCAATTGAGATGCAACTACGTCCAGTAGACCAAGGAGAATGGAGTGGAGCGATTAGATTGTCACGGATGCTAGTTGATAAGCCCAAAGAGGCGAGTTAGCTTCTGAGATGCGATCCGACACGCATCATTGACTATTTTCTTAAGGATTTTGAGGATGGTTTTGTTCGTGGCTTCTGCTTGGCCATTGCCATGGGGATAGTACGGGGTGGAGAAGCGATGCTGGATTTTGAATTTCTCACACAAGTCGTGAACCTCTTGGTTCTTGAATGGCGTCCCATTATCTGAGATAATGGCTTGTGGAACACTGTAATGATAGATGAGATAGTTTAGGATGAACTTTGGATTTGCTTCCCAGTGATATATGTCATGGGTATGGCTTCCACCCACTTTGTGAAGTACTTAGTTGCAGTTATAATGAATTTGTGGCCATTGGATGAGGTGGGTGAGATTTTCCCAATGAGATCGAGTCCCCACTACGAGAAGGGCCATGGTGTGACGATCAGATGGATCTCTTGAGCTGGAGCATGGATGAGGTCCCCATGCTGCTGACATTGTAAACACCTCTTAGCATGATCATGCACTTCTCTTTCCATTGTGGGCCAATAATACCCCATCCTCAGTAGTTTCTTGGTGATGGTCATCCCACTCAAGTGTGAACCATAGATACCATTATGAACCTCGATTAGAGCGGTTAATGCCTCCTCAGCATTTAGACAACGTAACAAGGTACCTTCTATGCTTCTACAGTATAAGGTATCACCTAGGATGATGAATCTAGATGCTTTTTTTGATGAAATTTCATTTTAGGCTCGATGGTAGGTCAGCAGGTATGACTCCTATTTGAAGATATGTATAGATTTCATGATACCAAGGATCGCCAAGACCAATGATTTCACACACATATTCTAATTCTGGTACCTCAATTGTGGGAATGAGAAGTTGCTCGATCAGAAATTCATATTTTGGTACATTATGAGGGATGTCTAATAGAGACCCAATTGTAGCCATGGCGTCAGTTGCTCTGTTGTTGGTTCTTGGAATCTGCTCAAATGTTATGTCAATGAAGGATTCCTTGAGAGTCTCCACCAATTTCTTGTATGGAGTGAGCTTGTCATCCTTAGTCTGATATTCATCATTGACTTGATTTATGATCAACTGAGAGTCTCCGTAGACTTTGAGGGCTATGATATTCCATTGCACTGCTATCCTGAGACCTATAGTCAAAGCCTCATATTCTACTATGTTGTTCGTGTAAGGGAATGCTAGTTTGTATGACTGTGGTATGCAGTCCCCTTGTGGGGTGATGAAGAAGATACCAGCTCCTGATCGGTGATGCGTATATGAGCCGTCAAAGTATAATTTCCAGTGACCCGCTACATTGAGGTTAAAGATGGATTCGTTTGGAAATTCAGATACAAGAGGATTCTCATAATATATGGGTGCTTCTGTTAGTTGATCTGCAATAACTTGACCTTTAATGGCTTTTCTTTCCACATACTCGATGTCATACTCTGACAATATCATCACCCATTTTTCCATTTTACTTGTGAGCATTGCCTTGGATAAGAGATACTTGAGGGGATCAATTTTTGCAATGAGCTTTATCTTGTGTGCCAACATGTAGTGTCTGAATTTTTGGGATGCAAACACTACTGTGAGGCAAGCTTTCTCAATGAATGAGTAATTTAGCTCATGGCCAACCATTGTACTACTGATATAGTAGATAGCCCTCTCTGTTCTGTTTTCATCATGCTGGGCTAGGAGAGCTCCAAGGGTTGCTGTTGTTGCTGACACATATAAGATCAATGGATTCTTTGGGATAGACGACATTAAGATTGGTGGTGTTAGTAGATATTCCTTTATTTTGTTGAATGCCTCTTCGCACTTGGTATCCCATTTGTACGCTACTCCCTTGTGGAGTAGGTGAGAGTATGGGTTCTGCTTATCTGCTAGTTGTACTATAAACCTTCTAATGGATTGGAGCCTTCCTTGGAGACCTCTCAGTTGTTTTAAATTCCTTGGTGCTTCCATCTTGAGGATTGCTTTCACTTTTGCAGGATCCACCTCAATACCCCTCATGGAGACTATGTATCTGTAGACGTCCAATTTTGATCACTTCCATATGATCAAATGCGTCTCCTTGATTCATCTGGTTGCTTGTCCCCTCTGACAATATTAATTAAGCCAGTTGTTTAATTAATACCCTGCATCTCGCACAAAGGTCCTAAAGTATTTAATTTGATACTTTACCCCTTTTCCTCCTCTAAATTAAATAAATATCCCCTTTTATTCAATTTAGTCATATTCCCCTTTTGAATTAAAATGCATTTTTAATTCATCTTTTCTCTCTCATGGTCACATCCTCCAACTTTTGCAAGTTGGTCCCTAATCCATTTTAATTACTTCATCTTCTTCTAATTAACTAGGGTTAGCATGTGCACACCCTTAATCATCATTAAGGTCACATCCTCCATAACTTTCCACTTGCCTCTAATCAGTTATTAGCCTATCTAACTGGGTACTTGCACAACCTTAATCATTTGATTAGCCTAACCAAATCCTCATCCTATTTATGGCACATGTCCTTGAGTCAACCTTATTAAAGGCTTTCTCCTTTTGGACAAGGCATCCCCCTTCCCCATGTGAATTTTTAATTCACCTTTTAATCCCCCAAGGCACCTAAAAGGAATTTTTAATTCCTTCACTTCTCCCCACATGTCCTCTATTCATTCTTTATTCTTTCTCTCCCCATAAGGATATTTGAGGAATTTTTAATTCCCCACTTGTCCTCTCACCCACATGGGGACAAGGACCTCCCTTTATGAGGAGATCTTGTCCAATCCCAAGGTACTTTGTACCCCCTCCATGTCATCTCCTTTCCTTCCACCTCATGTCCACTTCACCTTTTAGGGCTTTCTCACATGCCACATGTCAAGATGTGAGGGGTTGTGAGTTCTCAACCCACCTTAGCCCTACATCTTGATATTTGGTGGATCAATCTCAACCGTCCATTTCCCCTAGGATTTCCCAAAAATCCTATAAATACCCCCTCTTTTCTCTCATTTTGGGGAGATCACTTGTGCTAGCCAAACTCTTGCAGTTTTATTTCTCAACCTCTACTTAGCCATTTTCACATCTTCATCCATTTGCATCCATCTTCACATCCTCATCTAGCTTGCATCTTGCCATCCAAGGAGCATACACATCCAAGATCGAAGGGCCAACCAAAGGATCGACTCAACGCAAGGTATAAAGTTCCATTTTGTGGCTTTGTCTTGTTTTGTTTCCAACTTAGGCTAATCTCGAAGTGTAGGTTGTTTTAAGTTGTTTATTTGCACTCTTTACTTGCTGCTTGTTTTCTAACACCTATTTCGACCTATCACATTTCTGGCACACCCAGTGGGACCCACAAACGGGTCTTTTTCTTTCACGTTTGCTATTTTTTACATTCTTGCAGGTCCAGGTTGCAGAGTGGCGGACCTTTCCTCCTACAGTGGCGGACTGGTCCTGGAGTGGCGGACCTGTCCAGGGGTGGCGGGCTCATCCTGACAGAGTGGCAGACCTATCCTAGTTCAGTGGCGGGCCTGTCCCAGTTCAGTGGCGGACCTGTCCTAATTTAGTGGCGGGCCTGTCCCAGTGCAGTGGCAGACCTGTCCTAATTCAGTGGCAGGCCTATCCCAGTTCAGTGGTGGACCTGTCCTAATTCATTGGCGGGCCTGTCCTAACAGAGTGGCGGACCTGTCCTCCAGAAGGTAAAAGTTTCAATTTTTCCCAAATTTTCTTTTGGTAAAATAGGAACATAGTCTAACTAAAAGGGTGTCAATAAACCTTGCTTGGCGTGTTTGGGAAAGCTATTTGACATATCCAATCCCCTTGCGCTATTTGGCGATCCTGGGTGATGAGAAATCGTAGCTTTCCAAGTCCTTTTCTGTCACCCTTTTTCAATTTCTTAGTGGGACCTGCTTGGGGATTTCATCACCCCAAGGGATTATTCCAACCACGTGTACCGGTGGGGTATATAAAGGGGGGAGAGCGAAAGCTGTACCTCAATCCAACCACGTTGTAATTGGCGAAGCGTCGGGATGACGTGAAGAGTTGGTCCGAGCCTTTAGTATCTCGCTAAGGTTCCTGACTCACGCTTGTAACGGGTTGGTGTTCACGGTTTTGGCCTCACGTACCGGGTGTATATCGAGGACTCCTTAGAAACCATGTGCATCCTAGAATAGAAGACTTTGTTGACCATACCCGTTTCTACTAATCTTAGGGTTGTGCTGTTTGAACTATCTTTTTTGTGCAAAAACCAGTGATTATCAGTTTGGTCAAGTCTTTTTATGATTGCTACAATTTGGGTCCTTTTCCTTTGCCATCCATCAAAACATTAACCTTGAACTCATCCTTCGGCGGACTTGACCTTATCCTTTAGCAAACTTGTCTTAGTACATTGGCGGACCTGTCCCAGTTCAGTGGCGGGCCTGTCTTAGTGCAGTGGCGGACCTGTCCCAGTTCAGTGGCGGGCCTGTCTTAGTGCAGTGGCGGACCTGTCCCAGTTCAGTGGCGGGCCTGTCTTAGTGCAGTGGCGGACCTGTCCCAGTTCAGTGGCGAGCCTGTCCTAATTCAGTGGCGGACCTGTCCTAATTCAGTGGCAGACCTGTCCTTTGATCACCCTATATCATCACTTTGCATGCATATTCCCTCTATTTTGACCATCGATACAACCATTTAGCATCCAAAATAAGCTTTTAAACGTCCATTCCGAGCCTCCATCCCTTCATTCTAAGGGTCATTTATTCTGAACACTCTTCTGCTTGTTTCGAGAGCCATACGTCTCCCCTAAGACGCTACCCATTCGTCCTAATTCCGTTTTCATCTCCGATCCCCGTTATTCCATATAAACCTCGTTGGAGTTGCCATCCAAGTTGACCTAGGTATTTATCCCTAATCGCAATCATCATAGCTGGCTTAGGATCGCTATCCATCTTAAGTAAGTTATCCTTTTCGGCCCAATCAATCGGCTTCTATCTCAAGTTGGATTCGGTGTCGTTATCATACATCCACCTCTCAACCAATACCTAGTGTTACCAAGGATCCCTCTTAAACCCGGTTGTGGATCTTGGTCTTCATCATACTTATCATAAACCCAATCCTAATCATCAAATTAATCCGATCCCTACACCATCAAACCTATTCAGATCAAAACCCGACATCCAGGTAAATCCAACATCTATCGATCAATCAAATCCGATCCCATCAAGCCAATCCACATTGGCCTAATCAATCGTCATCCACTAATCTCCCATCGAAATTGAATCAATCTTGATCTACTTCATCATCTTGCATGCCCGTTCAAACTCGATCACAAGCAAAGAAAATGGCCGACCAACAAGCTCTAAATGCCCAATCGAACAACCCTCAAAATCCTATCAACACGGTCAACATCACATCCGATCCTAACTATGGTGCTAATATCCCTCATGATCCCCACAACGGCACCTCATCACAATCCAATGTGGATGGTCAAAACACATCACCCCCTGGGGAGGAAAACATGGCCGATCAACCCGAGCTCACATTCGAAGAACACTTTAGCAACCCTGTCAATGCACAAATGACAGAATGCCTCTTCGAAAGACATGGGGACAAAATCTTGGCTCACTTGATTGACAAGGGTGTCAAGCTACCGTCAGGTGTCGACTTATCCAAGTATGGCACCTCAACATCTAACGCCCCCCAAGGCTCACATGACATCCCTAGTAGCTCGTATGCCCCCATAGAAGGTTGGCATCAACCCAAATTCGGCAACGCAATCCTGTATCCTGTTGGAAATCCCACGCATCCCACCATCTCGATCACGGGAGCACCTCAAACCATTGATCCCAATGATCCCTATGCCTATGGCATGCCGCAAAACACCCTGCAACCACAACCATTAATGCTACCGGCACCACCCCTTTCAAACCCGCCCCCTGTCAACACTGGGGGCAACCCTTTCGCTTCTTTGCAACCACCTCTAGGAGCAACCAATCCTCCACCATCATCATTCCAACCTCCACCATCATCCCAATCCAATGTCCCTCCACCATCATCATTCCAACCTCCACCATTGTCCCAATCCAGCATTCCTCCTCCATCGTTGTTCATACCCCAACAACCACCCCAGTCCAACATTCCTCCACCATCGTCATTCATAGCTCAACAGCCGCCCCAATCTAGCATACCTCCATCATCATCATTCATATCCCAACAACCTCCCCAATCCCACGCTCCCACTAGTGCTCAACAACCTCCCTCGCACAACATCTCAATCGCACCTCCACCTCAACAACAACCGTTGGTCAATCCCCTATTCTCAGCACAACCATCACAACATCAATCGCAAGGAAATCCACCCTGGCCTTCAGCCCCCACCATATCTCCATTTCTTGCATCCATTTTACGCCCGCAAGCGCAACCATCACATAACATCCCGTCTCGCCAACCACAGCTGTCAACTATGCATCAACAACAACATCCACAAGTGCCCCATCATTACAACTATTATAACCAGCAACAATATCCACCACAACCCTCCTATGGGGCATCGCAACAGTCATATCAACACCCCCAATATCCACAAGCTAACCAACAACACTTCCTCCACACTTCCCAATAGTACGCCACCCACAACTACCCAGCCAATCCATATCCCCCCTCGCAACAGCAACCTTTTTATCAACAAGGTCCCTTGGCATATCAGCAGGATGTGACACCTCCTCATCCATACGCCCATCTCCAAACATCCTCTCAGAATCCACAATCATCATATCATCAATATCCATCCAACACGCCAGCCAATGCGGACATCCTGGAAATCAAAGCCGCACTGAAGGATCTCCAGGCAGGGACTAGCAAACAATCGTTCAAGTTCGAAGATATATGCCCCTATCCGTATGATCCCTCCATCTCATTGATCCCCTTCCCCAAACATTTTGAGATGCCAAAATTTGACAAGTATAAGGGGAACAAAGATCCAAAGGCCCACCTGCGGGAGTTTTACTCCCAGTGTCAAGAAGTGATCCACAATGACAACTATCTCTTGCGTCTGTTCCCTCGAAGTCTGGGAAGCGACGCACTAGGGTGGTTCATGACCCTCGACAAGGGATCTATAAAATCTTTTGCGGACTTGTCAGAAAGGTTTGTCTCCTACTTCTCCTTCAACTTGGAGAAAGATACTGATACCCTGGATCTTCTCAAAGAGAAACAACGTGAAGGAGAAACCTTCACTAGCTACCTCCAGAGGTGGCATGCCCTAGCCAGCCAAATGAAAACCCCTTTGAAAGAGAAGGACATGGTCACCCTTTTTGTGGAGAACTCCCATCCTGACATGGCCCACAACTTCCAGTTACATTGTGTCACCACTTTCGCAGAGGTAGTGGAGAAAGGACCCATCCTTGAGCGTGCCCTTATTGCCAAAGGGCACATCAAAATATATAACCAAGATAGGGAAAGGTCTTTCAATGACAAGCCACGTTTTTGGAACAAGAACAAGAATGCAGCGAATGATGGTGTCACTGATACTAAACACGTCCACGTAGCCAATACATCTCAGAAACAACAGCAATCCATGCCTAATGCCATATCTGTACCACAAGGGACGCCACGTCCTCCCCAACAGTCCAATCAAAATAACCAAGGGAACAATAAATGCCAATATACTCAACTAGGAGAACCCTTGAGTGTTGTCTTCAACAAATTGTTGCAAATTAGCTACCCGATCACGTATCCTGTCACCAAGCCGCTTGATGAATCCAAACCTAAGCCCGCATGGTTTAGGGAAAATGAATATTATGAGTTCCACAAAATCAAAGGACACTCTTTGAATAAATGTCAGGGTCTCAAAAACTACGTCCAGGATCTCATAGATCGAGGTGACATCAAGGTTGACCCTAGTCAGGCTTCGTCGTCCAACGCTCAATTACAGATCTATCAAAACGCCTTCCCAAATCATAACCAAGGCCCAAGCACTTCCAGTAGTAATCCTCAAAATAACAGCACAAATAACGTGAGCTACAAGAGTGTACCCCTCAATTACGAGGGCGTTATTCATTACATTAAGCAGGTAGAACCTCGTGTATCCATGATACACGTCAAAGCTAAAGACCCCCAATGTGCTGTTACCACATGACGGGCCCGTATCACCATTCCTGCAGCCTCCGCACCTGCTCAACCGACTCCTGTAACTTCCCAGTACAATATCCTTGATCACCTGGGAAAGACCCCTGCACATATCTCCATTTTGGATTTACTCAAGTCTTCCCCTGTGTATCAAGAAATCCTCAATAGAGCTCTATAGGAAACTTATGTGCCTAATAATATGGATCCTACACAGTTCTAAGCCTTGGTAGGACACCTGGATTCATCCCATTAACTACACTTCAGCCACAATGATATGCCCAACATTGACGCCAATCACAATCGCCCCTTACATATTGAAGTCGTGGTTGCTCGGCATAAAGTAAAAAGGGTCTTGGTAGATAATGGCTCTGCCCTCAACTTGTGCACTTTAAAATTCATAAAACAGGTGGGGTATACCGAAGCAGACTTAAGCAACCAGATTATTACAATCAAGGCTTATGACAATGCAGAAAGGAATTCAGAAGGGATCATCAATCTTCCTGTCCAAGTTGGACTGGTGGTTCGGTACATCACCTGTCATGTCCTTGATCTGGACTTACCATATAACCTCCTCCTCGGCCGTCCATGGCTCCATGCTATGCAAGCCGTACCCTCCACCTACCATCAATGCCTCAAATTCCCAGTCGATGGACAGGAGGTCACCATCTATGCCGACCCCCAACCATTCGAATATTGCCGCACTCTAGAGGCATCATTTCCCCATCTACATTATTGTCCTAGGGTTGAAATGGGGGCATCCCAATCATCACCTGTTCATCCACCATCCACTGCAAAAACCACTCCATCCTCCCCCACTGAGCCTACGTTCACAAAAGTCGAGATCATTGACAAAGGGTGTGGCGAGTATGAAATGCACACTTCTCTTAATGTGGCGACCATGCTGCCATCGCCACACGAGTACGGTCAACCTTCCCGTGCCACCCCAAAGGAAGACAAGACTGTCACCTTCAGTGGCACGAATATACCTACCACCACCTTTGTGTCCCCAAGTATCAAGACAGATGTGCCCGAAGAAGACATAAGCCAATGGGTTTACCGAGAAGAGCCTCAACCGGAAACTCCTCTCAAGGAATACTTCCAAGAAAAGTACCCCTGGCCGACAAAGTTCGTGGAAAAGCATAACTATCAAGGCAGAGGCCTAGGAAAGCAAGAACAAGGGCGATTACAACCCATTGATACATGTCTGTTACCAAAGAATGTGGGCATTGGGTATGATAGAAAGCAAAAGGGCCCCGAAACATTGTCTAATGCCTCCAATAGTGTAGTTGTGGACGACGGCTTATTGGAAGACATACCCGAGGAAGAATCCATCATACGTGCGTACGATGACGTAGATCACGCCAACCTATCCTCCATGTTTGAATGCCTATCCGTTTGCACCATTAGCCTATCCCTTTGCCATCCTGAGCTCATTGATTGGGACCTACGAACTAGCACGCCTGTCATTATGTCTATGGATACATATGTCAACCTCATGGGATTGGGGGAGGATGAACACTCCAGTCACAAAAGGGAGAATAAAAAGAATAACAAACGGTCATCTAGTGAAAACCTCCCTGAGGCACTTCGTGACCTGGAAAAAGTAAAAATAAAGGACGCATCTAACGGCGAAAACCTCAAAGAGGCGCCAGAAGATGGAGATGTTCATCTTCCCCTTATAGGAACTCAGCTATCTACCAGATCATCTATTCTGATTGAAGAGACGCAAGAGATTAATTTGGGAACCACTGAAAATCCTAAGATCACCTATGTAGCCAAGACACTCTCCGAACAAGAGTTTCCAATCTTTGCGCAGCTACTCCAGGAGGGAATTGTTAACTTCGCTTGGTCATATTCAGACATGCCAGGCTGAGATCCCGCCTTGGTGGTTCATCACCTGGACATCAACCCAGACGCTAAACCTGTCAAGCAAAAACTCCGCAAGATGCATCCACAAGTTGCATTGTTAGTCAAGAAGGAATTAGAGAAATTGCTGGAGGCAGGATTTATCAGGCCAATCGACTACTCTGAATGGATCTCCAACATAGTGCCAGTTGCTAAACCAAATGGTGACATTCGGATATGTACAGACTTCAGGGATCTCAACAAAGCCTGCCCCAAAGACGACTTCCCCCTACCCAATATTGACATGTTGGTCGACCTAACAGCAGGACATGAGATGTTGTCCCTAATGGATGGCTTCTCCAGGTATAACCAGATCCGAATCGCACCTGAGGACCAACACAAAACCGCCTTCACCACGCCTTGGGGCACTTTCTGCTACAATGTCATGCCCTTCGGTCTCAAAAATACGGGGGCGACATATCAGAGAGCCATGATAGTTATCTTCCATGACCTTATCCACATCATCATGGAAGACTATGTTGATGACCTACTGGGGAAATCCAGAACACGAGCAGAACATCCTGCAATCTTAAAGAAGATATTTGAGCGGCTGGAGCATTATAAGTTGCGGCTGAATCTGAAAAAGTGTGTCTTTGGGGTCACTTCTGGAAAGTTGTTAGGTTTCATAGTCTCTCGCCAGGGCATTGAGGTTGATCCTGCTAAGGTCAAGGCTATCCTAGACATGCCCCCTCCACGCAATCTCAAACAGCTAAGGAGCCTCCAGGGAAAGATGCAGTCTATCCGTCGGTTCATATCCCAGCTCGCAGATAAATTTCAGTCGTTTACCCATCTTCTGAAGAAAGATTCCACCTTCCGATGGACACCACAGTGTCAAATGGGTTTTGACAAAATCAAGGAATATTTAGCTCATCCCCCGATTCTGATGCCACCTATTCCAGGAAAACCCCTCCTACTTTATATCTCTGCTACCTCAGTCGCATTGGGGGCATTATTGGCGCAGCACGATGAGTCACTCAAAGAAAGGGCAGTCTACTACATCAGCAGAACACTAGTCGGCTATGAGTTAAATTACTCTCCTATGGAAAAAGCGTGCCTTGCGCTGGTCTTCAGTACACAGAAACTCCGCCATTACATGCTCAATCACCCAGTCAAATTAATTGCTAAAATTGATCCTTTGAAATATCTGTTATCTAGAACTACTTTGACTGGCCGCATGGCCAAATGGGTCATGCTACTAAGCGAATTTGACATTGAGTATGTAGAGCGCAAAGCTATTAAAGGATAGGTTATTGCTGATCAGTTGGCTGAAGCACCACTAGTAGATGCATACCCAATAGACACTGAATTCCCGGATGAAGGAATCTACACAGTAACAGAAGCACCAACTTGGACGTTATACTTTGATGGCTCATACACTCACAGTGGATCTGGGGCAGGAATGCTCTTAGTCACCCCTCAGCGTGACTACATCCCAAAATCATTCAGATAGTGTTTCCCCGCGACCAACAATATGGCGTAATATGAAGCCTCCTCACCGGGTCTTGGTAGAATTGCAAACAAAGGTATATTACACATTTGAAAGTCTTTGGGGATTCCTTGTTGGTTATCAGACAAGTTAATGATGAATTCCTCACAAAGGATGACAAACTGCTACCCTATAAGTGCATGGTGGAGGATTTCAAGAAATATTTCACCTCCATACAGTTTGACCAAATCCCTCGGGTGCAGAACAAAGCAGCAGATGCCATGGCCACTATTGGTTCTTTGATTGACATGCCCAGAGATCGAACAGAGTGTGAGTTTCTTGTCGAACAACTATTAATCCCTGCATATGATGTTCCTGACACTGACATGGTGTGTGATGTTGTAGGTCCCACCTCCCTGTGGTACCTAGACATATATAATTACCTCCGTGACAATACCATACCCCCAGAACTTACACGCAACCAACGTAAATCATTTATCCACCGTTCATCTCGATACGTCATTGTCGGTGATACGCTTTATCGTCGTGGGTATGATGGAATCCTCCTCAGATGCCTAAATGAGACCGAAGCCCATGCTACATTAACGGAGGTACATGGCAGTGTTTGTGGAGCGCATTCAAATGGTATGGCTTTAGCCAAGAGAATCTTGCGAGCAGGGTATTATTGGCCTACGCTGGAACATGATGCTTGTGAGTTTGTAAAGAAGTGTCTCCCATGTCAGCAACATGCAGATTTAATTCATGCTCCAGCACAAGACCTTCAGCCCCTCCTGGCACCATGGCCGTTTTCTCAACGGGGTTTTGACTTGATTGGCAAGATTCACCCACCCTCATCCGACGGCCATACCTTCATAATCACCGCCACCGAGTATTTCACCAAGTGGGTAGAGGCAATCCCCCTCTCACAAATCACTGGCATTCAGATCTCCAAATTCATCTTTTACCATATTCTCTGTAGATATGGTATCCCGTCCACCATCATTTCCGACAATGGAAAACCATTCAAAAACCAGGCCATGAAGCACCTATGCGAAACCTTCCGTATTCAGCACTGTTGGTCAACGCCGTATTACCCCCAGGGTAATGGTTAGGCAGAAGCAACCAACAAAACCCTCATCCGTATTCTCAAAAAGGTCGTCAATAACACTGGACGAGATTGGCACCTCCATATTCACCCTGCCCTCTGGGCATATCGCACATCCATCCGCACCCCAACTGGCGCCACCCCCTACTCTTTGGTGTTTGGAGCTAAGGTCATCTTGCCAATCAAGGTAGAACTTCCATCATTGAGAATCTCTCTAAAGAAGCTTAT
>VDFB02193867.1:338176589-338306509 GCA_007258455.2 Sequoia sempervirens | reverse complement strand
GATTTATTTAATTGACTAAAGAAAAAATTAATGAATAATTAAATAATTAAAGTATTTATTTAATTATAGTTGAAAATATGATATAGATAAATTAAATAGGAATTTATTTAATTTAAGGAGGATAAAGTTAATTAGTGACGTAATTAAATAAAGAAAGTTTATTTAATTAATCAGGACTTGAATAAAGATAATATGAATTAATTAAATAATTAAGTTTATTTAAATAATAGAAGAATAAATGATAAAGTGAATTAATTAAATAATTAAAAGTTATTTAATTAAAAGATGAGAAAGGAATTTAAAAAGTAATTAAATAATTAACATTATTTAATCATGACCATGACAATACGAATTATGAAGAAATTGAAGTCGCAGGCTTAGACCAAATTTCAGTGTCTATAGATATATATGCAACGCATAAGAAAGTGAGATTAAGGTAGGCACATTAAGAGACTTTAAGCCAAATCAAAATAAGGAGTGAGTTAAGCCAATACAATATCAAGTATTTGTTGTGCATAAGATAGGAATAAAAGAAAAACATAAATGGTGAATACAATATGCGAATTAAATAATGTTGACTATAGTGTGTAAAGCGCAAAGGTGAAGGAAAGAATGTAATTCTTGTATAACATTTGATAGGAAGGATAACCAGTGAATGAGGATGAATAAGAATAAATCAGAGACTTATGCACAAGCATAAGTAAAGGTAAATATTGCTTAAATATTGTAAGTGAAAATGAATGCAGATTTAACACTGTTGACTAAGTATCAACCCGCACATACTTGAAGAGGGTGCTAAAGTATAAATATGTGGCACCAAAACTATAGAATGTGGGAAACAATAGAAGTCTAAACCTGTTCCATTTCCTAGTAAAGCCTTGAGATAAGCATAAAACTCAGTCAATGCAAAGATGGCAAAAATATGTGAGGGTAGTCGACTTGCAAATCAAAAAAGAAAATTGTAGAAAGGTGTCACCATCCCTTGACTCAGTAAAAGAGTCATGTTGTCTCAAGAATGAAGTTGACTCAGCCATTGGAAATATGAGGACTTTCATGTGTTTCAATCTAAGAGTTTAATTTATCCAAGTTGATGCATGTGCATAGGAAGGTGGCATAATTATTAACTTGTTTGTAGCCTGTGGATGCTCAAATTTTAGTATATATAGAGGTGCTCTCTCTACCATTTGTTACAATTTTCATTTTGATTTCTCTGTTGTTATTCTACTATATTTTATGTGCAAGTGAATTAGAGAGTTTTGAGACTTAGTTGCTTTATGATTTTGCAATTGTAATTGTTGAGAGAATTAGAAATAGGCTAGAAGTAGAAGATAGGCTAAACTTAGAAGAAGTAGCAAGCATGCTTATGGAGTTGATCTAGGAGGAAGTAATATCAATTGGAGCTTCTACTATAGGCATGTTGATTTATATTCTTTTACTATTTTGTGATTGAAAGGTTATTTGATTATGAATGTCTTGTTTGGAAAATATTGGTTTAAATACGTGTTAAGTTGCTTTTGTGAACTTGGGTTATTTCTTAGTTGGGATGATCTTGCATGATTCTTGGTAGAAATTTTGATTGTTGAAACCCTTGTATTTGGGGTATACATATATATTATATATTAGAATTTGAGTGGTTATGTTGCTATTTGAAACTATACATAGTTTGTGAATATTATATTAATATTACATTGAAGTGCTATTTGGAATTTGTTAGCTTATGAGGCTTAGTAAAAATTTGTGGATAATGATGTTAGTAATACAATGGGAATAATGACATGATAGACATTTCATCATTGATTGGCTGTGATGTCATGTAAACCATATTGATAGTTTATACTTGATTGATTACTCATATCTCCTTGAAAATAGGAAGAGAGTCTTTTCCCTAGGGTTAGGGTGTGTACTTGATGGTTATATCAATATTCAACATTAGCATTGAAAAATGTACTTTTTGATTATGTTACTTTCTTATTTTTTGATTAAGAGTCTATTCCTATTCACATAATTCAAGAAGAGGACTCATGTTCTGGCAACACAAAGCCACATTGAGAAGAGGACTTGAAGGTGTAGAAGCAAAAACTCTTCTCAAGTTAATGTCCTCTAGTTTATATACAAATATAGTGAACATTGTGAACATGTGAATATTTGAGGTATTAAAATAGAGGTTTTATGATTTTTTTATGATCACTTGATCATTACATCACTTTTTATTGAAACCCTAGGTTGGGAATAACCTATTTGATTTGGTTGTTTACTTGATTATTGAATGAATCAAATAGGTTGGGATTAACCTATATGATCTGATTGATCATTTGATTGTTGATTATATCTTTGCTTGAGGCCATTTATTGATGAGATTATACTTTTGATTGAGATCATTTATTGATGAGATTACACTTTTGAATTGAAGCCATTTATTGTTGAGATTGTACTTTTGAAATGGATTCATTTAATGTTGTGACATTATGTTTATCTGTATGGCTAAGTTAGTTATTCCTTGGATTAGAATAATCCATGGGAAAAGGGTGTAATCTAGTTAGTCAAGTTATTATGTCATCACTTTCTTCTTTTTAGGATGTATGTTAAGAGTATGAATGGTCAAAACCAAATCATGCTAGAAAGGTGGGTGAGCATGTGACCACTCTAAATTTTGAGTGATGAATACTTTGGCCAAAGTAGTGTAAGTAGCCACTATTTACACTATTAGTTCATTGTGATCTGGGTTTACATACTAGTTAGGGATTACCATACACGTAGGTTTTAGCCATTGTATGGTAGCTCTAGATATGTAGGAAACAACATAATTCTCAAGGAAGGATAGGATTATGAGGTTACCAAACCAATCTCTTTGTCGAAGGGAAGGGCCATCTTACTAGTTTGGTAGATGTGCAAGGGACTGCAATAAGTTCGTAGTTGGAAGAAAAGCACTTGAGTGATGCTTCCCCTCATGTATGTAGTGGCCAAGATTTGAGGAAGGACATTTGTACCATTTGTATCTCTATTTTAGTAAGCTTGTTGAAGCTATGTATGTAATCATGAATCAATCTCTACAGAAATTATAAATGTGAAGTGTCATCTTGAAATCATGTGATGTGAAATTGTTACTTGTATTATTGAAATAATTCTTTGTTATGCAATGGAAAAGTTTGAAATGGTTATGTTTCAAATGTGCATTTATTATTCAAAAGAAAATAAATTTTTTATTGCTCTTAATGTTAGTAGTGTAAACTATTCACTTGTGGATAAAACATAGTAAAAATTATGGGGTAGAACAATGGGCATGTTACATGTGCTATTAGAGCTACTATTTTCAACACTAGAACCTAAAAATTACGGGGTAGAACAATTGACATGTTACACCTGGTATCAAAGCTACTAGGTTTAACACTGGAACTTATAAGCTCATTACATTAGTAATATGCAAAACATTATTAGTTGATAATGTTGAAAAGTTCTTATGCTAGGATGGTGAGGGGAAACATCAAAGAAAGTCAATATCTTGTTTTAAATTGGGACTAGGAAAGAATCATTCCTGAAGTGGAACTCCTAAACCAACAACTCATTAAGAGACACCCTTGGATTATAGAAGTTATGCAAAAGGGTTCAGTAGGAAAGTAATGGAGGATTTTTGATGATTACCTTCACCCTATGAAATAGTTTAAAAAAGACTCTAAGGGTGAGAAAGAAAATTCCAAGTAAACCCCTCTTATAATAACAACTTGTAGTTGCAAAGAGTCAAAGGTTATGAATAAGGGTACTATGAGTCTATGAATATGGTTTATATCCATTCGTACAAATGCTTAATTAGGAAAAGAACTAAATTTTAGCATTAATTGGAAACTTCAGTTGAAGTAGAAAGTCAACATTTTGTGAATCAAAATCAACTAGAAAGGTATCCAAGAGGTAGGATAACCTTATGTCAATCTCGATTCAAACAAGATTAAAACCTTGCAATTATAATGAAAAACAAGAGTGAAAGTTGATACTTTAGAATAAAAGTCAGAGACCTGAATGGTTCAAAAAAATAAACAACTCACAAAGGTGAAGACACATTTGATATGGGATCCTCAGGCAAGATCACTTAACATATCAAAAAATGAGGCTTTGCATATATGGGATATCCTTCTACTATTATTAAAATACTATTAGTATACATGAAAAAGTGAGTTGGAATGAAATATTAGAGTACCTCTTAGCTTGTAAAGTTGCTGATTATTCATTGGATCTCGTTATTGTGGATCCAACTGTTGATTCTAAGAGATTGGAAGGCGATGATGAATCCAATTTTGGAAACAAAAAGTATATTTAAGGTGTACTCTGGAGAGTGAGAAAGACAAGTAATAGTCAATCAACTATCAAAATCCAACAAGGAATGGTAAGCCAACAACAAGGAATGGTAAGCCAACAACAAGGAATGGTAAGCCAACTTAATCAATTTAAAAAAAAAGGATGATTATTAAGAGTTCAACTTCAAGATGACCTAATGTCTTGGAAACACTAAGGGTGAAAGAAGGAGAGTAGATGGACTCAGATAAGTACCCTTTTCAATTTAGTTTAATGGTGTATTTCATTTTAATAGAACTTATTAATCAAAGTCTCGTACACAATGACCACAATAAGGTTGAGGTATTGGAATTATTAGTGAAAGATATTGGAAAGGTCAAAAGCTTTTGACTAATGAGAGATATTTACAACAAAATTCTATACATATTTGTTTTGGAAGATCAATTTTTTATTATCATTGATGCTTTGGAAAATGATAGGAAATATTCTTGATCATGAAAGGTAAGATTATTACCTAAGGAATAGGAAATGGAAGATTTGTGTACTCATGATTGGGGTTAGTGAGAAATGTTCATGCTTGGAAACTAAGTATGCATAATTGTTGGATATATTTTGGAAGATAATATCAAACCAACATGCTTTAATGAGGATTGTTACTCAACCAAGTTAAATGCTCATCAAAAGATATAGATTGAGCTAAATCAAACTATGAATTTGAAAGTAATTAAAGGATGAAAGAAATCCAAGGTGTGGATGCTTTGTATGAGGGAGTTAAAACTTCTCAATAATATCTAATCATTATATTTTGAGAATCAAATGTGGCATAAGTCCATGGAAGAGGTTTCACTTAGTCAAAATTGATTATTATGAATTAGAGATAGAACCTATGTACTAATTTTTTGGGAGATTAAGAAATGAAATGAGATAAATTGATGTCATATTTAGGACACATTGGAATGACAAAATTGTTTAATTGATGTGGAACCACTATAATACTAGAAGGAAACAAACTTAAGATGCTGCAAGGTATGTAGCAAGTTGTTGTCTAGTATGCCAGAGGATGAAGACATGATGTCATCATCGACAAGACTCGTATACTCTTGTATCATTAGAATAGTTTTGATCTTTCCATGTCGATGGCACTAACATAATGTTATGGTGGACAAACTCACCAAGGTAGCCAATTCTAGTTGGAAAAATTTGATTTATAGGATACTAGTCCTAAACAGTAAATTTTTGAAAGGAAAATTGCTTAATGTTCCTGAGAAGGTTACCTCAGATGGGGACAAGCAAGTAAATGTTAAGTTTTTATATAAACCATGATCACCTTGTTGAAAATTAATTAAATATAAGCCCAATTTATTACTGAGTCAGCCAACCAGGAAAATGGGATAAATCAAATCTTGGAGGATTTGTGGAAATATTTTCATTATAATAAACTTCTATCATTGAAATTTGATCCATTTGAAAAATTATACAGGAAGGAGGGATGAATTCCTATAAGCTAGGAGAAGCTAGGAAATAATCAAGAAAACTTTGTTGATACAAAGCTTAAATTAAAAAGTAGTATTATTATGCTCAAAATTGATAGGTTTCTAAGTGAAATACTATTATGCTAAAGGTAAATATTAGTGCCAATGATGGATGATCTTAGCTTTGAAGTTGTTCAATAGAGTAAAGACCAAAGGGAAGGATGTGACCCATAGTGTAGAGTGCAATGCATTGAAATTCCTTATCCACTTGGGTTATGCTAAGGATAATTGTATTAGATAGTGAGAATGAGTTTTTCCAATCATAGTGGTATAGGTGTCATGTAGGATACAATCACTTTTGTACTTACATTGTACATATTAAGTTGACACTAATATAATTATGATGTATAGTTCTTTGGATAGAAAGTGTATGTGAAGCACACAAGTTCTTCCCTTACGTTAGCAGAGTCATTTTGTGCAAGGCCCAGGAAGGATGAGATTGCAAAGAACCAAGCTATGAGGGAAGATTATTTGGATATTTACTTATTTCTTGCATGATTTGGAAAATGGAAAGTAAAACCTTTATTTGACTTTATTTATATTTTTTAAGTACTTTAAATCATCAGGGATGATGATTCACAAGTGGAGAAGTATGTTACACCATGTTTCTCAGTTACCAACTTACTTTTACCTTCATAAGTAAATATGATGATAAATGTAAATCGTGACCTTAATATGTTTAATAGGTGAATGTAATACTAAAATATGCATTAAGTTGTTATTTCTTTTTAAGGAATGATTATGTTTTGTACTAATGGAAAATGTGATGAATGAATATGTATTGCAATGTGAATACTTTAATGCTTTGATGATCCAAATGAATATCGTGTGAAGGGCTAACTACCTTTGTGATGCACTAAGTTGGACGAAGGGAAGGAGTTGAGCCTCAGGTAAGAGAGGGGGAGTATCACTTAGGAGAAGAACTTGGTTTGGTAACCCTTAATGAGCCTAATTGAGCATACACACACTCAGACTCTAGTTTGGTCAAGTTGAGACAAATTAGATTGGGAATTGGTAAGTAAACTCTTGGTCATATGTTTGTGTATTGGTCTTTGTTTTCCCTTGGGTTGATAGGAGGGTAGGGTTATTGTATATGATTCCCTTGTGATAGTTTTTTCCATTTGATCTATGATGTTAAATGCCTTTTGATGAGTTGTGATATTTGAATATTTTGGTATTAGTCTTTGGGTTCTTGATTGTTCTTGGTTTGGATTACATGCTTGAATCTTTGTAATGAGTAAATTTTCTCCTTCATATAATTATTTATATATATTAACCGATGTATATGTTTAATGATGAATACATATGTATGTATTCATACTTATTAGGAAATAGTAAATATGATATATATATATATATATATATATATATATATATATATTTATGCATCAAGTAAATGTATATATATGTATACAAGTATATAATAAAATGTGTATATATACATGTATAAATATATTTACATATATTGGTTAATATGATTGGAAATTATCGATATATATATAAATTATAACCAAGGAACGTTATAACATATATAAATACATATATATCATATTATATTTAAAATGTTATATATTCTTGATTGGCAAAAAATGTATTTTATAAACACATGCATATATATATATATTATAACTCATATATTAAAATAAATATATATATATATATATATTATAACTCATATATATATATATGAGTTATAATATATATATATTAATAGTATATATATAAAATTTTATATACATTAAAAATGCTTGAAATAAAAACCTATGCATAAAGAATGCACTGCCTTATATAATGAAATGGCTTAAGTTATGATATGATGCACATATATATACAATGCATAAGAAAGTGAGATTAAGGTAGGCACATTGAGAGACTTTAAGCCACATAGAAATAAGGTGTGAGTTAAGCCAACACACTATCAACTATTTGTTGTACATAAGAAAGGAATAAAAGCAACACATAAATAGTGAATACTATATGCTAAGTAAATAATGCTAATTGTACTGTGTAAAGTGCAAAGGTGAAGGAAAGAATGCAACGCTTGTATAACACTTTTGATAGGGAGGATAACCAGCACATGATGAGGAATAAGAATAAGTCAAAGAGACTTATGCATAGGCATAAGTAAAGGTAAATACTGTTTAAACATAGTAAGTGAAAAAAAATGTAGATTTAACACTATTGACTAAGTCTCAACCCACACATAAGAAGAGGGTTCTAAAGTATGAATATGTGGCACCAAAACTGTAGAATGTGTGAAACAATAAAAGTATAAACCTATGCCATTTCCTAGTAAAGCCTTGAGATAAGCATACAAATTAGTCAATGCAAAGATAGCAAAAATATGTGAGGGTAGTTGACTTGCAAATCAAATAGGAAATTTGTAGAAAGGCGTCACTGTCCCTTGGTTTAGTAAAAAAGTCATGTTGTCTCAAGAATGAAGTTGACTTAGCCATTGGAAATATGAGGAATTTCATGTGTTGCAATCTGAGAGTTTAATTCAACCAAGTTGATGCATGTGCGTAGGAAGGTGGAAAAATTAATAGCTTGTTTGTAGCTTGTGGATGCTCAAATTTTAGTATATATAGAGGTGCTCTCTCTACAATTTGTTACACTTTTCATTCTAATTTCTCTGTTGTTATTCTGTTGTAGTTTTTCTGCAAGTGAATTAGAGAGTTTTGAGAGTTAGTGAGTTGCTTTTTGATTTTTCAATTGTAATTGTTGAGAGAATTAGAAAGAGGCTAGAAGTGGAAGATATGTTGAACTTAGAATAAGTAGCAAGTGGGCTTGTGGAGTTGAACTAGGAGGAAGTAATATCAATTGGAGCTTCTAATACGAGCATGTTGATTTCTTCTCCTTTACTATTTTGTGATTGAAAGGTTATTTGATTATGAATGCCTTGTTTGGAAAGTATTGGTTTAAATATGTGTTAAGTTACTTTTGTGAACTTGGGTTATTTCCTAGTTGGGAAAATCTTGCATGATTCTTGGTAGAAATCTTGATTGGTGAAACCCTTGTATTTAGGGTATACATATATACTATATATTAGAATTTGAGTGGTTATGTTTCTATTTGAAACTATACTTAGTTTGTAAAGACAATATTCATATTATATTGAAGTGCTATTTGAAATTTGTTAGCTTATGAGGCTAGGTAAACCTTTGTGGATAATGAGGTTAGTAATACAACAGGAATAGTGGCATGATAGGCATGCCATGATTAATTGGTTGTGATGTCATGCAAACCATATTGATAGTCTATACTTGATTGATTACTTATATCTCCTTGAAAGTAGGAAGAGAGTATTTTCCTTAGGGTTAGGGTATGTACTTGATGGTTGTATCAATATTCAACATTAGGGTTGAAAAATGTACTTTTTGGTTATGCTACTTTCATATTTTCTGATTAAGAGTCTATTCTTATTCACAGAATCCAAGAAGAGGACTCATGTTCTGGTAACCCAAAGCCAAATTGAGAAGAGGACTTGAAGGTGTAGAAGCACAAAATATTCTCAAGATAATGTCCTCCAGATTATATACAAATATAGTAAACATTATAAACATGTGAATATTTGGAGTATATTGAAAGAGAGGTTTTATGATTTTTTTATGATCACTTGATCATTACATCACTTTTGATTGAAACCCTAGGTTGAGAATAACCTATTTGGTTGGTTTGTTTACATGATTATTTAATGAAGCAAATAGGTTGGGATTAACCTATATGATCTGATTGATTATTTGATTATTGATGATATCTTTGATTAAGGTCATTTATTGATGAGATTATGGTTTTGATTAAGATCATTTATTGATGAGATTATACATTTGAATTGAATTCATTTATTATTGATATTGTACTTTTGAAATGGAGTCATTTAATGTTGTGACATTATGTTTACCCATATGGTTAACTTGGTTATTCCTGGGATTAAAATAATCCATGGGAAAGGGTGTAATCTAGTTAGTCAGGTTATTATGTTACCACTTTCTTCTTTTTGGAATGTATGTTAAGAGTATGAATAATGAAAACCAAATTGAGCTAGAAAGGTAGGTGAGTGTGTGATTTCCACTCTAAATTCTGGGTGATGAATACTTTGGCCAAAGTAGTGTAAATAGCCACTATTTACATAGTCAATTCATTGTGTTCTAGGTTTACATATGAGGCAGGGATTTTCATACATGTAGGTTGTAGCCACTGTATGGTAGCTCTAGATATGTAGGAAACAACACCATGTTTAGGGAAGGATAGGATTATGAGGTTACCAAACCAATCTCTTCATTGAAGGGTAGGGCCATCTTACCAGTTTGGTAGATGTGCGAGGGACCATAGTAAGTCCATGGTTGGCAGAAAAGCGCTTGAGTGATGCTTCCCCTCATGTAGTTGGTGGCCAAGATTTGAGGAAGTACATTTGGACCATTTGTATCTCTATTTCAGTAAGCTTGTTGAAGCTATGTATGTAATCATGAATCCATCTCTATGGAAATTGTAAATGTGAAATGTCATCTTGAAATTACGTAATGTGAAATCGTTACTTGTATTATTGAAATGATTCTTTGTTATGCAATGGAAAAGTTTGAAATGGTTATGTTTCAAATGTGCATTTATTATTCAAAAGAAACTAAATTTTTTATTGCTCTTAATGTTAGTAGTGTAAATTGTTCACTTGCAGGTGAAACATAGTAAAAATTATGGGGTAGAACAATGGGCATGTTACATTTTTATTGTTTTGTTCATTGAGAATGTTGAAAAAAATCAATTAACATAGTTGATAATTGTATTATTGATTTTATGTAATGATTCTAATTTTCACCTTTACAAGTTAATTCAATATCACAATAGGGTTTGTAAATGACTATTATTTTAATTATTAATATTTATAATAAGGTGGTTTAAAGGTTGGACAATTTGAACTAATTATTACAAGAATTGTCTAAAGTTTGATCAATTTGAGTTTACTTGACTTTCTAGTAAGAATCTTATTTGTATTTGCTTGGGAATTTCCATAAGATAGAAAATAAAAAGATTTAAAAATAATTCATTTAAAACTAGTTACAACAATTGGAATAAAAATTTAACTAACTAGTTTGATAGGATAAATATAAATTTCTACACTAACAATTTGAATTGCAAGTGAATTTTATTCATCAATTTTTCATTATTAAGCTAAGAAAATAATTAAAACATTGATAATAATAAGAATTAAGCTTTCATCTAACCCTACAATTGAAATAATTTTATTAACTTGTAAGTAAATTAGATTGATCGATTTACATTTCAAAAGTTAAGTAAATGGTTAAATATTGACATTATCAATATGCTTAAATTTAATCAATTTCTTTTCTAATCCTTTGTGTCCAGTAAGGGTTTGTGTTCTTTTGGATGTTTCAAAAACCCTCCCTTCATAGTTGTTAATAAATTCACATAATGGGGTGTGGAAAAAGTCAGTTGTTATTGAGCATTCAAAGAAAATCTATTCCCATGATCATGTCCAAATGCATTCTCTTGTTTCTTGTAAAGGAGTTAATGGTGGGGATTCAAAAGAAGTATCCTACACAGATCTGGAATTGGCTTCTAAATACTCTACTCTGATTGAAATTGAACAATCTTCTCCTTTGGTTGTTAAGTGTACCTCTTGTAATAATGGTGGTATGGTTCAAGGTTCAGTTTCATCCCTAAAAGTTTGTCAGTCTATAGATTAAGTTGGAGGTTCTCCGAATACGATGGGTAACTTAAAACAGAATGTGCACAAAATGGTTTATTCAAAGCATGTTGATTCAAGTTTAAAATATCAGGGTAATTCTGCTCAATTAGTTACTAGTAAAGGCTCTGATGGTTGTACTTTTTTCTCTGATTTTCCTCTTATGCAAAATCATGTTACTATTTCTTTTTTAAAAGAATGGTTGAGAACATATCAATTGGGTCTAAGTGAGTTTCATAGTTCATTATATCTCTATTCCCCTGATTTGCAGCATGTTACAATACAAGAAATACATCATTTAGCAAGGCTAATTACTTTTGGGGGTTTTGGGGCTTCTTGTGAGAATTTTGTTATGCCCACTCAAATTCAAATGGACAGTCAAATTTTAAGGCCAGGGGATCTCTGTGAAGATGTAAATGATAACGTCTTTGATCATTCAGATTCTAATGTTGATTTGGAAAGTTTTGTTACTAAATCACTATCGCTAGTTGTAGATCAATTAATTGATGAAATTTAATTTGAAGTGTTGGGAGAGGATGGAATTTTTGAAATTCCACAAGATTTATCCATATTGTAGTCTCCTCTATCTCCTATAGATAGAAAAAGTGAGGAAGGAATTTTTGAAATGTCACAAACTTTATCAATATTGTAGACTCCTTTGTCACTTACAGCTAACAAAAAACTCCTGTAAAAAGGGGTAGAAAATCATTAGCTACCAAGTTACAAGAAGAAATTGAGGCTAGTACACAGTCTACTTTGAAGATTACATTAGCTGGGTGTAATGCTCCATCGTGTGAACCCCAAAGGACAATTAAACAATAATTACTGCACAATTTTTTTTAAAAAAAATAAATAAACATAACATACATGTGATACACATTAAGTCATAACATGAATTTCATTTAAGTAGATTCATTAACACATACATCCCTTGGGGTACACAAGGAGTCATTACGAGACTTGGATCCATACAACAGCAATAAAGAATAAAATCCAAAGATATAAAGTAAACATTAACAAATGTAACACATATATGATAAAGCATTGATAAGAAACCATCTGTACGTAAATGCAACTATATACATGATTAACTCAACATAATGAATAACAACTGTCATGGCCAATATCCACACCGAGTTTAACGTTACATTACAATACAATGTTCTGGAGATACAATGATGCAAAAGTGTTTCCAAACATAAATGGAAACCATACACAATATAACATGATACAATTAAATAGATGAATACAAAGTATCATAACTGGCTCCAAGACAAATACAACTCTGAAGTCGCTGCAACAACACCAATCCGCGCCTCTCGATCCTCGACTGGGGACCCAATGGGGTGCTTAGCACATTCCACCCAACCATGTGGGTTCGAAAACCCACCCCCCGTGCTAAGGGGCTGACAAGAAAGAGGCCTCAACCAAGAACATCCAAGCAGGGAACCACAAGACTCAACACCATACAAAAGTATCATAAAACTCAAGAATTAAAATGACAAAATCAACAACATCCAAGAGTCAACATAAAAACTTAAGGTCATAAATCTCATCACATAAATCAAAGCAATGACCAATAAACAAGTAACCAAAAGATGATCATGAAACACTTCCAAATCAAACTGAATTAGTAAACAATTCCAAATTGCAATTAAACAATACAATAACATCATATCACAGTACCAAAAGAGTACAAGGTCATAAGTCAAATATCAATGAGATCATACAAGACCAAAAAGTACACCAAAGATGTATTAAAACAATAATCAATTTAAATCAATTCAAACAACAATCTAAACCAACTCCCATAACCTACTTCCAGAGGAACACAATAAAGTAAACACATGGGCAACTAGGGGAGAGTGTCATCGCATAGTCCTACATGGGCTGTCCTGTGCTCTTCCTCCCAACTGGAGGCGACGGTCCCATCTATGGCTGTCCTGTGCCCTTCCTCCCAACTGGAGGCGCCAGGTCCATAGGGTGACTCATGCGGAGCCGTAGACCTCTCGTGAAGACGAGGTCACGACCTTGCCAACCACGGCCTTCTCAGCCTTCCATTAGTCTACAAAAGCACTAATGAAGACGAGGCATCCATTTTTAAAATCTTATAATGATATTACTACCCAACCCTCCTAAGTTAATTATTAGGTTTTCACTTGATTACTAACTCACTCGTGGGTTATCCTATGCCCTTCCCCTTAAACGGGGCGTCGGCCCCCATGAGGAGCCACTCTCCCTAGAGACCCAACAACATCAAAACACAAAACCAAGAAACCAAGGGTTGTACAATATAACAAGAACATTAGATCACAATAGAGGAGCATGCGAGGCATTACCCATCTCGCTATAAATACATAAACAAAGTCTCAACAATTCCCGTACAACCCTTTCAAAATCATGAAACCAAAACACTTGCCACATCAAGGGCACATAAAGAGAGAGAACATCAACTGTCAATCATCTCAAGCCTCTAGAAGCCAAAAGGATGAAAACCCACAAATGAGGGTAAAGTGAAGCAACATGAGTTTTTTCCAAATGATTCCAACACAAGGATAAAATTTCCCCCAAAAATGAGATTAACTCCAAAAAGCCATACAAAGGAAGTTTCATCAAATCCCATCCACAAATCAATCAACTCTAAAACACAAATACAATCCATAAATCCATAATGGTGTCATCTCAAAAAGGAATCATAGAAGAAAATCAACCTTTAATTCAACAAAAATCATTCAACATCCAAAAACCACCAATTAGGCATTCCATGGGAGACCTCAATTTTCTCCTCACAAGAATCCCTTAGATTGGTACGTAAATAAAAATCAGAAAACATGGCAACAACAACAATTATCTATTCACATTATCAATCAGAACAAAAATCAATCTTCTCAACAAATAGGCCAATTACAATCTCAAGTTCTAAATAACTATCCATATAAGAAGCTCATCGATTAGACACTCGAATTATCATAAAGTGATCCACTAGCTAACAATCCAAATGAAATAATTAAGAATGAAAACTCTCTTCAAGGAACAATTTATTTTGTTGAATCAATTTTATAAAACTATCATAATGAAATCAAATAGAGTTTACTATAATATTAACCATGGCCAAGGACACACAATTCCATAAAAGTTCAGTACAAACACCCCTGACACGATACTCAACAATTACTTAATTAGAATATACAAATAAGAGAATCATTGTTCCTAGTAAATTTCTATAAGATGTGAGGAGTTAGATATTAAGATAATATAATATTTATTTAATTCTTAAACTAAAATAAATATAAAAGAATTAAAAGATATCACGAAATTAGTACTATAAAAATTAAATCACCAAATAAGAGAACATATAAGAAAAGGTCAATATATACTCCATATTTTAAATTTTTCATTTAAATAAATCTCAAGTTAAAATCTTTAACCTACCTTTCCATTCTAAATTAGATACAATGATTAATAATATTCTAAAAGAACATATGTTTCCTCTTAAAGTACAAATGTGAGGATTCTATACTTCACCATCCTTAATACATGATGACTAACTACATGGCAAGATTTCATACCAACAATTAATAACTTTATTTATTCAAAACAAGATTCTTTAATTATATATCACCTCAACCAATATCCAACCTATTTATATTTTTAGCTTCTAATATTGAAATCACTCCCCTAAAACCAATTAATCATTTTCCCTAATCAATTCAAGAGAAATAATTAAAAAGGAAGTCTCAATTCAAGAACAATTTATTTAAATAATTTTCCCTTCATTACCCGATTTAAGTAACTAAATTTCATAGTTCTCAAAATCAATTAATGCTCTCAAACAAAAGAGTTCATTTGCTTTGGACATAAACAAATTTCTATAATTACTGCAAGAAGTTCATTCATTTAATCGAGGCTTCTAATAATCT
Organism: Sequoia sempervirens; assembly: GCA_007258455.2. Lineage (NCBI taxonomy): Eukaryota > Viridiplantae > Streptophyta > Pinopsida > Cupressales > Cupressaceae > Sequoia > Sequoia sempervirens. Next base: position 338,291,072 of record VDFB02193867.1, on the reverse strand, counting down.
AAATAAATAATTAAGTCAATTCCCTCTGAAACATTATTTTACTAATAGGTCAATTTATCCTAACAACACTACTAATTATAAGAAATATTTTCTATGATAACCAATTATTAACTAGACTATTCTCTCTTTAAATAACATAAATATATATATCAATCTAACAAAATATACATATAAAAATGCACTCGTACAACTTAAATCTCAATGAACATCTTCATGTGAACAAGTATTCAAATAAATTCAAACTAAATGGTCCTTTCTAATCTGAAATCAGTTAATTCATTTATCATAACACAAGTTAAAATATACTATTCATTTCAACATTTAGTCCAAATATCTTCTAGAGAGAACCCGAATAGGTTGCCTGGAAAACTAAGAATGGTGGGTAGTTGTTCTCCAAATTTGAGGAGGCAAAGAATTACAGACCTCAGCGATTTACATCGATGGGTTGATAAAGGCCCTCACTAAGATGAATGGGATCGTACATCATGAGGTGCAGAGAATATCAAAAGAATGGCGTGGGTGGCAGGATCATAAACTTCATTCAAGATTGGAGGTTGATATTCAATTCCATGAAGGGGGGGTGGACACACACAAATGGTATGCAGGATAAACATCAAACAGTGAGAATTACAAATGCATAACCTTCATTGAATACAAAATGTAAATGATACAGTGTCAAGCATATATACAAAATGAAAACAAAGAGAGGGAGAGATAGATTAAAAATGAAACCAGTGAGATTATTTAATTTATTCCACCTTTGCAAATCTAAACGTAGTAGCTATGATGGTTTGCCAATGGTTTTAGGGAGACTATTTAATTCTGCACAATGCCTCCACTCTAAATGGCATGACAGTGACAGGTTACCAAGTATATTAGAAGGTGAATATTGGAATTTGGAAATATCGCCATCTACTTGCATTATTATCAATTCTCAAATGTTATCTGCAAGACTAAAGAGAAGGAGAAAGGTAAGGTACAAAACGTGACTTAAGAGAAGGAGAATTAATAAAGTACCCGAGATTTCATCCCAACATCCCAATATTTTCCAGTGTTTCAGGCACATACAGTCATGAAGATTGAATGGATGAGGACATCAGAGACTGAGAAATTGGCTTGGCGAATGAGGATAAGGATAGCAGGGTATTTCTAGAACAAGGAATCATTTGTCTACCACCAAAGAGAAAAGTTATGTGATTATACTCGGTTTGACAAACATGGCCTCAGGTACAACTATCAGAGCTGATAATTCGACATACAATTTATATGTTCTTTTGAGAACATTTATGAAATATTTGGTGATTACCGAGCTAGGAGAATATCTATCAATTTATTACCTATTCAAGTCAAATACCAACCATGACATCTGAATAGCGAACTCAGCAAAAAGGGCGATGACTCAAAATGAAAATACACATCATTCGCAATTCAGTTCACAGCTGCGGAAATAGGTGGAAGCATACAACTAATTTCTAACAAAGAATTCTCTGCTATCTACAAAAGGATTTATAATATGCTATCATTCTCAAAGCAGAGGTTGGCGTATGGAATAATAAGCCAGCATCAAATTAAATATTTAATATTGCAACAGTGTTGAATATACAGAAACTCGCATGGACACTTTGTTTGCTATGGAGGATATAAAGTAGAGCATACCTTGCACGTTTTTCCCAATTTTCCCATGTCTTCTTCTACGATCCTCACGAACCGGGTTCTTGTCTATACGAGATCTTCTCAATCTGGTATCCCTCCTTGTCATCCTTCCTCCCTCCTCCTTTCACGCCTCCCTTCCTTTCTTGATTAGGGTAGTTGGTTTCCCTTCATCTTCTGACAGAATCTCCTTTTTGGGCTTCCCACTCACCTTATCCATCTTCCAAAAGCTAGATATATTTATTATTTATTTTTCATATTCTACAGTTCTCTTCGACTTCCAATTGCTTTATAGGTGTAGTTTCTTTCCAACTTTTCTTGTTTTAAGACACTTCAGCTTCCCATCCATTTAAATTCCTTATTATAATGATTATCTTTGAACAACTAATAAATTATTAATTATTATCGAATATCATTAAAGAATACTTTTTACAAAACAATTATTTTATTTATTTATTAATAACTCTTTACTTAGTATTTTATAAAACTAGTTTATTTAATTTTCATCTTTATTTCTAGTTTTATTTACTCAATGATATTTTAATTAATTGAGTACAAATTCCATCAAATATTATGTTAACTGCATAAACTAATCACACACAAAACAACAATAACGCAATTAAACACTTACACAAAATCCGGAAAGGTCACAATGGAGGGGCACTACATCCTCCCCCCCAAGGCTTCAACTTACTCCCGGAAGTAGATCTCAATCATAAACATGATAACACAGCAATATCAATGATCATAAGCACATCAACACCATAAATCAAAACATCAATTAAACGTCATCAAGTAAGCAACGAAAATTAAACAAACCAAAAATAAGGAATTGATACCAAAACAAAAGTGATGATGGGGTTGCAACCAGACCAATTTGTCAAACACTAGGATAGATGACAAACTAGGTTGGAAAAACTTTCTTGTCAGCTCCTATGTTCAACATCAAACCCATTGGGTGAATATAATGCTTGCCCTGTCTTGACAATGCAGGTGGAATCGAGACTTAGTTCCTGCAATCCTGCGTGCAAACAAACGTTGTACACAATAAATATATATCACAAATACATCATGAGAGGAACTCCCAGCATAGTAGGGCACTCGCAAGCAAGTGATACCACACTGTCCCTCCCACCAAACCACACATAATAGTCAAAACAATTCTAGTAACTCGTAAACAATTTTCTTCTAATTAGTTAGGAAATATTTGTATAAGGATACTAACCATAAACCTAATTCATCTACTATATCAAAATGAATTACTACTTGACATTATAAGTATCTATACCTGCATATTACAATTACATTACCTTCGTCACTATGCTTTCTGAAGCCCACTTCCTGTAAATCAAAAGCTACCATAGAGAATTGCACATTAGTACCAATAATTCAAATTGCATCTTAGCCTCAAGATACTATATTCTGCTAAAAATCATAGAATAATTATCCACAAAACCTTACATTTTCATTAAAACTCATAATTTTCACACAAAGAACTCCACTTTAACCATTATTCTACACCAAAACTCACATCAATTTCAATAAAAAGGGTAAAATTTTACACCTTCACAAATTCAAGAAAACATAATTCATCACTCAAGGACAGCAAAATCGCAAATTCCACACACTCTTGACATATTCACACACATAAAACACATCACCAAGAAATAGATCACACTAAAACAAGGGTCCATAGAGCATCCCCGACAGGAAGGATATCAGTGCATTGTGCACTACACCGAGGGTCCTATCCTTTCCCATTAGTTTCCTGCACCATCGACCTGACACCGGTTAACAAAAGAAACTCAGGTTCACAACAATGACAAAAGAAAAGTGAAACTCAAGACTCACGGGTCTAAGCGCAAGGTTACATAGTGAGCACACATAGTGCCCAGTGTATGAACCTATGCTCTGATACCATGTTGTAACGCCCCGTCGTGTGAACCCCAAAGGACAATTAAACAATAATTACTACATAATTTTTTTAAAAATAAATAAATAAACATAACATACATGTGATACACATTAAGTCATAACATGAATTTCATTTAAGTAGATTCATTAACACATACATCCCTTGGGGTACACGAGGAGTCATTACAAGACTTGGATCCATACAACAACAATAAAGAATAAAATCCAAAGATATAAAGTAAACATTAACAAATGTAACACATATATGATAAAGCATTGATAAGAAACCATTTGTACGCAAATGCAACTATATACATGATTAACTCAACACAATGAATAACAACTGTCATGGCCAATATCCACACCGAGTTTAACGTTACATTACAATACAATGTTCTGGAGATACAATGATACAAAAGTGTTTCCAAACATAAATGGAAACCATACACAATATAACATGATACAATTAAATAGATGAATACAAAGTATCATAACTGGCTCCAAGACAAATACAACTCTGAAGTCACTGCAACAACACCAATCCGCACCTCTCGATCCTCGACTGGGACCCAATTGGGTGCTTAGCACGTTCCAACCGACCATGTGGGTCCGAAAACCCACCCCCTGTGCTAAGGGGCTGACAAGAAAGAGGCCTCAACCAAGAACATCCAAGCAGGGAACCACAAGACTCAACACCATACAAAAGTATCATAAAACTCAAGAATTACAATGACAAAATCAACAACATCCAAGAGTCAACATAAAAACTTAAGGTCATAAATCTCATCACATAAATCAAAGCAATGACCAATAAACAAGTAACCAAAAGATGATCATGAAACACTTCCAAATCAAACTGAATTAGTAAACAATTCCAAATTGCAATTAAACAATACAATAACATCATATCACAGTACCAAAAGAGTACAAGGTCATAAGTCAAATATTAATGAGATCATACAAGACCACAAAGTACACCAAAGATGTATTAAAACAATAATCAATTTAAATCAATTCAAACAACAATCTAAACCAACTCCCATAACCTACTTCCAGAGGAACACAATAAAGTAAACACATGGGCAACTAGGGGAGAGTGTCATCGCATAGTCCTACATGGGCTGTCCTGTGCTCTTCCTCCCAACTGGAGGCGCCAGTCCCATCTATGGCTGTCCTGTGCCCTTCCTCCCAACTGGAGGCACTGGTCCATAGGGTGACTCATGCGAGCCATAGACCTCTGAAGACGAGGTCACGACCTTGCCAACCACGGCCTTCTCAACCTTCCATTAGTCTGCGGAAGCACTAATGAAGACGAGGCATCCATTTTAAAATCTTATAATGATATTACTACCCAACCCTCCTAAGTTAATTATTAGGTTTTCACTTGATTACTAACTCACTCGTGGGTTATCCTGTGCCCTTCCCCTTAAACGGGGCGCCGGCCCCCACGAGGAGCCACTCTCCCTAGAGACCTAACAACATCAAACCACAAAACCAAGAAACCAAGGGTTGTACAATATAACAAGAACATTAGATCACAACAGAGAAGCATGCGAGGCATTACCCATCTCGCTATAAATACATAAACAAAGTCTCAACAATTCCTGTACAACCCTTTCAAAATCATGAAACCAAAACACTTGCCACATCAAGGGCACATAAAGAGAGAGAACATCAACTATCAATCATCTCAAGCCTCTGGAAGCGAAAAGAATGAAAACCCACAAACGAGGGTAAAGTGAAGCAACATGAGTTTTTTCCCAATAATTCCAACACAAGGATAAAATTTCCCCCAAATATGAGATTAACTCCAAAAAGCCATACAAAGGAAGTTTCATCAAATCCCATCCATAAATCAATCAACTCTAAAACACAAATACAATCCATAAATCCATAATGGTGTCATCTCAAAAAGGAATCATAGAAGAAAATCAACCTTTAATTCAACAAAAATCATTCAACATCCAAAAACCACCAATTAGGCATTCCATGGGAGACCTCAATTTTCTCCTCACAAGAATCCCTTAGATAACGTAAATAAAAATCAGAAAACATGGCAACAACAACAATTATCTATTCACATTATCAATCAGAACAAAAATCAATCTTCTCAACAAATAGGCCAATTACAATCTCAAGTTCTAAATAACTATCCATATAAGAAGCTCATCGATTAGACACTCGAATTGTCATAAAGTGATCCACTAGCTAACAATCCAAATGAAATAATTAAGAATGAAAACTCTCTTCAAGGAACAATTTATTTCGTTGAATCAATTTTATAAAACTATCATAATGAAGTCAAATAGAGTGTACTATAATACTTAACCATGGCCAAGGACACACAATTCCATAAAAGTTCAGTACAAACACCCCTGACACAATACTCAACAATTACTTAATTAGAATATACAAATAAGAGAATCATTGTTCCTAGTAAATTTCTATAAGATGTGAGGAGTTAGATATTAAGATAATATAATATTTATTTAATTCTTAAACTAAAATAAATATAAAAGAATTAAAAGATATCACGAAATTAGTACTATAAAAATTAAATCACCAAATAAGAGAACATATAAGAAAAGGTCAATATATACTCCATATTTTAAATTTTTCATTTAAATAAATCTCAAGTTAAAATCTTTAACCTACCTTTCCATTCTAAATTAGATACAATGATTAATAATATTCTAAAAGAACATATGTTTCCTCTTAAAGTACAAATGTGAGGATTCTATACTTCACCATCCTTAATACATGATGACTAACTACATGGCAAGATTTCATACCAACAATTAATAACTTTATTTATTCAAAACAAGATTCTTTAATTATATATCACCTCAACCAATATCCAACCTATTTATATTTTTAGCTTCTAATATTGAAATCACTCCCCTAAAACCAATTAATCATTTTCCCTAATCAATTCAAGAGAAATAATTAAAAAGGAAGTCTCAATTCAAGAACAATTTATTTAAATAATTTTCCCTTCATTACCCGATTTAAGTAACTAAATTTCATAGTTCTCAAAATCAATTAATGCTCTCAAACAAAAGAGTTCATTTGCTTTGGACATAAACAAATTTCTATAATTACTGCAAGAAGTCCATTCATTTAATTGAGGCTTCTAATAATCTAAATAAATAATTAAGTCAATTCCCTCTAAAAGATTATTTTACTAATAGGTCAATTTATCCTAACAACACTACTAATTATAAGAAATACTTTCTATGATAACCAATTATTAACTAGACTATTCTCTCTTTAAATAACATAAATATATATATCAATCTAACAAAATATACATATAAAAATGCACTCGTACAACTTAAATCTCAATGAACATCTTCATGTGAACAAGTATTCAAATAAATTCAAACTAAATGGTCCTTTCTAATCTGAAATTAGTTAATTCATTTATCATTACACAAGTTAAAATATACTATTCATTTCAACATTCAGTCCAAATATCTTCTAGAGAGAACCCGAATAGGTTGCCTAGAAAACTAAGAATGGTGGGAAGTTGTTCTCCAAATTTGAGGAGGCAAAGAATTACAGACCTCAGCGATTTACATCGATGGGTTGATAAAGGCCCTCACTAAGATGAATGGGATCGTACATCATGAGGTGCAGAGAATATCAAAAGAATGGCGTGGGTGGCAGGATCATAAACTTCATTCAAGATTGGAGGTTGATATTCAATTCCATGAAGGGGGGGTGGACACACACAAATGGTATGCAGGATAAACATCAAACAGTGAGAATTACAAATGCATAACCTTCATTGAATACAAAATGTAAATGATATAGTGTCAAGCATATATACAAAATGAAAACAAAGAGAGGGAGAGATAGATTAAAAATGAAACCAGTGAGATTATTTAATTTATTCCACCTTTGCAAATCTAAACGTAGCAGCTGTGATGGTTTTCCAATGGTTTCAGGGAGACTATTTAATTCTACACAATGCCTCCACTCTAAATGGCATGACAGTGACAGGTTGCCAAGTATATTAGAAGGTGAATATTGGAATTTGGAAATATCGCCATCTACTTGCATTATTATCAATTCTCAAATGTTATCCGCAAGACATAAGAGAAGGAGAAAGGTAAGGTACAAAATGTGACTTAAGAGAAGGAGAATTAATAAAGTACCCAAGATTTCATCCCAACATCCCAATATTTTCCAGTGTTTCAGGCGCATACAGTCATGAAGATTGAATGGATGAGGACAACAGAGACTGAGAAATTGGCTTGGCGAATGAGGATAAGGATAGCAGGGTATTTCTAGAACAAGGAATCATTTGTCTACCACCAAAGAGAAAAGTTATGTGATTATACTCAGTTTGACAAACATGGCCTTAGGTACAACTATCAGAGCTGATAATTCGACATACAATTTATATGTTCTTTTGAGAACATTTATGAAATATTTGGTGATTACCGAGCTAGGAGAATATCTATCAATTTATTACCTATTCAAGTCAAATACCAACCATGACATCTGAATAGTGAACTTAGCAAAAAGGGCGATGACTCAAAATGAAAATACACATCATTCGCAATTCAGTTCACAGCTGCGGAAATAGGTGGAAGCATACAACTAATTTCTAACAAAGAATTCTCTACTATCTACAAAAGGATTTATAATATGCTATCATTCTCAAAGTAGAGGTTGGCGTATGGAATAATAAGCCAGCATCAAATTAAATATTTAATATTGCAATAGTTTTGAATATATAGAAACTCGCATGGACACTTTGTTTGCTATGGAGGATATAAAGTAGAGCATACCTTGCACGTTTTTCCCAATTTTCCCATGTCTTCTTCTACGATCCTCACGAACTGGGTTCTTGTCTGTACAAGATCTTCTCAATCTGGTATCCCTCCTTGTCATCCTTCCTCCCTCCTCCTTTCACGCCTCCCTTCCTTTCTTGATCAGGGTAGTTGGTTTCCCTTCATCTTCCGACGAAATCTCTTTTTTGGGCTTCCCACTCACCTTATCCATCTTCCAAAAGCTAGATATGTTTATTATTTATTTTTCATATTCTACAGTTCTCTTCGACTTCCAATTGCTTTATAGGTGTAGTTTCTTTCCAACTTTTCTTGTTTTAAGACACTTCAGCTTCCCATCCATTTAAATTCCTTATTATAATGATTATCTTTGAACAACTAATAAATTATTAATTATTATAGAATATCATTAAAGAATACTTTTTACAAAACAATTATTTTATTTATTTATTAATAACTCTTTACTTAGTATTTTATAAAACTAGTTTATTTAATTTTCATCTTTATTTCTAGTTTTATTTACTCAATGCTATTTTAATTAATTGAGTACAAATTCCATCAAATATTATGTTAACTGCATAAACTAATCACACACAAAACAACAATAACGCAATTAAACACTTACACAAAATCCAGAAAGGTCACAATCGAGGGGCACTACACTGGGTTTGACAAACAAAAAAAACCGAGAGCATGTTGCTCTCCCAAGGTGTAATGCATTTAATCTCTTGGAATATTAGAGGCATTAATGCCTCTGATAAGAGGGCTAACATCAAGCATCAATTGTATACTTGTGGAGCAGATGTGGTTATTCTTCAAGAAACAAAAAATTATCCTAAAACTTTTGATAGTATGTGCAAAAAATGGTCTAAATGGTAGCTTATTCATTGCCCAGTTCAAGGTGCTTCTAGAGGGCTTATAACTTTATGGAATGCTAAAACTATCTTTATTGATAATGTATCAAATGATTGCAATTGATAGCTTATGAGAGTTAAACATTATGACTTGTCTTTTTGGTTAATTAATGTTTATGGTCCTACAAGTACTGCAACTAAGAAACATCTATGGGATAAATTAAAGCAAATCATGGATAATTTGGGTCAAGAAAAAGTTATCATTGGAGGTAATTTTAATGCAATTGCTTCTCTAGATGAAAAGCATGGTGGTATATGTCCAGCATTAGTAGTAATGAAAGACTTCCAAAATTTCATACAAGATAATGCATTAGTAGATATAGTGCCACAAAATGGGAAGTATACTTGGACAAACAAATAGAAATATTTTCTTTAGATAGCAGAAAGACTAGATAGGTTTCTTCTATCTCCGAATTGGTTGGCTGCTGATTTCATCTTGACTTCTGAGATTCTATCATTTAATGCATCAAATCATTTTGCCATTTCTCTAAAAATTGGTCAAAATGCATTACAGTCAAAGCATAAATCATCATTTAAATTTGAATCTATGTGGTTTCGTCATCCATATTCTCTTTTTTTGATCAATCAATGGTGGCTCTCAACACCTTTTGTTAAAGGTTCAAGAATGTTTCAGTTATGCAAGAAGCTAGAATATATGAAGTTGCAAATTAAAGAATGGAATATTTCAATGTTCAAAAACATTTTTGTGCAGAAGGATTTGGTTTATAAGTAGCTTTCAAAAGTAAATGAAAAAATAATTTCTCAAGGTATGGATAATGAAGTTTTTGAAAAACAGAGAAAATTGTAAGAAGAATGGTGTGAATTATTATTGAAGGAAGAATTTTATTGGCATCAAAAATCTAGGGAGCTTTGGCTTAAGGATGGTGATAGAAACACAATTTTTTTTCATATATCAACTCAAATTAAGTGGGTGAAAAATTCAATTTTTTCCATACATGATAATGTAATAGGTGTGTTACTTTCTAAGGAAGCAGATATATAGAATGAAGGGATTAAGTTTTTTTCTCAATTGCCTTCAACTAACCAAGCTTCTTTTGAAAATTTTGAAAGAGTTAGGGCAGATCATTTTGAATTAATTCCTGAATTGATTTGGCAAGATGATAATGATAAAATATTATCTCCTTTCACCTTAGAGGAAGTAAAGGCTATTGTCTTTTCCTTATCACTTGATAAAGCACTAGGCCCAGATGGTTTTACTATATTTTTTCAAAATTTTTGGGATTTCATTTCAATTGATCTTTTAAGAGCAATGGAGGAATCAAGACTATCAGGGGGAATGCTTAAACAATTTAATGTCACACACATTGCTATTTTTCCAAAAATAGATTCCCCAAAAACATTTTTTGATTTCAGGCTGATATCTCTCTGTAATACAATTTACAAAATATTCACTAAGGCTATGTACTTAAGATTACATCCTTTCATCTCTAGGATTATTTCTGAAGAGCAAGGCAGATTTGTGCCAGGAAGAGAGACAGTTGAAGGAGCCTTAGTTGCACATGAAGTTCTTCATTCTATTGCATCACATAAGCTCTTGGCAATGGTTGTTAAACTTGATATGTTGAAAGCATATGATAGGGTCAATTGGCAGTTACTCATTCAAGTTTTGGGAAAATTTGGCTTTAGTCATAAATGGTGTAAATGTGTGTTTTCTTGTCTATCTACTGCAAAGTTTTCTGTGATTATATATGGAGCACTAGTTGGATTCTTTAGTTCCACACAAGGTGTTCGACAAGGAGATTCTCTTTCACCCTTTTTATTCATTATACTTGCAGAGGCATTGAGTAGAGTTGTTTCTAAATGTTATGAACAAGGTTTGTTGTAGGGTATAGTCATTCCAAGTACAAACATTTCTATCACACACTCTTTATTTGTTGATGATACTTTGATTTTTGGAAAATCATCTTTGGGGGAAGCAAAGAAAATCAAAGTTGTGTTATATATGTACACTCAAGCCTTTGGTTAGAAAGTAAATGAAATTAATTCTAAGATTTACCTCTTCAACACAAAGCCAACAATTTCAAGGCATATTTTATAGATTCTTAGTTTTCAAGAAGTAGATTTACCTAGTAAGTATTTGGAAATTCCTTTCTTTATTGGGAAAAATAAAGTTTATTATTGGCATAAAATAATTCAGAGTATTCAAGCAAAAATCAGTTCTTGGAAAGGTAGATGGCTATCTTTGTTAGGAAGAATATTAATGGAAAAATCTGTTCTATCATCAATTCCTAATTATTTTATGTTTGTTCTAAAGGCTCCTAAATCAGTTGTGGCACAAATTGAAAAGTTGATTTGAAATTTCTTATGGTTTGGAAATATAGATAATACAAAAAAGGTTCCCTTGATATCATTAGAAAAGATATGTATGGATAAGTTACAAGGAGGAGCAATTCTGCACAATATTGCATATACGAATCTCTCATTGGGTGCTAAATTAGTTTGGCATATGTATACACAACCAAATAGCCAAATAAGAAATGGTGCAAGGTCATGCAAGCAAAATATCTAGATAACCTTAATCCTTCTAGAATTCTCATTGTGTTAAATCCGTCTTCAGGCTCACAAATGTGGAATTTTCTAATTTCTTGCAGGAAATATATAGTGTCTCATCTAACATGGGAAGTTAATAATGGTGAGGAAGCCTCATTCTGGAAAGATTCTTGTAATGGTCTCTAGCCAATCGGTTCTTTTCATGATTTTCATTATATTGAAAACATTTTAACTTCTTTGTGGGGTGATAAGGTTAAGGATTATATTGATTAGATTGACATATCATCTCACAAGGTTATTTGGAAAGATTTGTCACATTGCAATATTTCACAAGCACACATAATGCTGCTAAAGAAAATCTTGGATAAAAGATTAGTTTACTTATCAAATGAAAATGATAAGTTAAGGTGGGCATTTTCTAAATTTGGTCAATATTTAGTCAGAGATGGTTATAGAGAAATTTCACGAAATGTTATGTAGATCGAGTGTCAAAGGCCTTATACATTTTGTTGGAATTCTATGGTTTTACCTAAAGCTAGTTGTTTTGCATGGCTTGCAATTAAGAACAAGATGCTGACAAGTGACAAATTATCCAAATTGGGAATTGCAGATCCATTTAAATGTGTTATGTGAGAAGCATTTTGAAGACATAAATCATCTCATTTTGAACTATGAGGTTTCTCAAGCATGCTAGTCCTTTGTTCAATGCAAATTGAATTGGTGTACACCTTTATCTAACAAATTGTGGGATATTTTCTCAAGCTGACCATGTTTATTTATCAATTATTTTTTTCCTGCATATAGAGAATTATTCCAACAATGGTGGTGTGGGTAATTTGGTGGGCTAGGAATAAATATATTTTCAAGAAAGATAAATGTGTTATAGAAAGCTTGTTGCTTGGGTTAGAAACTTCTACATCTGAGGTAGTCAACAGTTATGTGTATAGGACAAAAAGAGTAGATGTTGCATTTATATATTTGGATTCAACATTACTATGTCAGTGGCCTCAAATTACTCTGCCATTTAAAGGAAGACAACTTCAACTACCTCAGACTAAGGTTAACTAGGAAAAGGTAATTTGGAAACCTCCACCTCAAGGTTGGTATAAGTTAAATTTTGATGGTTATAGTAGAGGTAATCTGGGTAAAGCTGGTGCAAGGGACCATATTAGAGATCATAAGGGTAGAGTTTTAATGGAAAAATCAATCAAGCTTCCAAATGTTACGAAAAATGTAGCTGAGGCCAATGCAATTTTGTATGGATTAAAAATGGAAAGAATGCTAAAAATTGCTAATTTACAGATTGAAGGAGTTTCTTTAATAATACTGAATGCATATAAAGAAAAAAATCATCTCAATTGGCATCTTCAATAGATGCTGAAGTAGGTATGGGCTTTATTGGATAAAATTAGCATGTATCATATTTTTCATATATACAGAGAAGGCAACAAATTGGCATATTTTTTGGCAAACCTAGGATTAGAGCAAGGGGAAGAATCAATAATACATGTAATTGATTGTAAAAACACAAATAAATATTTGTGTAAAATCATAAGCAATGAATGAGAACTGTAGGGAAATCACAATGAGCTTAGTTGGTATTTGGGTGGCAGAGGAAACAGGGAAAAGAGTCAAGATTCCAGTTTCAGATTCATGTGGGATATTATATATTTTAAATGTATTTTATTTGAGATCCAATTGCATCTGATTATGTTCTGGTATCAATAGAATACTTGAGAATTTAAAATGGTTAATGCAATGCTTTTAAGGATACATCTGAGTCAAAAGGAAAGAAAATGTTGAAGTTAGTGGTCTATTAATTATGAAATTTGCAAATGGAGTTAATGAGTTCTGATTTGGGAATTACACTAAAAGCTTCTCTTCAGTTAAATGTAGTGCATCTTGCTTGAGGTTCAATTGGCAAGAGAAAATATTGATACACACATATTGAGTCTATCTGGAATTGTGGTTTTTTAGAAATGAAGAAGTAAATTGTGTGATGGGTTACACATGTCAATGGTTCAATTATTTGAATGCATAGTGCTTTGTAAGTAATTCAACTCATTTGTGACGTGGATTAAAGTAGATGAATAAGCATCTTCTTTGCAAGTCAAAGTAATACAACATATGTGAATTGCAATTGCTAAGTGCCAATAGTATAGACACTTGTGTTGCTTAAGGGAAAATAGTTATGTAGTGACATAACACATGTTGAATATATTAAATACTATGTCAAGTAAAGAAATTCATTCTTATTTGAAAAGCTACTAACAAGTTGCAAAGTATAGACAAATGGGAGGTTTTAAGAAGAACAACTATTGTTTTAGATTAACACATGTCATACACTCAAGGTTGATTTTATTAATTTTGCATAATCCCAAATCGCATGTGTTTATTATGGAGATATCATACATGTCATCAGAAATGTACAATGGGTATTAGTTCGCATCATAATTTGTTAAATTGTGACTAAAAGGTTGTACACCAAGGTATTGATTCCTTTAATGGTTATTCTGTGTGATGTCTTTGTCACAAAGATGAGATTCAGATGAATCAGGTGGAGCTACAACATACAAAGATTTTTGTAGGGAACAATTTAAGGCATATAGAATATGCCTTTGAAGTACATCCATTATAGTCCTAAACTATGATTAATCCTCATGATATAAGATTCAACCTTCATTTTGACTAATATTTTGTGTCCTGTGTAGATTAGAGATGTCAACTATTATGAAAACTCACATTGCTTCCAAATGTCCAACCTGGGAGTGTGGTATAATCATTCAAAGTATAGTTTGTTGCGAAAGGATTTGGATTTGTAAAAGAGGCATATCTAACTTTAGAGAACCTATATGCGGATATTGTGTATGGAAATATATAGCTTTATTATAGGTAATGGCTATCAAAAATAGAGTGCCTTGTAATAATTCACTTCATATCTATAAAGGAGTGCTATGTAATGATTTCATTCATGCCAAGGTACATATTGTACATAACTTCTTAGCAGTCATTTTAAAAGCCATTTTTTGTTTGGATGTGAGAAATAAATTCGTGTTGTTTGAAATTTTTACAACAAGCAATTTGTATGAGTGGAGTGCTGGGAGAATAGTGTTTATGAGTTCAAAAAATTTGTCCACAAGTGGAGAAATTAGAGTACCAAAGCTTTTATGTGCAAAGTGTAGAAGAAGGTAGATGGAGTTCTACCCAATGAATTACAGAGTTTACATTCTGTTCAATGAATGGGAGATGACAATATCAAAGGAAATAGGAGATGCAGAGCTTCATTTAGTCTTCAGGGATAATTGTGCAACATTCATTAAGCATATTAAAGGATAATAGGTGAAGAAATCATTGAACCAAAGGTGAAGCGGGTAATATATCCATCCCAATTTCTATCTGTGTTCATATCAAATATTTTAGACTTGCTTTAGGATGTAAGACTTGTGGAATGATAATTAATAAAGTTGTCAAGAAGACTTTTTGCCAAGCGGTTTTTTCTCCAAAGCCTATCAAAAGTATGATCTATGGAAGGTTCATGGTTATGTTGGTGGCCTATTTCCTAGGCACTTCTTATTGCACCAAATAACATTCTCAAAGTTGTTTGTAGCAATCAACAAATCGCTCTCCCAATAGAATTCTAGTCTTATGTTGAATGTTCTTCATAGGTATGCAATTGAGTTTGATGATGATTTAATAGAAAAAAATAAAGTTACTGTGTAGGCTATCATGGTCCTCTTGGTTCATGTTCATGATCCTCCACTGCCGCCTCAAATGCCAGTGTTGCAAGATGAGAATAGTTTTCATATATAAAATGATGCTTGCCATAATCAAGTGGCTGAAGAAGAACAAGGGCACAAGGAAGTGACTGTAGAAGAACAAGGGCACAAGGATGTTATGTATGAAGGCTGAGGGTTTAATATTAATGTTGCTCCACAAAGTCTTCCAGAAGATGACATTATGGTTGAAGAGTAGGGAGAAAATAAAAACCTTGTTATGATGGAGGAATAGTGTGCACGATGATGTGGAAATTTTTGGCAAACAAAACATGAAAGTATTTTTGCTTGAAGAAGGTCAAATGCAGACAAACTTGAAGAATGTCAGATGTAGATGAAATGAATTTTGAATGAAGAAGGAATGTACTAACATGGAATCTTGCTACAGTGCTTTTTTGAGAAGATAACTGATATAAGTGCATAAGTGGTATGTGAAAACACATGCAATATATGTCTACATGCATTATATGTCTAGTAATTTTAGTATGTAATAGGGATGGGTATAAAGCAATGTAGATGATAATATGTGTTTGAAGTAGAAAAGCTTTGAGCTGGTACAAACTATATTATTATGGTAGATTACAATGTAATTTCAGTTTTATATCAATATAAATATATATAGGCACTAGCCTTTTGATAAAAATAAATAAAAATAAACTAGTAACTAGTATTTTAAATGTATGTTTTTCTAATGTGCTCTTAATTACAATAGCTATCCAACTTGCATTCTCAAATAACAAAAAAATCAATATCAATGAGTTAACTAACTTGATAATGTTTCCATCTACTTCTACTAGGTCTCTAATCCCAGCCATTTAAAAAAAAAATAGTAACTCATCTTATCGATCAAGTAATAAAAACTTCTTGATGATTTTCTATTATTTGTTTATTGAGGATACTAAAGATAAGTCTTAATGTCATCCACTTGACAAAAATCTATTTTATGAACCATGTTATATTGTTATTAATTGAAATGCAAATGAAATATCAATCACTTTTATATGTCCAATGAAATTAAGTGTCTACAATAAGTATATGAAATGATTCAATAGGAGTTTATATATATACACACATATATATATATACATATATATATACATATATGTATATATATATGTATATATGTATATATATGTATATATATATGTATATATGTATCTATATGTATGTATATATATATGTATATATATATGTATATATATGTATATGTTATATATATATATATGTATAGATATATATGTATACATATATATACATATGTATATAATACATATATATATATATATATATATATATATATATGTATATATATATACTATATATATTAATATAGATCTGAGACAGAAGGTTTTGGAAACAATCAACGCATTTTTTTTAAAGTAACATAACTTATACGTAATATACAAGTTAAGTCATGACATGAATTTCATTTAAGTAGATTCACTAACACATACATCCCTTGGGGTACACGAAGTAGTCATTACGGAACTTAGATCCACACAACGCGATAAAGAATAAAAGCCAAAGATATAATCCATAACAAAGTAAACATTAACAAATGTAACACATACATGAAAATTCATTTGATAAGAAACCATCTGTGTATGCAAATATAACATATACATGATTAACTCAACACATTGAATAACAAGCGCCATGGCCAATAACCACACGGGTTTAACGTTATTTTAGTACAATGTTCAAGATGTACAATTCTACAAAGTGTTTCCAAACATAAATGGAAACCATACACAAGATAACATGATACAAATGAATAGATGAATACACAATATCATAACTGGCTCCAAGACAAATACAACTCTGGAGTCTTCCGCAATAGCACCAAAATGCACCTCTCGATCCTCGACTGGGGACCCAATGGGGTGCTTAGCACGTTCCACCTGACCATGTGAGTTCGAAGACCCACCCCCATGCTAAGGAGCTGACAAGAAAGAGACCTCAACCAAGAACATCCAAACAGGGAACCACAAGACTCAACGTCATCAAAGTATCATAAAACTCAAGAATTACAATGACGAAATCAACAACATCCAAGAGTCAACATAATAACTTAAGGTCATAAATCTCATCACATAAATCAAAGCAATGACCAATAAACAAGTAACCAAAGGATGATCATGAAACACTTGCAAATCAAACTGAATTAATAAACATAATACAATTCCAAATTGCAATTAAACCATACAATAACATCATATCACAGTACCATAAGAGTACAAGGTCATAATTCAAATATCAATGAGATCATACAAGACCACAAAGTACACCAAAGATGTATCAAGGCAATACTCCATAAATCGATAAAAGTCCATTCAACCACAATCTAAACCAACTCCCATAACATACTTCTAGAGGAACACAATAAAGTAAAACACATGGGCAACTAGGGGAGAGTGTCATCACATAGTCCTACATGGGCTATCCGTGCTCTTCCTCCCAACTGGAGGCACTAGGTCCCATCTATGGCCTCTGTGCCCTTCCTCCCAACTGGAGGCACCGGTCCATAGGGTGACTCATGCGAGCCATAAACCTCTCACGAGGGCGAGGTCCACGACCTTGCGGAATATGACCTTCTGACCTTCCATTAGTGCAGGAAGCACTAATGAAGACGAGGCATCCATTTTTAAATCTTATAATGATATTACTACCCAACCCTCCTAAGTTAATTATTAGGTTTTCACTTAATTACTAACTCACTCGTGGGTTATCCTGTGCCCTTCCCCTTAAACGGGGCACCGACACCCACGAGGAGCCACTCTCCCTAGAGACCCAACAACATAAAAACCAAGAAACCAAGGGTTGTACCATCATAATTTAAACAAAGAATCACAACATAAAAGCATGCGAGGCATTACCCATCTCGCTAACAAGTACAAAATCAGAGTCTCACAAAGTTTTGTACAACCCTTTCAAAACAATATCTTGTCATGTCAAGAGCACAAACAAATGAGGAACATTAACCAACAATAAAATCAAGTCTCTGGAAGAATCTCAAAAATTTTACACTAGGGTTTCCCCATCAAGAATTGACAACAATAATTGCAAGGCCACAAGAACTATTTTCAATACCAATATAATGAGTAAATACACCAAAATAAGATCAACAACTCCATTCAAACAACATCAACAACTTTGATACGGACTAAATCAAAAATCCAAGGGAAACCTCTATTTTCTCCTCTCGACATACCCATAACTCAAAGAAATTTTCAATTTGACTCATTAACAACTCAAGCAGAATCATCAATCATGACAATGCTAACATCAACCGATTTACCACTTAGGGTAAAGAACCAAAAGAAAACATATGGGTTCCCAATGAATAGCAACATAAATTAAATGAGAGAAAATCCCCAGCTCAAAATCAACTCACGAAAAGTCACATCGAACGGATCTATCAAAACAATCCATAAAACCACTTATTCAAATACAATGTATCCATTCATTCAATAAGAAGTAACTTGAAACAATCTAAAAAGAACATTATCTTAAAGATCAATCATTTCCAACATTTAAGGATATCATAATAGTGCAAAGTGAAGATATAATATGATGTTATTAAGCCATAAGACACTAATCACAAGTATACTCTTCCAAACACAAATTAAAACAAATATATTCCAATTTACACATTATATTGTTACTCTTAAATAACAACAATCTCCATTCCTAATTCCATCACTCTCTTTTTCTCAAGATTACTTAATTCCTTTATATAAAACAAGTTAATAACTTTACGATGATATAATTCAAGAACTCAATTAATCATCTAATCCATTTAATCATTCTCTCTCTTCTATTTAAATTTAATTGTTGCCCCTAATTTAACTACACTTTACATAATTATTTTTTGAAACATTTCCTTTTAGAAAAATCATTCACTCAAACCATTCCTTCAACATAACCTAAACACAATAAGTTCACATAGACAAAATGTATCCTTTCATTAGAACACTATATATATATATCATTAATATATTTTCTTTTAAACTTAATTTACTTTAATTCACTCATTGACTAAATCTCTATAAGAATAAGTACTTATTTATTTCAAATAAAAGAGGAAGATATCTATTACTCTAAAGTTACCCATATAAATACTAAATATTGACAATACAAGAATCTATGTGTCCCTCACATAAATAATACCCAATCTATATATAAATATTTACATACTTATACTTGAAAGAGGAATTATAAATCAGTCTACTTGAAAGATGGAACAATACCAAACTAGAGCTCGTTAATTATTTCTTTATTTATTTATTTAATAAGGAAAAAAGTAATATGTTCAGATGACTGAGGTACAGGACTAAGCTCTCGGCTGAGACAGGATGACAAAGAAATCAGAGGGATTATTTAAATCTATACACCCTACCATGTTCAAGTGTGCCACTATGACAGGCTAACAATGAAACCAGAGAGATTATTTAATTTACTACACCTTTGCAAGTCTAAATGTTGCAGCTGAGATGGGTCGCCAATGGTTTCAGGGAGACTATTTAAATTTGTATAATGTCTCAACTCTAAATATCGTAATAGTGACAGGTTGCCAAGTATTAGAAAGTGAATATTGGAATATGGAAATATCACCATTTACTTGCATTATTATCAAATCCCAAACGTAATTATCCACTCACTTCACTTAATTCTTTTCCTAAATTTTCTAAAGCAAATTAAAGGTATCTGGCTATTACAATTTTCGGTGGACATATAACATTTTAAGGCAGAAACTAAATTTTCTTTCTGCAGAATTTTTACACGAATTCAATTATTCTCTCGATGGGTTTTCCATAAGATATAAGATAAACATAGCCATGTTCTTCTCTAATCAGCATTATTACTTCTGAATTAAGCATTGGAAAGAAAGCTCATGAATCTATTAAATCCAAAATTCTCTTTGTGAATAGACGCGGTGAGGTTTAGCATAGTGGAGACTATGATAAGCAGTACTAATCAAAGTTTCAAGAGTAACCCACTAGAGTTTTCCTATGCTGAAAATATGACAGAGACCGAAAGAGAAGTAACTAAACTATGAATGCTAGTTGAAAGAATATGATTATCCATGAATGAGGTGATTTGATGCTTGCTTATGACATGAACAATCTTTCTAATTTTAGTTAATGAGTGAGGTAAATATGTTTGTTATGTTATTCCAAATTTGTTCAGAATATTTCAATGAAAATGAAATCTTGCTTTCCTATAACATCTTTTTGACTAATCAAATGATGAATTCTCTTAAAAAAATTGAATCAAGGACATAAATGGAGAATTCGACCATGAAAGGTTTTTGACAGACATCAGAATAAAATATAATCATCGAATAGCATGCAAACAATGAATATCTTGTAGTGTGAAGGTAAAACATATTAGATCATCTAGGCAATTCTAATAAATGCATTTTACAATTGCCAAAGCGGGTATAATGACTAACTTAAGTTCCATTATCAAAATGCTAAAATCTTAATACTATGCCTGATAAAGAAAGCAAGAATAAAGGGTCGATAAGACTACCTGTACCATAATAGATTTAGATCCAACTGGAGATGATTAATGCTCAGAGCTCGAGATTCTTAAATTACCTTGGTTGCTTTTCCATCGAATCCTGAATCCTGTCGTGTTGTTCCACCATTGCCCCTGCTAGTTTTTCACTCACTTCCCTTTCTCATTGACAGGATGATCCTCCTGCAACTATTTTTATTTTGCATTGTATATTTTGCTCCAGCCGAATAGATGGATCCCCCCCAGATGTCTCTTGAATTCTAATTTATGAGTTTCAATTATTGAAATCTCTGCCTCGAAGATGATGAGATAGAGGAAGATAAAGCGTATACCATCTTTTCTAGCTTTCTTGCCCTTTCCTCTTCCCAAAATATTATCACAATGCTTTATTATTATTTATTTTTTTAACAATAAACTATTCACTTTCCATTTCCAATTTGCTTTCCTTGCTTTTATCTTCAGTTCGAAATCTTATCTTGCCTTTTGTTTAATTTTTAAAAGAAAAACATATTACCTTTGATATTTTAATGAGTTAACTCTAGCACAATATTATTCATCTTTTCTATTTTCGTATTCAGTTTTAAATCTTATCTTCACAAGATAATTAACTTATCAATTATAATTAGGTACCAAACTTTTAATGACTTTTTTTTTCTCGCTTTTACTTTCATTCAAACTTAAGTACAATTTTAATATTTAATCCTCTCTAATATTTTCTCACTTTTAAATTTATTAATTGAATTTTTGAATTTAATCATTTAAATAATAATTATCTTTCCTCATCTAATCCGTTTACTTAAATAACTAACTCCTAATGATAATTCAATTAATGTTTATTATTGAATCTAATTCTTTATTTAATTCCAAATAAAACAAGTAACCTTATAATTAAATTAACTTTATTAATCAAATCCAAGCATATTATTAGTGTTATCTCATAACCTTAAAATTAAATTAAATAATAAAATCACCACATCATCATGACACTACTAAACAACTAATAACACTTTTAACAAATGAAAACGACATGACCAACCAACAACAACTTACTTGACATCAACGACGACCAAAACGGAGGGCACTACATCCTCCCCCCCCTTAGACATCGAATTACTCCCAGAAGTCGATCTCAATCATAAACACGATAACACAACAATATCAATGATCATAAGCACATCAACACCATAAATCAAAACATCAATTAAACGTCATCAAGTAAGCAACGAAAATTAAACAAACCAAAAATAAGGAAACGATGCCAAAACAAAAGTGCTGATGGGGCTGTAACCAGACCGATTTTCTAAACACAAGGACTAGTGATGAACTGGGTTGGGGAAACTTTCTTGTCAGTTCCTATTTTTCCACATCAATCCCATTGGGTGTTTATGATGCTCGCCTTGTCCTGACAATGCAGGTGGAATCAAGACTTAGTTCCTGCAATCCTGCATGCAAACAAATGTTGTGCACAATACATATATATCACAAATACATCATGAGAGGAAATCCCAGCATAGTAGGGCACTCGCGAGTGAGTGATACCACACTGTCCCTCCCACCAAACCACACATAATAGTCAAAACAATTCTAGTAACTCGTAAACAGTTTGCTTTTTATTAGTTAAACAATATTCGCATAAGGATGCTAACCATAAACCTAATTCATCTACCATATCAAAATGAATTACTATTTGAAATTATAAGTATCTATACCTACATATTACAATTACATTACCTTTGTCACTATGCTTTTTGAAGCCAACTTCCTGTAAATCAAAAGCTACACTAGAACATCGCACATTAGTACCAATAATTCAAGTTGCATCTTATCCTCAAGATACCATATTCTGCTAAAAATCATAAAATAATTATCCACAAAACCTCACATCTTCGTTAAAAATCATAATTTTCACACAAAGAACTCCACTTTAACCATTATTCAACACCAAATCTCACATCAATTTCAATAAAAAGGGTAAAATTTTACACCTTCACAGATTCAAGAAAACATAATTCATCACTCAAGGACAACAAAATCACAGATTCCACGCACATTTGACATATTCACACACATAAAACATATCACCAAGAAACACATCACACTAAAACTCAAGGGTCCATAGAGCATCCCCGACAGGAAGGATATCGGTGCATTGTGCACTACACCGAGGGTCCTATCCTTTCCCATCAGTTTCCTGCACCATCGACCCGACATCAGTTAACAAAAGAAACTCAGATTCACAACAATGACAAAAGAAAAGTGAAACTCAAGACTCAAGGGTCTAAGCGCAAGGTTACATAGTGAGCACACATAGTGCCCAGTGTATGAACATATGCTCTGATACCATGTTGTAACACCCCGTCATGCGAACCCCAAAGGACATTTAAACAATAATAACTGCACAATTTTTTTTTTTAAAAGTAAACATAACATACCTGTAATACACATTAAGTCATGACATGACTTTCATTTAAGTAGATTCACTAGCACATACATCCCTTGGGGTACACGAGGAGTCATTACGCGACTTAGATCCACACAACGACAATAAAGAATAAAAGCCAAAGATATAATCCATAACAAAATCTTGTTAATATGTTCTCTTACCTTCTCATGTATATCCTTGATGTGCTCTGCAAAATCTTTGGCTTTGACACTTATCTTCTTCTTTTGGTCCATCTTCCTCAATTCTGAAGTTGTTCTGGGGCTGCCTCCATACACAATATGGAATGGTGATCTACCAGTGCTTTTGTTTACAAAATTGTTGTAAGAAATTTTTTCCTAGGGTAAGATCAAGTCCCATCCCTTGGGTTTATCTCCTACCAAGCATCTTAGTAGGTTACCCAGACTCCTATTCACAACCTCCGTTTGCCCATCTGTTTGTGGATGTTGTGCAGAATTGAACTTCAACTCCATTCTCAACTTCTTCCACAAGGTCCTCCAAAAGTATCCCACAAATTTGGTGTCACGATCTGAGACAATACTCTTTGGCAGACCATGTAGCTGCACCACCTCTTTTAAGAAAAAATCAACAATGTGGACTGCATCATGGGTCTTCTGACATGGAATGAAATGTACCATTTTTGAAAACTTGTCAACCACCAAAAATACTGATTCATTCCCTCTCCATGTCCTTGGAAAACCAAGAATAAAATATATACTTATATCCTCCCACGGCCTCTTTGGTACAGGTAAGGGCTAATATAACCCTGTATTTTGGCTCACTCCTTTAGCCATCTGACATACCCTGCAACTCTATACATACTCTTTACATCCTGTGACAACTAAGGCCAATAATAATGCTCACTGATAATGGCAATGGTCTTATCCCGACCAAAATGTCCTGCCATTCCTCCACTATGCTTCTCCTTAATCAGGTTCTTCATCATGGAACTCCTTGAAATACATAATTGGCTTCCCTTAAACAAAATGTCATCCTGAATTATGAAATCTAGCCACCTTGTCTTGTTCACTGTAATAGGCTCCTTGCAAGCTTTCCAAGCCTCTGCAAAATCAAGATCTTTTGGATACAATGTTTTGAGTTCATTGAACCCAACCACTTGAATCTGCATCTATGTCATCAATTTCTACCTCCTACTTAAGGCATCTACAATCCTATTCGACCTCCCACTCCTATGCTTTAGAACAAAGGTATAGTTCTGCAAAAATTCTACCCATTTCATATGCCTCTGATTTAATTTTCCCTAACTATTCAGATACTATAATGCTTGATGATCAATATACAAAAAAAATTCCTTCAGCAATAGATAATGCCTCCATTTCTTTAGTGCTTGAACTATTGCATAAAATTCCTAATCATAAACAAAATACTTTCTCTTGGCATCATTTAACTTTTCACTGAAATAGGAAATGGGCTTACCTTCTTGGCTCAACACTGCTCCAATGGCACAACCACTAGCATCACAATCCACCTGAAACACCTTATTGAAATCTAGGAGGGCTAGAATAGGTTGCTCTATCATCTTCTATTTCAACAGTTCAAAACTTTTTGCTACTCCAGTGCTCCACTTGAACTCTTTTCTATACCCTCTCATTGTTTCAGTCAGGGGTGCACAAATACTACTGAAGTTTCTAATGAAATTTCTATAAAAACTAGCCAAACCATGGAAAGATCTCACCTCAGTAGTAATTCTTGGGGTAGGCCATTCTAGAATAGCCTTCACCTTCTCTGGGTCCATCTTAAGACATTCTACTTAGACAAAAAACCCCAAGTACACTAGCTCCTTCTTCACAAAACTACACTTCTTCAGATTAATCAACAATTTCTCCTCTCTTAACTTCTCAAAGGCTCTCTGAATATGCATCAAATGGTCATCCAAAGTCCTATTGAAAATCAAGATATCATCTAAATACACAATAACAAAACTTCCCAGAAACTCTTTTAGTACCTCGTTCATGAGCCGCATGAATGTGCTTGGTGCATTGGTTAGCCCAAAAGGCATGACTAACCACTCATATAGGCCCTCTTTGGTATTGAAGGTGGTATTCCATTCATCTCCCTCTCGAATCTGGATTTGGTGATAACCACTCTTTAGATCAATATTTGTAAAGTACTGAGCTCCACTCAAACAGTCCATTAGGTCATCCATCCTTGGCAGGGGAAATCTGTACTTGATTTTTATCTTGTTTATGGCCTGGGAGTTTGTACACATCCTCCACTCCCCATCCTTCTTTGGTGCCTATACTGCAGGTATTGCACATGGTCTCAGGCTCTCTCGAATCAAACCCTTTCTCAACAACTCCTGAACTTGTCTGTTTAACTCCTCATTTTCTACTGGAGTCATTCTGTGAGCTACCTTATTTGGTAAACTAGCTCTAGGGATCAAGTCAATTTGATGACTGATCTTCCTCACTGGTGGTAAACCCTCAGGTACGTTATTAGAAACAATATCTTGGAACTCATCCAACAACCCAAAAACTTTTATTGGCACCTTCTCACTATCCTCCTTACCCACTCTAGGAATCAATGCATAGCACACATGCTCATGCTTCATACCTTCTAAAAAATTTCTTCCATCAACATAACAGATTCTAGCACTACTGCATACCTTTTCTTTAGCCTCCTTCAGGGGTTTCAACTTGTGACAAACCCCATCCTTCATTAGGGAATAAGTGTTTGCATGGCCATCATGTATAGCTCGCCTTTCGAACTACCATGGCCTCCCCAACAACATGTGACATGCATCCATAGGGATGATATCACAGAGTACCTCATCATTGTAGCTCTCGATCATGAACTTCACCTGGCACTACTCATTGACCAGAACTTTGTGGTCCTTCTACAACTAGACAATCCAATACGGATGTGGATGCCTTTCCCTCTTCAACTTCAACTTTGTAACCATCTCCTTTGACACCAAATTATCGGTGCTCCCACTGTCAATGATGACATCAAAAAAATTGCCTTCACATTTGCAATTTGTGTGGAACAGATTCTTCCTTTGTTTGGGTTCCTTCTCTTCAGTCACCAGTGGTCTTCTAATCACTAGGGTTTCTCCCCTTTCAGCATCATCTGAATGTTTAGATTGAGCCTCCTCATCTGCATGTGCAACCCTTCCACGACCTTCTAGCCTTTTGTATGCCCTTCCTTGATGTTGTGGACATTCATAGGCTCGATGTACTTCTTCACCACACTAGAAACATGTTCCTTTGAAACCACCTCTTCTGGATCCTTGTCCAAATCTCCCCCATCCTCTACCTCTTTGATCACCATTGTTTTGATCACAAGGGTGGTAGAAGTTATCATTCTTTTGGTTTTGACTGGTAGCCACATCTTCATTTTTCTTCTCATCATCATTTCGGCTTCCAAAAGATCTTCCATTGCCCTTTCCGCTCTGAAATCCTTGTCCTTTTTGCTTGCTATCAAATATTTTTTTCAACTTCTCTTCAACTTTTAGAGCAAACTTGTACACATCCTCAATGGTGGTCATTATGACTAGTCTTAGCTCCTCTTGAATGCTCGGACGTAACCCATTAAGATAACGGGCTACATTCTCCTTGCTAGCCTTTGTATGACCCGTTCTAATGATCATCTTGTGAAAATATTTAGTGTATTCTTTCACAGATTTTTTTCCTTGCTTCAACCCTTGCAATTTCTTTAGCAAATCTAGCTCATAGTCCACTGGTATAACTACTTTTTCAGTTTCTCCACCATGCGATCCCATCTGGTGATCTTTCCTTTTCCTCTTCGGTTTCTCTCCAACTGGACCTCTTTCCACCAACTAGCATGGCCCTTCAGCTTTGCTTTTGCAAACTTGACCCGATCTGGGTCCTCTGTCTCCTCATACTTGAAATATTCTTCCAACTCATTGATCCAGTCAATCAACTCTTCCGGGTTTAGACTTCCAAAATAACTGGGGACTTCTGCTCTGGGTCTTTTCCCGATCTTTGAAATGGCCCTTATCAACCACATTTGGTCTTGATCAATTGCTTCTTCTTCCTCTTCTACATCTGAATCTTCCTCCTCTTCTTCATCCTCACTTTCTTCTCTCATTCTCGGGTTTAACCCTCTTCTCATCTGCTCCTGCAACACATAAATTTGTCTCTAGAGAGCTTTGAAACCCTCAGTCACCAATGGATCTCTTCCACTAGCATTTCTGCTGCCTTGACCACCTCTAGCACCACCATGCCTATTGGGCATCACTCTTGGATGCATCTTTCTTGACCTCGACCCACAACCATGGTTATGGTGCAAATTGCCTCATGATCGGTGATCTGCCCACACACTCAAGAAACCTTGCTCTAATACCACCTAATGAGGGTGAAACTCGAGACAAAAAACTAACACACCAAACAAATAATGTTATTTTATTATTCTAAAAATGACCTTCTTACATGCAGAGGATCTGATATCCTCAAGTTTTGGAAATATGCAAACTATAGAATTACAGAAAAACCCCTTTTCATAGTATGCGAACTTGTCCCCAAAAAGCTACACAAAAATAAAAAACCCGCCCATAAATAGAGCTCCCTTTCTAGTTTTTGAGCCAAAACAAAATTCAAATTTGAGTTATTGGCAGTCTGGCACTTAAAATTACAACTTGAAATTCAAATTTCAAAAGTATATTTGAAAATTAGTATCTTCTAGAAAGTGCGCTAACTTCCGAGAGCCATAACTTTTGATCCAGGACTCCATTTTTTGAACTGTTTGAACCGTTGGAAAGGTCTCAAAGTCAAGAACATGCTTAAAATAGGCTATGGCAATTTTGGAAAGTTTTGGGGCCATTTAGTGCCTCAAATCTGACCTAGAAGATTTTCAAGTGTAATTCTAGGAGACTAAAATTGCAATATCTTTCAACCCAGGAATAGAAAAGAAAAACCATAAGTAGAAATTACATTATGACAAAAAGGGTATCCAAAAATGTAAAAACATCTAAGAAACTACCAACATGAAATGAAACTCTTTTTTTGGGTGATGTAGGATTGCCCTTACACCACTGGATGCTCCTGCATCAATTTATAGGTGGGAGATACATAAACCTAACCAAATTGAGCTGAGGGGTGACTAACCAATTGGGTTGTTATGTGTAGAGGGTTTTACAACACTATGTGGGTTGCTTGTTTCTTAACACCTAGGGTTTTGCAACATGGAATTTTACTAAATAATTTGAATGTCTTGAAAACCTTTTGCTATTTAGATAGTATGAATGTAGTGAAAGGACCCTTCAAAATTTATAATGACTCTTAATTAGAGTAAAAATTGCATTTAAATTTCCACATATGATTGAAAAAAATGCACAAAATAATTGTAAATTGGAAAACCCAATGTGGGTTGTTAGTTATTTGTTTCTCTATGTTTAAATTTAAAGGGTTGTCTCACAAGGAGGAGTTGTAGGTGGAAGATACATAAAGTTAGCCAAATCGAGCTGAGGGTTGACTAACCAATTGGGTTGTTACGTCTAGAGTGTTTTACAACACTATGTGGGTTGCAGGTTTCTTAACACCTAGGGTTTTGCAGCGTGGAATTTTACAAAATAGTGTGAATGTCTTGGAAAAATTTTGTTGTTTAGATAGTACAAATGTAATGAAAGGCCCCTTCAAAATTTATAACCATTCTTAATTAGAGTAAAAATTGTATTTAAATTTCCTCATATGATTAAAAAAAATGCACTTGAAATAATTGCAAATTAGAAAACACAATGTGGGTTGTCAGTCATATGATTGTGCTTGTCAAAGCATATTTATCTTTTATAAGTTGTTCTTGACCACACCTTTGAATTTTTATCTATAAAAATGTTGTACATGATCATTATAGGTAAATTGAACATTTCCTAATTGAGCCTCAAGGTGCTTGATATCAACCTTCAAATTCTTAACTGCCTCAGATTCTTGCAAACACTCATTTTGTAATGTGTCTATGTTCCCTTCTTCATAAGAAACACCTTCCATTGTTGTCTTTATTTTTTCAACTTCCTGTGTTTTAGATTGTAGTTGTCTGTCAACACATTAATTAAACTCCTTTTCTTTTGATGATAAAATTTTCTTTTAATCTTTTAATTCCTTTTCTAAGTGGTTAATTGTAGTGTTTTTGTTGTTTTACTTCAGTTTTAGCACTTCCAACTATTGCTTTTGCATCTACAAGTTGACCAACCATACCATTTTCCTCATCCCCATTGCTATTACCTGTTATCACCCCCTGGTATTCCTTTTCATGAGCTTCTAACTTGTTTTTCATATCTTTTATTTTAAGCTTTGGAGAAGGTGCTCCCTCATCAGCCCTTAGGATAACACTATCCATTTTTTGGATAGAGTTTTCAATGTCTTGAATACTTTTATGTAGCTTTGTAGCTGCTTTTTGCTCACCTTTGAGAGTGTCTTTCTAATTAGGGAATGAAACATAAAAAATAGGGTCACCTAATATGGGAAGGTAGGTTAAGGGGGTATAATGCACCTATCTTTCTATTTTCATTAGAAAATGAGATCCCCACAAAGAATTGACTTACAACCCTTAGGTGATTCAATTCAATGGGGGAATATATTGGTTTCCTTATGATTGAGGATGGGGGTATTAGCTTGAACAACACTTATGGGAGAAAAAATAAAAAATAGCAAATCAACTCAATCATGCCCATTCAAACTAGAATCACCAATTTAAAGTATAATATAGACATAAACCACAAACTTTTGGTAGATCTAGAAATGGCAGAGTGATGTGTACTTGTCACCAAAATGCAGACTCTAAAGACTACCTAGGACTCATTCACCTATAGGTGAATGGGTCCTTGGGAAAAGGTTTTTAAAATATGATTTTACAATCCTTGGGCCATGTGTTTGCACTATTGATTCCCCCATATCCCATTGTTGAAAATCTAAAAATAAATTTGGGATATGATTTTCTATGGCTTGACAACAAAGGTGACAACAAATACACTTTTACAAAATTTCTCTTTTGAGATCAACTTTTCTTCAACCCATGAACTTTCACATGTACAAGAGGGGAAAAATTGTTTGTTTTTGGTGGATGGGGGTTTTCTTTGGTCAAACCCCATTTTGGTAATTAAACCTTGAAATGAAACAATGAAACATGAAAGTAATGATGAATGAACAATTTCTATGTTGCAACTCACCAAACCCTTGATTTGAAACCCTTGAATAGAGATCCTTCAAGGATTGAAATCTTGATCTTGATCTTGCATGAAATGGATTCAATGGATGTGCATCTTGATACTTGAGATATGACTTGAATGTTGAATTGGATCTTTGAAACCTAGATCACAATGTTAGCTCCAAAAACATGCATGAATGAACATAACTTTGACATGATGATCTTGATCTTGATTTCTACTTTAGATGCTTGATAAATCTGCTCTTAAATGCTCTTGAAAATAATATTTTCTCTTAGGATTGATCTCTCAAAAATTTCATTGAAAACCTCTATAGTTGATTTGATAAAATAGCCTTGTATTCATAGATATCTATCCTTAATTTCTCAAAAATCAAACATTACAAGTTGACATTGAAATTTGAATTTGGGGTTATAAAAATACTGCCAAAAAATATTTTAAATTTGGTTTCAAAGGCCTAGAGAGGACCCATTTTCTTATGGGTGAATGGGTACCAAGTCCCTATTCCTGGAACACACATCACTCAAGGTAATTAATTATGTGTTGGCATGAATTATTGTCGAGTTTCCCCTTCAAAAAATGTAATTTATTAGGCTTGTAGATGTAAAATAGGGCTTATTAAGACATAATTAAGTCCAATTTGATTGAGGGGAACCAAAACAAGTGTGAAAATATAAAGGAATACATTTTTCAACACTATATTTAGACCCCATTTTAGTGAGAGGATGACCTTGCATAAAACTCGCACTAAAGTAGGAAAATATGTGTCAAGAGGGGTCCAAGTGCACAAATATTTGATGGGATAGGATGACAAGGATCAAGGAGGTTGTACAATCCCCCGAGATCTAAGGTCCCATGTAAAACCAACATAAGCACAAAGGGACACATAAAAGATGTATGATATGAAGCAACAAGACAAGATACACAAACATACAATGTTAAAGTTAATGCAAAGAGGAAAGAAAGATGAACTAGGAAGTTGTATTATGCAACATCCATCAAATACACTCACAAGGATGTAAAATAACTTATGAAACACATGGATCCACATGAAATCAAGTTTTTTTATGCTCAATGGCCATGAAAAATATGCTCACAAGGGCTAGTGAAGTCCATTGTCCACTAGGTGAGCCCCCAAGAAAGTGAGAAACACACACTAGGTTGGTATGTACCCACAAAAAGGTGGTTGATGAGAAAGTCATGTCATTTCTAAAGGCTCCCATGTATCAACCATACAAATTTTTTACCTCCTAATAAATTTGATAAGGCACCACAAAAATGGTCACAAGGCTAGCAAGCTGCACTATGCTAGGCACTCATGAAAAAGGCTTCACTAGAAAGAAAGTTGTGTTATTCTTGGTGGCCATGAAAAAGTGGTGTAACTTAGAGCTTGAAAAGGCTAGCAAGCTTCATTATGCTAGGCACTCATGAAAAAAATTAAAATAAGATAAGGTATGTTCAAAGGGGTTTTGCTTAATTCATGAAAGGTCTCACCTTAGGGAACATCGTGTCTAATGTCTCCAAGAGAGGACTAGTTGAGGATAAACGATTCACAACTAGGGAATACAATCCATAGCATTATGACTAAGAGGAGTTTCACATGCTAAGAAAGGTCACACTCTTGAAGGACATCAATCCCAATGACACCACTAAGAAGACACATCACATGAATTGAGAAGACCACACTTTGAATAAAAATTTCATACTTCCTAGGAGATATATGCTATTGTCACTAAGAAGGGAACATGAAAAAAATGAATGGGGGACCATATGCTCCCCACTTAAAATGTCAACATACTTTCTATGTTGGTATTTTAAGTAGAAAGAGAGGAAGAGGTGATCCTTGAAAAGAATACACACGTCAAAAAACTAGTTATCCTTATCCCCTAATCATAGAGACAAAGAAAACCACCAAGAACTATCATGTTGCTGCCAAGGGATATATGGTTGAACCTAATATTGTACCACCATGAATGGTAATGAGAAAGCTACCAATGTAACATAGTGATGAGCAACATTATAGGATTAAAATTAGTATCAATTAGAGGAAATAGGTGCATCAACACAAGAGCACCACAATCCTTAAGATGTTGAATTTTATCACTCAAATCATTACATTTGTTATAGAATGACCATGAATTGTATGATATGCACAAAATTAAATTTTGTTGTAAAACTTCTTTTGTGTTTTTGGAGGAAGAGTAATCAAGCGGGCTTTGAGAAGACTTGACAGGATACTCTCTTGATCAATGGTAGGGGATATTTATTTCTTAGCACAAGATGTCATACACATAGTAGATGCTAAGGAATTAGATGAGGATGAAGATAAAGGTTGGAAACCTAGACCTTTCAAGTATGGTATATATTTATCTAGATTTCTATCATTTTGCACCATGTTTTCATTATATCCATGTTTAGAAAGGAGTTTGTATCCAAGACCATAGCATGCTTCCAAATCAAATGAAGAGATTTTATGCCTTTGAGAAGGGTTGGCTTCTTCACGAGCACACAAATCCTTGTTAAATTATTTAAAGTTATGTATCTTCCTCTCATGAGGGATGGGAGTTGAAGAGCCCCCATCACCACCATGGGGTGATGTTGTTGATGTAGAACCAAGTTGTGAAAGTGAAACACATGGCTGTTTTGGTGATGGGGGCTCTTCCATAAAGGAGGGTGTAAAATCTAATGAACCCTAATCCTCCCTAAAACATGTGTTTGAAGATTAATCATTGGTATATGACTCTTTGGAATTTGAGGGTGAGGTTTTGGAATCTTCTTTGAAACAAGGTGTAAAATATAATGGCTCCCAATCATCACCTAAGAGTTTTGTTGTAGGTGAAATAAAATTAGAATTACCATCAAATTGTATAGGTTCTACCTTTGAGGTTGGAATCAAAGTATTAGTGGAGCTGGAAGTGTTATGATCATGTTGAACTTGTGAATTATAGCTTTGTTCATCTACTTCAAACATGTATATCTTGTGGTTGTATTCAAATTTCCTCTCATGGTGAAGAGTAGATGGGACTCCTTTCATAGCATGAATCTATGGTGGGCTAGGAGAAGGTTGTATGAAAGAGGTCCTAGGATTATATGGATAGGGGTAGGAAAAAATATAGGTCTAACCTCAATGGGTAATGTGATAATTCCTAATGGTTGCCTATTAAAATTGTCAAAGCCATGAATATTAACATCAATGAGTTGAATAAGCTTCTTGTCCACACTGATTTTATCTAGGAGATCAATGCTACAACAATTAAGACCTGCTCCATTGTCTATGAGGGTGCACCTAGTTGCATTTTAATTAATGATCACCTTTATCATTAAGGCTTCATGTTTATTTTGGATCTCAAGTGAGGGTAATTCATGTTGAGGGAATGTGATATTTGACTTTGTCACTTGCATACAATCAAATGAGGTTGCTACATCAATCAATTTAACATAATATTGCATATCATTCTTTTGAAAAATTTCTTGGAGCATCCTATTGTATGTAGGTGATGTTTGAATCAAATCCCAAAGGGAGATGTTTATCAGAGTATGAAGAAGTTTCTCAACAAGATCATTCTCCTTACCACTACGCTGAGGAATGTTATGTGTGACCAATTGTGTGATAAGTTGGTTGTTGTGACACATTTTTACTAGTGAGTTACATTATAAAATTCAAGTATTTCTTGGAGTTAATTTATGAGGTCCTATGATGGGAGGTGACTTAGGAGGCTCACTAATTAAAGGAGATCTAATTTGTGCGTTCATATCCTCAACTGAGTTACCTAGATGTCCTTTTAGTGAGGTGAGATCTAATGTGAACTTAACATGTTCATAGAAGGAAGCCACATTACTATTGTTTGAAATACATGTATCAATTCTATCATCCTCACCATAATATTTCCCTAGTAGGATAGATTTTAGGATAGGAACAAAGAAATTTTTATGACATTCAATTGTTGGGTCTTCTAAGATATCTTCATCACAAATAGGGGAGGTATCTAGAGAAGAAAAACTATGATTTTCTTGCTTATAAATGATGGAATCCTCTTGTTTAATGATGTCTTCCCAAGTATGAGAAGAGAAACAAATAGGATTCTCATGGCTTTCAAATATGTGTTACTCTAACACCAAAATATCTTCT
Source organism: Sequoia sempervirens (assembly GCA_007258455.2). Lineage (NCBI taxonomy): Eukaryota > Viridiplantae > Streptophyta > Pinopsida > Cupressales > Cupressaceae > Sequoia > Sequoia sempervirens. The sequence continues at coordinate 338,256,278 of VDFB02193867.1, read as the reverse complement.
TCACAAATATGAGAGATATTGGGAGAAGAACAAACTTTATTGTCATGATTGTTTGTGGTTGTATTCTCTTTCACTAAGTTATTTTCATGCATGGGAAAGGGATCAATGAAAAATAAGAAAAGAGGAGAAATGACTTCATATTCATATGCTTGTAACAATAATTTCTTAGAGTACTCAACTAGATCTAAAAATAGAACATGAAGTATGATAACAAGAGAATTTTGTAATGAAAACATGATGTAATAATTGTCCTATAGATTTTAAATGCAACATTTTTTTCCAATTTGCAATGCCTAAACTAAACAAATGATTAGACCTAATGTATAAAACAAAAATTCCTGAAAATTACTAGAATGAAATAATGGTTTAACAATAGATTTGTGAAGTGTAGAAGACCAAAAAAATGTGCAAAAAAGATGGTTTTGATAGGACCTCAAGGAATCATTTTCCCATGGGCGAATGGGTCCTTGTATAGGGTTTGAAAAAATGAAAAATGCAATTTTTGGGTTATTATTTATGTTCTCCATTCTAGGTCTTAGACTGTGGTTTTTGTAACAAAATTTTCTAGATTTTGTTGTCTAAATGCAAGTGAAATGAATGAAAAATGATGAACAGTATGCCACTTTTTAAAATGCAATTTTGACTCAATTTTTGAATGTGAATGATGAAAAGTACAATAATGTGCAAGTCCAATGCAAGATAAATGTAATATGCATGCAAATTTTTGGATTTTTTAGATTTTAAACAATGCAAAATACAAATTTAAAACCCTAAATGAAATGCAACTAATGCAATTTTGAAAACTCTAAATCAAATGCAAAGTAATGCAACACAATGCAAATGAATGCAAATCCTAGATCTAGGGTTAGAATGGACTCCAATTTTAGAAATTTTGATGTACAATATCAGGTTCACCAAAATGAAACATAGAAAAATAGGTTCCACTTAATATGGAATGGGGAAAATGGGGGATGATAAACCTATCTTTCTATTTTCATTAGGAAATGAGATCCCCCCAAAGAATTGACTTACAACCCTTAGGTGAGTCAACTCAATGGGGGAATTTGTTGGTTTCCTTATGATTGAGGACGAGGGTATTAACATGTACATTGGGAGAAAAAATAAAAAATAAGAAATCAAATCAATCATGCCCATTCAAACTGGAATCATCAATTTAAAGCATAATATAGATAGAAACCACAAAATTTTGATAGATCTGGAAATGGTAAAGTGATGTGTACTTGCCACCAAAATGTAGATTTTGAAGGCTACTTGGGACTCAATTTCCTATAGGTGAATGGGTCCTTTGTGTAGAGGTTTAAAATTTATTTTTACAATCTTTGAGCCTTGTGTCTACACTCTTGAATCCCTTAGATTCCACTATTGAAAAGCCGAAAATAAATTCAGGATCCAAGTTTTTGTGGCTTGACAACAAAGGTGATAACAAATGCACTTTTGTAAAATTTCTCTTTTGATATCTTCAACTTTCCTTCAACCCATGAACTTGCACATGTACAAGAGGGTAAAAATTATTTGTTTTTGGTGGATAGGGGTTTTCCTTGGTCAAACCCCATTTTGGTAATTAAGCCTTGAAATGAAACAATGAAACAATGAAACATGAATGTAATGATGAATGAACAATTTCTATGTTGTAACTCACCGAACCCTTGATTTGAAACCCTTGAATGGAGATACTTGAAGGAATGAAATATTGATCTTGATCTTGCATAAATGGATTCAATGGATGTGGATCTTGATACTTGAAATATGGCTTGAATGTTGGCTTGGATCTTTGAAACCTACATCACAATGTTAGCTCCAAAAACATGCATGAATGAACATAACTTTGACATGATGATCTTGATCTTGATTGTTGTTGTAGATGCTTGATAAATCTGCTCTTCAATACTCTTGACAATAATATTTTCTCTTAGGATTGATCTCTCAAAAATCTCATTGAAAACCTCTCTAGTTGATTTGATAAAATAGCCTTGTATTTATAGATATCTATCCTTAATTTCCCGAAAATCAAACATTACAAGCCGTCATTGAAATTTGATTTTGGGATTATAAAAATACCATCAAAAACATATTTTAAATTTAGTTTCAAAGGCCTATGGAGGATCCATTCACCTATGGGAAAATGGGTCCCAAATCCATATTCTTGGGACACACATTGCTTAAGGTAATTAATTATGTGTTGGCATTAATTGTTGTCGAGTTTCCCCTTCGAAAAATGTAATTTATTAGGCTTGTAGATGTAAAATAGGGCTTATTAAGGCATAATTAAGTCCAATTTAATTGACGGGAAAATGTAAAGTATGAATTTCATTTGGATTTCCTCATATCATTAAAATATAGGCAAGTAGGAAAACACAGTGGGTTGTGAGTTAGTTCATTTTGCCTATTTAAAACTTAAGGGTGGAGAGTTCGGGGAGGAGTTGCAGTTGGGAGATACATAAAACTAACCGGATTTCCCTGAGAGGTGACCAACTAATTGGGTTGTTATATATAGAGGTTTTTACAACACTATGTAGGTTGCAGATTTCTTAACACCCTATGTTTTCTAACCTCCAATTATATAGGAAATATGATTGTAATGAAAACCTTTTGTTGTTTAGATAATACAAATGTAATGAAACAAACATTCAAAATATATAACAAGTCTTAAATAGACTAAAAATTGTGTTTCAATTTCCTCAAATCATTAAACTAAAGGCAGGTTGGAAAATGTTGTGGGTTGTGATTTTTATAATTCTACTTGTTCCAAGATTAAGGGTGGAGATTTTGGGGAGGATTTGTAGCTAGGGGATACATAAAACTAACTAGATTTAGCTGAGGGGTGACCAACCAATTGGGTGTTTATGTTTAGAGGGTTTTACAACACTATTGGGTTGTAGGTTTTATAATGCCTTGGGTTTTCCTACCTTCGATTATACATAGACAATATGATTGTAATGAAAACCTTTTGTTGTCTAGATAGTACAAAAGTAGGAAAAGGAACCTTCAAAATTTACCAAAATTGTTAATTACAATATGAATTGTGTTTGATTTCCTAATACATTAAAATATAGGCATATAGGAAAACACAGTCGGTTGTGAGTTAGTTCATTCTAATTGTTCAAAGCTCAAGGGTGGAGAGTTCAGGGTGGTGAGTTAGTTTTATGTTCAAGAATTTTTGAATTCATTAGTTGAAATCCACTTATAGCATCATCTCTCACTTTCTTTTCTTGCACAAATTCATATGCAATACAAAATATTTCTATTTTATTCACTTCTACATTACCATTTTCCCATTGCACATACTATGCATGCTCCTTCCTCAAATTATAAAGAGTGGGAAGAATCACTTTAGTTAGAACAATATATATCTCATTAAGTTTGATCTCATTTTCAAGTGTTTTTAGAGTAGATTCCTTTTTGATTTCATAAATTATTGTACCTGCTACCTCCTATTTTGCATTGTCTCTTCTCCTTTGCACATACTACACATGCCCCTTCCTCAATTTCTCAAGATCATGAAGAATATCTTAAGTCAACACATTATCTATCTCATTCACTATGGTTTTCAATGCAAGTGACCTTCACAATCTATTACAAGTGTGGTTTACAGTTAAAATTGCATTTCAAATTCTTCATATGTTTGAAAAATAAATTTGTATTAATGGAAAGAGAGTATGATTTCTAAGTTGCACATGATTTGTTAATTATTGTAATGTATTTAAAATTTCACTTTCTTTTTTTCATCCATAATTTGTGATGAAATATGTAAAGAACAAGGAAATGAGTTGAGATTTAGTGCAATGATGAAACAAATGGTTGCCATTCAATGTTATCTACAATATATCATTAGATTTATTATTTCTTTTGTTGGTGTAATTGAGCTATGAGTACTCATGCATTATCCCCATTTGAAAAATGTTTCAACCTATGCAAGGAAAGTAAATTTGTTAAAGTTTTGTAGTAGTTAGGGGGTGAAGATAGAAGAAAAACATGATTATAGACTTCAAAATTGTGAATGTTTGAATGGGATATTTTTATAGTCCATAACAAAATATGGGTAAGAAGTTACCCACATATACACGTGAACCACACCCAACTTGTGTTGTTGTATTTTCTATTGTGTCATTCATTTTATAGGTGGTAAATACATTTCATTCTCTGTATTACCATTTTAGGCCACAAACAGAGTTGCAGGTTCAAATAAACATTATGTTGATGAAGTTGCACAATTAGTAGTTTTTCATGTGTAAGATCTTATTTTTTTCCTCATTTAAAGTTATGTCAAACAAATGGTTTGATTAGATAACCTTTTTCTACACCTAAAAGATGTATTACCACCTACAACAAAGTGAACCTTTTTCACATCTTAGCTTATGTTCATTCACTCCTTTATTGATTCATTATTTTATCAGCAGATGCAAAGAATGTTTTTTTTTTCTTTTGACATTGCTAGCATCCATAGAAGTAATTACATATTATTATGCATGTTACAGTTATAGGTTGAACTTCTCATCATGTTATTCAACCTGCACTTTTTTAGTTCAAGCATTGTCATATGCACTTTTGTTGGTCATGTTAAGTCACCCCAAACAAAAGGTTTAGTATCACAACATTTCTACTTAGGTAAAATAGGTTTGTACACCCCATATACTCTGAGATCTTAGTTTAATTTTCATGCAGGGTTGTGATTTTACTTGCAGTCTTTATGTCCACTTGGAGGTTCAACTAGACACCGTGTTTTCCAACTTGCATTGGCTTACATCATGGTTGATAGGAAATCTTACACCTTTATTCCTTTCCTGATTGACTCCATTAGTGATTCATTATTTTTTCAACATATGCCAAAAACATGTTATTCTTTTGGCTTTACTGGCAATAATGGATGCACATTTTGTGACATAAAAGGTTGTCATAAAGGTTTTGGTTTCCCTCTAACCTTTCATCTCCATTAACACATACACACACACCACAACCAATGTATCTTCCCAAAATAAAAGAATTTTTTTCAATTGTAGAAGTAATTACATGTTGTTATGCACGTTACACTCATACACCACATACAAAGTTTCTGATTGAACCACTCATCATGTTGTTTAACCCACACTTTCTTATTTCATGAATTTCCATATGTGATTTTGTTGCTCATGATGTTAAGACACCCCAAATGGAAGGCTTGATATTACAACATGCCTACTCAGGTAAATGAGGTTTGTACACCCCATGCACTTTGAACTCTTAGTTTTATTTTCATGTGGGGTTGCAAATTTACTTGAGGTCTTTATGTCCACTTGGAAGTTCAACTAGACACTGTGTTTTCCAACCTTCATTGGCTTACATCATGGTTGATAGGAAATTTTAAACCTTTATGCCTTTCCTGATTCACTCCATTATCGATTCATTATTTTGTCAACAAATGTAAAAAATGTGTTATTCTTTTGGTGTTTCTAGCAGCAATGGATGCACATTTTTTTACATACAAGGTTGTTATAAAAGGTTTTGGTTTCCCTCTAACCTTTCATCTACATTAACACATACACATGCACCACAACCAATGTATCTTCCCAAAATAAAACATTTGTTATTGCAGTTGTAAAATTAATTACATACTATTATTCACGTTACACTTGTACAACACATACAAAGTTGTAGGTTGAACCACTCATTGTGTTGTTCAACCTGCACTTTTTAATTCATGAATTGCCAGATGTGCTTTTTCTACTCATGTTAAGTTGCCCCAAATTGAAGGCTCAATATCACCACATGTCTTCTCAGGTGAAAGAGGTTTGTACACCCCATATAATATGAATTCTTAGTTTTATTTTCAGGTGGGGTTGTGAATTTATTTGTGGTATTTATGTCCACTTGGAAGTTCAAATAGACGTTATGTTTTCCAACATGCATTGGCTTACATCATGGTTGATAGAAAATTTTACACCTTTATGCCTTTCTTGATTCACTCCATTATTGATTCATTATTTTGTCAACAGATGCAAAAACATGTTATTCTTTTGGCATTGCTAGTAGCAATGGATGCACATTTTATGACATAAAAGGCTATCATAAAAGGTTTTGTTTCCCTCTAACCTTTCATCTCCATTAACACATACACATGCACCACAACCAATGTATCTTCCCAAAATAAAACATTTGTTGTTTCAACTGTAGAGGTAATTACTAACTGTTATGCACATTACACTTGTATGACACATACAAAGTTGTAGGTTGAACCACTCATTGTGTTGTTTGACTTGCACTTTTTTATTTCATGAATTTCCAAATGTTCTTTTGTTGCTCATGTATGGTAGACCTGATTTTGTGTACCTGACCTTCAAAGAAATGTTTTACATCCATGTCAATGGTGAATTTTTCCATGGAATTGACAATACAAATATAGACTTGCATGCCAGGTTTTCTCCTAATCTATCTACAAAATGCAAAATCTATAGTGAAATCCTTTTGCTCATGGACATGAGTGTCGATGCAATAATGGAAAAATACCTCACTGATCCTATTTTTTATGGCATGATGAGTAAGAGAGATGAATTATTGACAAGAAAGGATGTAATGAATGCTTTAAAAAAGGTGCACTCTATTCACACATAGAAACAAAGATACAATTCGTCAAGTATCATAATGTGGAATACATAAGACAAGGATAACTTCTACTTTCAAAAACCCCATGGAAATGAGACACCTTTTGTTATCGGGGTTCAGACTCCATGGATTTTGGATATGATGGTTCACCACTCACACAATTCAGTCATCTCCATGGATTCCACATTTTCCACTAACAAATATAGGGTGAAGCATTAGAAACATTGACAAATACTAATTGGTAGTACTAATTAGTGAAACGAGGGGAAAGGGAAACCTTTGAGTTTTCACCTTAAAGTTTGACACCTTTCCCAAATTTCATTGGAATTTTTATGATGTGTGTAGAATGGCATGTGATGGGGGTTTGATGGATTTGGACAAGATATGTGATTGACTTACAACTTGATAGGTGATTCAACCAGCCCTTAACCAAATCTAGAAATGTTCTAAGGATGAAATGCAAGGATCTAATTGTCCTAATGATGCAAATTACTATTCTTATAAAAATACATAAGATTTGAGAAGTCACAAAAGAAATTAGACTATAGAAGGGATTGGGAAAGACATAGTTCACCCGTGATTCAAATTTGGAGCTAAAAGGGTAGGACATAGGTTCCCTAGGAACCACTATCTTTGTAGGGAAAATTTAGATCTATTTTCACAGTCCTCTGGTGTTAGATCAGAGCTTCCATTTCCCACTTGTACTTTCAGATCACTATTAGATAATTTTATAATTGAGTTTCCATGATTTTTCAAGGTGTAGGGTTTCAATTGCAACAATGAATATTGGATCTTTGATCTTCCTTCAATCCTCTTTAGACTTGGAACCTACACATTCAAAGAGAGAAGAAACGTCAGGCCATTTAGGGGCTTGCCTTAGTCAAACCTCGTGTTATTGTTTCTACTTCCATAATGGCAATGTCAATGATAAATGGATAAATGATAGGAAGGAATGATGAATCAATAAAGTTATACAACTCACCACCCTTTAATGGCTTCCTTGAAGGACTAAAGTCATACACATCTCCTCAAGGTCTCATTCTTACTTGCTTGATTGCTTGAATGGCTTGAATTTCTCAGAGACCTACAAAGATTACCTTCACAAACAATATGAAAACATAAACATGAAAATACATACATTTTGACATGATGTTTAAATCTTGAATTATTGCAATAAATTCCTGAAAAATATACTCTTGACTTGTTGAATAATTCTCTTGATAATTGCTTGATCATAAACTCTTCAATTCACTAGATAATTTATTGTTAATGTTCAAATGATGCAATAACTAGGTATTTATATGCTATTATTATAATTTCCTAAAAATTCAATCCCGATAATCGACTTTAGATATTTAAATTTCAAATAATAAAATGCTAACATTGACATATTTGGATTTGGAGCCAAAATAGGGGGACATAGGTGCCCTAGGCGCTAGTGTCCCAAGCCTATTTTTTGAAGTTTAAGGAGTTAGGGGCAAAGCATTAAATGAGAGCATTTGTTTTATGCTTGTAAATTATCAGAATTTGTTTTAAAATACATTGTGGAATGCATAATTTAGGAAATTAAGTGCTTAATTAGGTCCAATAACTTAAAGGGGAGCCAAACATAGTGTGAAATTTTCATCGGTGACAATTTATGATGCTACATTTAGCCCCCACTTTAGTGAGAGTATGAAATTATGCTCAAACTCACACTAAAGTAGAAAATATATGTCACGAGGGGTTTGAATGTACAAATGTTGAAGAGATAGGATGACTAAGGATCAAAGGGGAGTGCACAAGTCCCCAAGATCAAATATCCCATGGAAAGACAACAAAAGCACAAAGGGAAACACATGTATGGAATGTAGCAAGAAAAAATACACAAATATACATAATGTCAAAATTAAATGCACTAAGAGGTTATGGATAATCATGGGCTAGCAAGCTATGTTATGCTAGGATTTGCACCAAAGGTGTTCATGACTCACAGACTAGCAAAGTCTGATATTTACTAGGTGAATCAGAAATAGAAGGTAACACAAACTAGTGAAGTCCACTATTCACTAGGTGAGCCCCCAAGACAAAGTAGAAAAATGAAAAGCACACAAGGTCTAGTGAAGTTTGATATTCACTAGGTGTGTACCGATGACCACACTAAGGATTATACTCCTTGATAATTCTCATAAAGTGCTACAAAAATACTCAAAATGTTGTACCAACACAACACTAAGGTCAATGTGTATGAACAAAGTGAAGAAAAAAGAGAGTCAATGTCAATGCATCCCCAAGTCCAACATGTGAATAAAGTGGAGCCAATAATGCTAATATATGCCCCCACCTTAAAGAAATTTCTAAACACCCTATTGTAAGCAATTACTTTTAGTTAGAAAAATGATAAATTTCATGCAATAAAAGGTCACAAGAGCTTATTTGGAAAGCCCTATGCCAATGATATGTTTCCAAATAAAGCTACATCCTAATAAATATTTTCAAGGGAGGACAAAGGATTAAACCCACTATGATGCATTGTAAAAAAATGATTTTCAAAAGGGAACTTTATGCACTTGTGGATAACTAACAGGATGGAATTCATGGAGTGTAGCCATGGGTAGCCTAAATTCACATGAAATTGGTCTGATTTTCGAATGATAGAGAATGAGAAATCTAATTGTTTTGATCGAATTTTAATAGGAAGAGTGATCAAAACTATCATAGGGCGAGAAAAACCATTATTATTTTTCAACCATGGATTTGATTATTCATAAGAATCTTGATAAAGCTCATACACATACAAAAAATCCTTAGTGATCACATTCTCTACACATAGGATCAATGAGCATTCCTTGTATAGGTTTTTCATTGATACATTCGACAATGTAAAGAGGACCGTTGGGCACATGTATGGATTCACCAATATGGGTGAAAGTAATGTCAGGTAACATAACTTGGTTTGGCCCTTATGAGGTCGAACATCAATGAGATTGATCATATCTTGTAGACCATTGCCATTATTATTATTATTATCATCATCATAATTCTCATCATCACTCATATCATCACAAGCTTGCACAAGTTTGGATGAATGTGTTGCAAGTATGAAAGTGTTGTTTTCATTTATGTCAACAAGCCTGTGTTTTTATTGATGTTATCCTCTGGTGTTGCTTTGATGAGCTTCAATTTATGATTTAAATGTCGGGGATACTAATAAAATTGATAAAACAAGGAAATAGGGTGTTGCAGAGGTGTTCTAGTTTTTCTTTGCATTTCTTCTGGGTTGAAGATTTACTTGTGTGGTTTGGATATGTTTGTTAGAGGTATTTAGAGAGGGTATATCTAAAATTTGGGCTTCTGGATCGAGCTACAGTGAAAGATATGTTCATTAGTGTATGAACTGGATTTGCAGTGTTGTGTACAAAAGTGTCTAGGATAAATGTTCTTGCTTTGCGTTTCTTCATAGATTGGCTTCAAGAATTGTTGTTCTAAAGGAGAGTTGATGATGGTGTTCTCTTTCCTATGTCAAGAGGATTCATGGTTTGGTGTATTGGAATAAGGTATTCTGAGTTATAGAGTATTGCAGTGTCTGGCAGTGTTGTCTGGATATACAAAATGTTTATAATCTTCAGGAGTGGTTCGTTGTGAAGGAGTTTATTGGTTTCCAGGATGTTCTTGGATCATGAACATGTGAATTTTTTGTCTAGAAGTTTTTGATTGTTCAAAGGGAGTGTTTAATTCAAATTTTAATGTTTTTTCATGGGTAACAACTAACTTGGTGCTTACACTACATTCGAAGATGTTCAAGTATTGATGGATGTGTAGTGTTGCGTATGAAAATTATTTTGAGTTGCAATTAAGTTTTTTTTGGTCCACTTTCATTCCTATCCACTGTGATAATGTTTAGTGCAGATCTAATTTGAAATTGCAAGTGTGAAGCGTGCATAATTGACCTTGGAGAAGGTTTTCAAGGTTGAGGATAGTATAAGTATGAGTTGAGATGTTGAAGGTTGATAAGATAAAAAGGATAGAGGTGTGTGATGCAAATTTCTGAAGGGTAGAGTGTGAGTTTTAGCAAAGTAGTGAGAACTTCAAAGTGTTGGACTTTTGAATGTAGTGAGCTGAAGGTGTTTGTAATCATTCAAACAAGACTACAGAGGCGTTTGAGATATTGTGGTGGATTATTTTTTGTATTGAGAAGTTGTTCTCTATGTAATATTTCTCTTCTATCTTCTTTTCTTTCTAGGGTAGTGATCCATGTCTGTCAGCCTTTGTGGACAGTGCATCCTATTCTGCCAGTGATCCTTTGTAACTATTTTGCAAATACTTGTATTGTGAGCTAATCCTCACCGTGGTTTTTCTATCATTGGGTTTTCCATGTAAATCTAGTGTTCTCATGTGTATTATGTTGTTTCAGTTGTTATTTACATTTCATGGTTAAAAATTTTAAGGGTTAATTGAATGCATGTGGATTTGATTACTTTTGAGGGTTTTATGTTTTAATTGGATACAACTAATTCATCCCCTCTTAGTTGTATTGTTCCTTTAAAAATTTGTATTAGAGAAAGGTTCCTCGGAGAAAATATTGACCGCTTGAGGTACATTTGGGATCCATGCGAACAAGATAGAGAGCCCTAAGTTTGATGGCACAGACTATGCATTTTGGAAGACAAAGATGGAAGGATATTTGTAATCCTTTGGATTTGAGATTGAAAAGGAAATAAAGAATCAACATATTACACCTTTGAATGGTACAAGCATAGGTGATGCGATCAAGGCCCATGAAATAAATGGTAAGGAAAGGTTTATTCTTGTGAATAGTCTTTCAAATTATGAATTGGTAAAGTTATGAATCTTATGACTGTTAAAGAAGTTTTGGATAAGCTAGAAAATATTTATGAAGGAGATGATAAGGTTAAACAAGTGAAGTTGTAGAATATGAAGGCACAATTTGAGACCCTATGAATATCTGAAGATGAAATAATTACAAGTTATATGCAAAGGGTTGATGAACTAGTAAGTGCAATGAGAGGTCTTGGTGCACAAGTCAAACAACCTAGAGTGGTAAAGAAAGTTCTCAGATCTCTTCCTAATTCTTATAGTGAAAAGGTATTTTCTATTGAGGAAGTTGCAAATTTTAATACTTACACTAGATATTAATTGTTTGGCACAGTAACTTCATATGAAATGAGAAAACTTGGTTTGAAAAATGGTACAAAAGTGGAGACTGCATTGAAGGCTGGAAAATTAGAAAAGGTTGAAATTTCAAATGGAGAAGATCTTGATGATGTGGAAGCTAGCTTTGTAAGAAGGATGAAAAAGGCACTGTTAAGTACAAATGTAAACGACCTTTCAAATTTTTTAGCTGTGGAAATATAGGTCACTATGCTTCAAGATGTCCAAAAAGAGGCATGAACGATAAAAGTAAGGAGAACAAAGGAAAGATGATTAAGAGAAGTTACCATGTTAGAGAAGATGTTGGTATGTTTTATGATGAATTTGATTATGGATATGATGAATTTGATTATGGAGATGATGATGAATTCTTTTTCTTGGCTTTAAAAGAAGAATCTACTTTTGCGAACTTTGAAAGTTGTGTGAAGGAATTTTTTCTTCAAAAGAAGGATAAGATTGAAGGTACTTTGGTATCTGCTTTTCATGCTAGACAAGATAAGAACTACTGGGTTGTTGATAGTGGCTACTCTAATCACATGACTAGAGACAAAACTAAGTTTGTTAACTTGAAAATTATGATGGAGGATTAGTTAAATTTGGAGATGATTTAGGAGCTAAGATTTATGGAATAGGTTCAATCAGTTTTGATAGCAAGCATAATATTTTGAGTGTTGGACAAATGCATAGAAAAGGGTATAATCTTGTGTTTCAGGATGATGGATGTGTGATTACAAAAGGATCTAGAACTGTGATTGTTGTTGGTAAGAGGACAAATGGAAATATATATCAGCTCAAGGGTGTTGATGGTCATTGCTTTATGACTCAGATTAATGATAGTTGGTTATGGAACTGAAGGATGTGTCACATGAATTTTGATAATATGGTTAGAATTAGTTCAGTTCATGCAGTAAGAGACCTACCAAGAATCACAAAGCCTATCAATTCCATTTGCAAAGATTATCAATTAAAAAAATAAACAAGGAGTAGTTTCAAAGGAAAATAGCAATGTACTACCGGACTACTGAAATTAATACAGATATTTGTAGTTCTACAAGGGTGATAATTCTTCAAGGTGAAATGTATTTCATGCTTTTCATTGATGATTACTCTAGAATAACATGGGTTACTTTTTTTAGAGAAAATTATGAAGCTCTAGATATATTTAAAGCATTTAAAGTTATGGTTGAGAATGAAATTGATTTGAAGATCAAATATTTGAGGTCTGATAGAGGTGGAGAATTCACCTCCAATGAGTTTAACATGTTTTGTGAAGATCATGGAATTATACAGAGGCACCTGTCTACCCCTATAACTCCTTAGCATAATAGATTTGTTGAAGGAAAATTAGGATTGTGATGAAAGAAGCTAAATTACTAGAAGCCTATTGGAGAGAAGCAATTGATCATATTGCTATTTACATACTCAATAGAGTTCAAACCAAAGCTAACAACACAAAAACTCCATATGAGTTATGGTATGGAAGGATTCCTACAATCAAGAACTTTAGAGTATTTGGAAAGAAATGCTATATTAGATGATATGAAGAAAACTTGGGAAAATTTGATGCAAGGTCTAATGAAGGTATCTTCCTTGGATATTCTACTAAAAGAAAAGCTTACAAATGTTACAAAAAAATGATAAGAAATACTATTGAAAGTACAAATGTCAAGGTTGATGAAAATTTATAGATTTCAATTGTTATAGATGGATATGTGTTAGATAAACTTGCTTGTAGAGAAGAAGAAGGAAAAGCTAAGGAAAAGGAAATGTATAATGAAGAGGAAAAGCTAGAGAAGATAAACTTGCTTAGTGAGTGAGGCATGCAAAGATGAATATTGGATGAAGGAAATGAAAGAAGAGTTGCAACAAATTGAGAAAAATCAGACTTGGGAACTGGTTCCTAGACCTGAAAATAAGAATATAATTGGAACTAAGTGGATATTCAGAAACAAACTGAATGAAAATGGAGAAGTGGTAAGAAATAAAGCAAGGCTTGTGTGTAAGGGTTACTCACAAGTAGAAGGAATAGAATTTGAGGAAACATTTTCCCTGGTAGCTAGAATGGAAGCAATCAGAATGTTTTTGGAATTCACAACACATAAAGACTTTAAAGTGTATCAGATGGATGTGAAGTTTGCTTTCTTGAATTGAGAACTAGAAGAAGAAGTTTACATGGAACAACTAGAAGGATTTTAGTTATCAGATCAAATAGACATGGTTTGCAAATTGAAAAAGGAATTGTATGGATTAAAGCAAGCTCCCAGAGCTTGGTATGCAAGATTAGACAAATATTTGATACAACAAGGATTCAAAAAGGGCACCACATATAGTAATATTTAATTCAAATTTGAGGAAGATAAAATATTGATAGTGGTTGTGTATGTGGATGACATTATCTTCAAAGGAAATCAAGATACGTGTAAGAAATTTGCAAGAGAAATAAAGAAAGAGTTTGAGATGTGAATGTTTGGGGAGATGAATTTCTTCCTTGGGCTACAAATCAATTAGATAGATAAAAGGAATTTTCATTTCACAATCAAAATATGTCAAAGAAATGTTGAAGAAGTTTGGAAGGGATGACTCCAAACCAGTATGCAATCCTATGGTTACTAGTTGCAAATTGAGCAAGGATGATGAATCACCTAAGGATGATCAGAGCAAGTTCAAATATGTGGTTGGTGGGTTGTTATATCTAATTGCTACTAGACCAGATGTCATGCATGTAGTGTGTCTTGTGGCTAGATTTCAAGAAGACCCTAAAGGGTCACATGTTTTCATAGTAAAAAGGATATTCAAATATTTAAAAGGCACTCTATATTATGGCTTATAGTATCCAAAAGATATTGATTTCACATTAATTACATACATAGATGCAGATTGGGTTGGATGTGTTGATGACAGGAAAAGTACAAGTAGTGGTGCATTCTTTCTTGGATGCATATTAGTGGCATGACTAAGTAAGAAGCAAGATTTAGTTTCTTTATCTACTACAAAGGCTAGGTATATTGCAGAAGCATTGTGTTGCACACAAGTATTGTGGATGAGACATACATTGAAGGATATCAGAGTAATATATGATGAGCCTATTTCCATCTTTTGTGATAATACAAGTGCAATTAACATTTCAAAGAATCCAGTGATGCATTCAAGGACGAAGCATATATCAATCCGATATCACTTTTTAAGTGAAAAATCTATGGAGAATGAGGTGAATCTTGAATATGTATCTACAAAGGACCATATTGTTGACATCTTCACTAAGTCTCTTCCAAAAGATACTTTTGAGCATCTTCGAGGGAAGTTGGGGGTTATTGCCCCTCCTTTGAACTCGATGCATATGGAGATGCATCATTCCAGTGGATCTATGGATTCATTGTTTATCTGGACTGATGTTGGTAGCTACCTCTTAGGGGGAGTAGGTAGTAACATTGTTGTAGTATGAAATTTATGTTGTCATGGTGCAAAGATTGCTAAGTTGATTGGTGTGTACTCCTAAGGGAGAGTATTCAAAGTGGTTGCAAGTACCTTGGTTCTATGTCAAAAGGGGAGAATAATACAAATACCTTATCCTTTTCCATTATGTCAAAGAGGGGGAGAGAAGTCATGTGAAAAAGGAAAATGAAGTCATGTGAGAGAGAGACATCGTGTAAAAGAGAAAAGCAAAGTATCAAGGAGAGAGAGTGTAATGAGATAATTGTGTAACGGGGAGAAAAGAGAAAAGGAAATAAGTATGTTTAGAGCTATTGTGTCTTTGATGGTTTTTCATATCTTGTGTTTCCATCAATAATAAAGGGGGAGATTGTTGCAAGTATGAAGGTGTTGCTTTCATTGATGTCAACAAGCTTGTGTTGTCATTGATGATAATAGTGCAGTGGTTTAGAAGAGATTGTTGCTTTGATTAGTTGCATTATGTTGTCATTAGTTAAGTTGTTGATTTTAACCTCTATTTTTTATTTGGCAAGCTTCTATTTATGATTTAGATGTCGAGGATACTGAGGAAATTGATAAAATAAGGAAACATGGTGTTGCAGATGTGTTCTGGTTTGTAGAGGTATTCTGGTTTTGTTTCACATTTCTTCTTGGTTGAAAATCTACTTGTGTGGTTTGGATATGTTGGTTAGAGGTGTTCAGAGAGGGTATATGCATAATTTGGACTTCTGGATTGAGGTACAATGAAAGATACATTCATCAGCGTGTGAACTAGATTTGTAGTGTTGTGTACAAAAGTGTCTAGGAGAAATGTTCTTGCTCTACATTTCTCCACAGATTGGCTTTAGGACTTGTGGTTTTGAAGGAGAGTTTATGATGGTTGTTGGATATTGTTGATATTTGGTTGTCATTGATGTCAACACTATTTCCATTAATGTCTTTAAGGTTGTATATGTCGAGGATATTGAAAAAATTGTAATAAAATAAGTTGCAAGTTGTTGGTGATGCATTGGAGTTTAGTATGGTGGCTAGCTCAGTATATTGATGATAAGAGGTTGTGGATTAAATGGTTTGTTGACAAGTATATCTAGTTTATCCACATGAAGTTTTAGAGGTTCACATGAAGATTTGATTGAGTTATGAGTATTTTTGTTTTGACAGTTGTTCTGTTGCTTTAGTTGGTGTTCCTGAAAGAAGGTGATGTGATTCTAGTAAATTGATTGTTGTGGATGCTTCTATGGTGATTCATGATGCTTGTGGATGTTTCTAGATCATGCTCTAACTATGTTGTTGTGCTCGCAATTGGTGATTTTCTTTTGTGTTCATGTTTTTCATGATCATGGTTGACAGGGTGATTGTAGCATGTTGTGGATCTTCAAGGCATAATTTTTGAAGGTGTTCCATATTTTAGGTGTGGTGTGCGATGTATGCTATGTGCTAAGTTCGAATAATGTTCTAATCTTTTGAAGGAAAAAGTAAAGTGTGAAGAAGAGTGAGCAGATGAAAGTGTTTACATGCTTAACTAGAACTATAATAAGGCATTAGAAGATGCTATTTTCTTAGTTCAAAATCTTCTAGATGTAATCCGAATGTGACTGTAAGACAGTGAGTCTTCTTTTGGGTAGTAAGCCTTTTGTATTTGAGCAGTGAGCTCTAGGCAGTGTGCCTGAAAGCATGTGCATTCCCCATTTATAATATTTTTATACTTTTAACAGGGTATAATCTTGTGGATTAACCTCCACTGTGGTTTTTCCCCTAATAGGGTTTCCATGTAAAAAATATTGGTGTTATGTGTGTTTTGATGTGGTGATGGTTTATGCTTTCATGTTTATTTATCAGATTTGAGAATAAGTTTAATATATATAATTTCTTAGATAGCTGATTCAACCCCCCTCTTAGTTGTCTGCCCTTGTGTTTCTGACAATTGGTATCAGAGCAGGTTCCTCCAGAGAAGCTTGACCACTTGAGGTGATCCGGGATGGTGACATATAAGAAGGATAGTCCGAGATTTGATGGAACAAAATATTCTCTATGGAAGACTCGAATGTAGTGTCATATAAGATGCATTGGTGAACCTTACTGGACAATTACAAAGAATAGGTATATCATCCTATAGAATGGTACTTCTAGTACAGGTGAGATTAAGGAAGTTGAGTACAATATCAGGGCTAAGGAAGCATTGTTGAGTGCTCTGACTAATTCTGAGATGACAAATGTAATGGAGTTGAAGACTGCTTATGAGATCTAGAAAAAGTTGGAAACTTTGTATGAAGGTGATACCCATGTGAAGATTGCTAAGCTACAAAGCCTTAAAGGGAAATATGAAACGTTGAGAATGGGTGAAGATGAGAACATCACTTCTTTTATGCAGAGAGTGAATGAACTTGTGTGTAGTATCAAATGTGTTGGTGGAACATTGGAAGAATCAGAGATTGTTGCTAAAGTGCTTAGATCCTTGCCTACTGCATACAAACACAAAGCTGCTGCTATTGAGGAGATCCATATTGTGACAAATGTAACTAGAGACATGCTAATTGGTAAGGTTGCTGCTTTTAAGTTAAGTGAGTTTCATGAATCTCTTCCTAAGACAAAATCTTGCATTCAAAGGTACTATCTTCGGAAAAGATAAGTAGAGATATGATCTACGAGAAAGTTCTTCTAGAAAAATGTTCAAGTATAAGCAGGAAATGAGAGATTGAAGAAGAAGAGAGAAAACTAGATGAGCTTGAAGCACTTATTCTCAAGAGGGTAGCCAAAGGAGAAGGTAAGTATAAAGGGAAATTTCCTCTTAAATGTTTTTCTTGCAATAAGATAGGTCATTTTTCCTCAAGGTGTCCGGAAAGAGTTCCTAAGCCAAGACATAACAAGCCTAGATTCCAAAGAAAATGTTATTATGTTGCTAATGAAGGTTTGACAGATGATGAATCTGATAAAGGGAATTTAAGTGAGGATGAATGGGTATTTATTGCTATCAAGGAAAATGATCCAGTACCTACTGAATTTGCTAGTTGCATAAATGTGGAGAAAGCTCTAACTGCTAGAGTTGAAGAAAAGGATGAATGGGTAATTGATAGTGGATGCTCTCATCACATGACAAGTGATAAAAGTAAATTTGTGAGCTTGGAAAAGCATGATGGTGGTGTTGTAAGATTTGATGATGACAAATTTGGTGTAATTCGTGGTAGAGGATTTGTTTCTCTTGATGGTAAGCATAATACTGATGATGTTCTATATGTGGAAGATTTGAAGTATAATCTATTAAGTGTTAGATAGATGGTTGAAAAGGGATACAATCTTCAATTCAAGAATGGAAAGTGTAGAATATTGGGGAGTTCTAGAAATGTGATTGCATTTGGTACAAAAAAAGGGTAATATCTTTCACCTAAGTGCTACTAGTAAAATTTGTCTGATTGCTCAAGTTGATGAAAGTTGGTTGTGGCATAGGAGAATATGTCAAGTAAACTTTGACAATATTATTAAGATAAGTTCTACTCAGGTAGTGAGAGATCTTCCCAAGTTGATAAAACCTACTAATACTATATGCAAGGAATGTTAGTTAGGGAAGCAAACTAGAGTTTCATTCTGGAGCAAACAACATTGCTTGAATGAAGTGTTCGAGCTTGTGCATACTGACTTGTGTGGTCTTTCTAGAGTCATAATTTTACAAGGAGACATGTATTTCATGTTACTTATTGATGATTTTTCTAGATTGATGCAGGTTACTTTCTTAAGGGAAAAATATGAAGCTCTAGAGAAATTCAAGATTTTTAAGGCTATGGTTGAGACAGAGACAGGTCTAAAGATTAAATGTCTAAAATCAGATAAAGGTGGTGAATTCACTTTCAATGAGTTTAATTATTTTTGTGAAAAGCATGGGATAAAGATACAATTATCTACCCCATGGACCCCTCAGCAAAATGGAGTTGTGGAAAGGAAGAACATGAAAATTCAAGAAGCTGCTAGGACCATGATGCTGGAAGGAAATGTTCTGCATATCTACTGGAGAGAAGTTGTGAGTACTATCATTTACACTCTCACCAGGTACATGTCAAAGGTGATATGGATAAGACTCCTTATGAGCTATGGTTTGGTCATAAGCCTACTATTAGACACTTCAAAATCTTTTGGAGTAAATGCTATATCAAAAGAGATGAAGATATAGGAAAGTTTGATGCTAGAAGTGATGAAGGAATCTTTCTCGGTTACTCTACTAAAAGAAAAGCCTATTGGTACTACAATAAGATATTGAGGAAAGTAATTGAAAGTGCTAATGTCAAGGTTGATGAAGACACAGTTAGACCATATAGAATCTATAGATATGATTTAGATGATTAGAATGATGGTTTAGATAAAGGAAAGAAAGTTTAGACTCTAAATCAAGTTCAGAACATTCCCGTGAAACTAGAAAATCAATAGGAAGAAACTAGTGAAAGTGTAGAAGTGAGATCACAAGAGCCTGAAGTTCAAGAATATCCTAAGACTCCAAGGTATGTAAGACTAAATCATTCAAAAGATCAAATTATAGGTGATAAGAACAAAGGTGTTCAAACTAGGAGAAGAATTGCAGAAGAATACTGTTTGATCTCAAAGACTGAACCTAATAGTGTTAATGAAGCATGTAAAGATGAACATTGGGTGGAAGAAATGAAAGAAGAACTACTACAAATTGAGAAGGATGATACATGGATTCTTCTTCCTAGACCTAGGGACAAAAATGTAATTGGAACTAAATGGGTCTTTCAGAAAAAAATGAATGAGCAAGGTGAAGTTGTTAGAAACAAAGCAAGACTTGTGTGCAAAGGATATTCTCAGATGGAAGGAATTGACTTTGAAGAAACTTTTTCTCCTATTTCTAGGATTGAAGCTGTGAGACTATTTCTTGCTTATGTTGCTTACAAAAACTTCAAGGTTTATCAGATGGATGTCAATTCAACATTTCTAAATGGTGAATTGGAAGAAGTGTATATTGAGAAACTTGATGGATTTCAATTGATTGATCAAGGAGATATGGTTTTTCAGTTGAAGAAAGCATTGTATGGACTTAAGCAAGCCCCAAGAGCATGGTATGCCAAATTGGACAAGTATTTTTTGAAGCTTGGATTTAAGGATAATTTTGAGTACCTTAGAGGGAAGCTAGGGGTGATTACCCCTCCTAATCAAAATTAAGATGCATTGACTTGCATTAGTCCATGTATTTCATAGTGATATCTTGTGATCCAAATTGATGTTGTGTTGGCTGCTACTCAGGGGGAGTAGTTAGATGTTCAGAAATGTGGTTTAGAGCTTGTGTGGAGAAAGATAATGTTTATCTTTGTTATTGATGTCAAAGGGGGAGAAGAGTCATGTGAAAAACTATGAAAGAGTTAAGGAGAAAAGAGTCAAAATCTAAGGGGGAGAAAGTGCTAAAAGAAAGTTGTGTTGATGGTGTTTTTCACATCATGTGTTTCCATCAATTACAAAGGGGGATATTGTTGGATATTTCTGATATGTGGTTGTCATTGATGTCAACACTATTGCCATTAATGTCTTTAAGGCTGCATATGTCGAGGATATTGATAAAATTGTAATAAAATAAGTTGCAGGTTGTTAGTGATGTAGTGAAGTTCAGTATGGTGGCTAGCTCAGTATATTGATGATAAGAGGTTGTGTAATTAAGGGTTTGTTGACAAGTATATATAGTTTATCCACATGAAGTTTCAGAGGTTCGCATGAAGATTTGATTGAGTTATGAGTATCTGTGTTCTGACAGTTATTCTATTGCTTTAGTTGGTGTTCCTAAAAGAAGGTGATGTGATTCTAGTAATTTGAGTTGTTGTGGATGCTTTTGTGGTGATTCATGACGCTTGTGGATGTTTCTAGATTGTGCTCTATCTGTGTTGTTGGTTCACATTGATTGTTGTGCTCACAACTGGTGATTTTCTTCTATGTGTTCATGATCATGGCCAACAAGGTGATTGTAGCATGTTGCGGATCTTCGAGGCATAATTTTTGAATGTGTTTCGTATTTGAGGTGTGGTGTACGATGTATGTTGCATGCTAAGTGTGAATAATGTTCTAATATTTTGAAGAAAAAAGTAAAGTGTGAAGAAGAGTGAGCAGATCAAAGTGCTTATGTGCTTAACTGAAACTATAATAAGGCATTAGAAGATGCTATTTTCTTAGTTCAAAATCTTTCGGATGTAATCCGAATGTGACTGTAAGATAGTGAGTCTTCTTTTGGGTAGTAAGCCTTTTGTATTTGAGCAGCCAGCTCTAGGCAATGTGCCTGAATGCATGTGCGTTCCCCATTTATAATACTTTGATACTTTTAACAAGGTATAATCTTGTGGATTAACCTCCACCATGGTTTTTCCCCTAGCAAGGTTTCCACGTAAAAAATATTGGTGTTATGTGTGTTTTGATGTGGTGATGGTTTATACTTTCATGTTTATTTATCAGATCTGAGAATAAGTTTAATATATATAATTTATGAGACAGCTGATTCAACCCCCCTCTTAGTTGTATGCCCTTGTGTTGCCAACAATGTTTTTCTCTTGCCTATGTCAAGAGGATTCATGGTTTGGTGTATCAAAAGAAGGTTTTCTAAGTTACAAAGTATTGAAATGTCTAGTAGTGTTGTCTGGATAAACAAAATGTTTATAATCTTTAGGAGTGATTTGTTGCAAAGGAGTTTGTTGGTTTCTAGGATGTTCTTGGATCATGAACATGTGAAGTTTGTTGTCCAGAAGTTTCAGATTGTTCAAAGGAAGCATTTAATTCAAAGCTTAATGTGTTTGCATAGGTAATAGTGTTTACACTATATTCAAAGATGTTCAAGTATTGATGGATGTGTAGTGTGGCATATGAAAATTATTTTGGGTCCCAATTAATTTTTTTTGGGTACACTTTTGTTCCTATCCACCACGAGAATGTTTAGTGCTGACCTAATTTGAAATTGCAAGTGTGAAGTGTGTATAGCTGACCTTGGAGAAGGCTTTCAAGGTTGAGGATAGTATAAGTATAAATTGAGATGTTGAAGGTTAATAAGATAGAAAGGATAGAGGTGTGATGCAAGTGATGCAAATTTTTGAAGGGTAGAATGCAAGTTTGAGTAGAGCAGTGCGAACTTCAAAGTGTTGGACTTTTGAATGTAGTGAGCTGAAGGTGTCCACAATCATTTAAACAAGATTGTGAATGTGTTGGAGCTACTGTGGTGGATTCTCTATTGCATTGAGAATTTTTTCTTTGTGTAACATTTCTCTTCTATCTTCTTTTCTTTCTATGGTTGTGAGCCTTGGCTATGAGTCTTTGTGGACAATGCATCCTATTCTGGTAGTGAGCCTTTGTACTGGTTTTTCAATTACTTATATTGTGAGATAATCCTCATTGTGGTTTTTCCCTCATTGTGTTTTCCACATAAGTATGACATTCTCATGTGTGGTGTTTTTGTTTTAGTTGTTATCTACATTTCATGCTTAAACATTTTAAGGGTTAATTGAATGCATGTGGATCTGATTACTTTCAAGGGTTTTATGTTTTAATTGGATACAAATTTGATTCACACCCTCCTCTTAGTTGTCTTGTTCATTTAACAGAATGGTTTGGCATTGGATTGGTGTAAATTTACAAGTTTTTGTTAGGTGACACAACATACTTGTTTCCTTTGTCAATAACATCACTCAATTGGATATGATTAGAGTCAATGAGGTCTTGAATTTGATGTTTAAGATGTATGTAATGCTTTGTATCATGTCCATGTGTGCGATGATATAATTGAAAAAAGGATTTTGGGTTAAATCTTGGAGATATAGGTTTAGTTGTGTCCATGGGTCTAATTGGAGGTATTTGTATTAAGTTTTTTCTCAAAGGTTGTAACATGACCAAGTGAAGGGAATCAGGAAACTATGTGAATTTTCTCTCTTTCTTTAAATTGATATGGAGTTGAACTTATGGTAGTAACTTGTGGTTCAAAGTGATTAGTTTTTTGAAGTGTATTTATCTTGATAAAGTTCTTGTTTTTCTTTTTGAAATGTTGATAATTATGATGTACGGTTTTGGATTTCTTAGTAGGAGTAAATGAAGATGCTTCTTCATACTAACTAATCACATTCTGATAGTCATGAAGAGCTATACACAAGTATGTGAAGGATACATATCTCATTAATAAAATATTATCCCTAATACCATGTTGTAAGTTTTCAATGAATACTATTTGAACATCTGCTTCAGGAAGAGTAAGATTGATTTGTAAGTATAGTAACTAATACCATCCTATCAAGTCTATAACTTTTTCATGTTTTCCTTGTTTACACCTCATTAAACCAGTTAATGTAATTTGTGGGCCTATTTTTTTTTGGAAATGTTGTAGTAATGCATCAACAAGCTCATTGAACAAATGAATCAAATTATTTGACAACGAGCAAAACCATTCCAAGGTCATGTCTTTCAATGAACTAGGAAAGAGTTTATCTAGGAGCTTATCTTCAAAGATGAAATCACTACACAATGTCGTATAAGTCGATATGTGACTATTAGGATCTCCTTGACCGTTATACTTGTCAAACCTAGGAATCTCCATGTCTAGTGGCATGGTTTTTTTTTAAAACTTTTAAGTGACAAAGGGCTCATTTTGACATATTATGATAGTTTTTCATTTTGAACTTGGTCCAATGTTGAATTTTCTTGTTGGAGTGAGGTTACATTTTGTAAAATTTAATTGATGATTGAGTCATTTCTTGACATGTTTTTGGAATGTGGTGAATATGGTGGGATTGTGTAAGTGCTTGGTGGACTACTATGTTGTATGTTTATTAATGGTGATAAAATTTGAGATGTCATATGTGAGGAACCTTTCCAGTGTAAAGGCCTAAGGTTGGAGTTATGCCAATTCTTTGTTGTATCATTGAAGCGATAGTTGGATTTGTGTATGTAGGAATAGAGGGTATAGTTGCGGGGAGAGATATTTAACTTCTTTCTTGTCTTTGAGTGTATCCAAAAGCTTGAGTGCAACTAGCCATCATAGGAATATTCATGTCCACAATATGAGCTAGGCTAAAAAACACCTCTAATCCTTGGGAATCATTAATCATTTTCCTTAAGTTATCCACTACATACATTGTTTTTCTAGCCAAGGATTCAATACTTAGGTAGTCTTGCAATTAATCTAAATATTTGTCCAATTTTATTAGTTTATCTTCGGGAAAATGTGCAACAACAATCTCAACATCCATAAAGGTACTTGTTTGTGAATCTATCATTGGTATGGTGCGATTAGGGATCAAGTTCAAAATGGGAATGGTATTGGTAATAACTTGCATGAAAGAGTTGGGAAACTTAGGATCCACAACAGATGTAACAACATGAGATGCCATAAGTCTACAAATACATATCACCAAAGTATTGGAAATAGGGCATCAGGTTGTGAAACTCATAGAAGTTTCAAAACATTGAGCGTTCCCACTATGAAAACTAAACAGTTAAACAATCACAAAAAAACACTCATAAACAAAAAATAGAGAGAAAAAATAGATAAAGAACATAAAGATAGATATCTAACAGAAATCTAAGCCAAAAAAGGAAGGAATATGGTGCTTAGGGAACCTATTTCCTAGGGAGAATTTTGCAAAACCAAAATTTTGACTATCTATAATAGTGTTTAGGGTTTTTGTGTCTATTTGCAAATAGGTGTGATGGTGAATAGTTTTCTACAATTTGCTCAATTTATGATAATGCAATTCAAAATACAAGTGTGCAAGAATGTTGAAAATGCATGAACAATAAATTACAATTGTAAATGCAATTTCCAGATCTAAGGTGTAAAAATTAACTAATTCTAATATGTTAAATCTGAAAATGATTATATGAATATGCTTTTTGAAAGAAAATAATGCAATTTTAACTTTTTAGCTATATTGAAGATACCCAAATGCATGCAAATGACACCTTTTATATTTTTTTAAGATTTTAAATGGCCTAATGTAGATTTATGAATGTAATTTGAATGTGGATATGAGATATAATGACTAAAATAAACCCTATTGCAACCTATAATGAAATACTATATGATTTTTTTTGAATTTTTATGCTTTTTATGATGCAAAAATGAATACCTAATTAAAAAATGCAAAGTAATGCAATGCAATCCCTAGATCTAAGGTGAATTCTTAGAAGGTATATAATGTTAACAGGTCAGGTTCACCAAAATGAAAAGTGGGGAAAGGGAAACCTTTGATTTTTCATCTTAGGGTTTGACACCTTTCCCAAATTTCATTGGAATGTTTGTGATGTGTGTGGAATGGGATTTGATGGGGGTTTGATGGATTTGGACAAGGTATGTGATTGACTTATATCTTGATAGGTGAGTCAACCAACCCTTAACCAAATCTAGAAATGTCCTAAGGATGAAATACAATGTTCTAATTGTCCTAATGTTGCAAATTAATATTCTGATGCAAATATCAAAGATCTAAGAATTCATAGAAGAAATCAAACTGCAGAAAGGGATTGAGTAGGAAATTGTGCACCTGCGATTCAAATATAGATCTGAAAAAATAGGACATAGGCACCCCAGGCACCACTATCTTTATAGGAAAAATTCAAATCTATTTTTGCAGTCCTTTGGTGTCAGATCAGAGCTTCCATTTCCCACTTGTCACACTTTCATATCATTATCGATAATTCAGTAATTGAGTTTTTATGAATTGTCAAGGTGTAGAGTTTCAATTGCAACAGTGATTAATGGATCTTTAATATTCCTTCAATCCTCTTTAAACTTGAAACTTGCACATTCAAAGAGAGAAGAAAGATTGTGCCATTTAGGGGTTTGCTTTAGTCAAACCTCATGTTAAAGTTTTCCACTTCCATAATGGAAATTTCAATGATAAATGTGTTAGACACACATGACAACTAAGAGGGGGTGAATTAGTTGTGCATTGAAAACTTCAAGACCTTATTAAGTATTAACATGAATGTAGACAAATGAAACATGTCCTCAATCATTCACAATAGAGCACTAGTTTTTTAAGTGGAAAACCCTATAAGGGGAAAACCATGGTGAGGATTAACTCACTATATGAAAACTAAAATTGATTATAAGAGGCTCACTGTTTGGAGGGCTCACAACCTAGAGGACTCACTATCCAAAAGAAAAAGGCTCACTTCCCAAGAAGATCACTTCTTCTAGATTACAAAGACACCGTTATAAGGATGTTCACTACCTCGGAGAAATAGGAGAAACCACCACAATGTCTCTCTACCATCTGTAACCTTCAGCTCACTGCCTCTAGTGATTTTTGGTACACTAAACTATAGACATCTTCTGCTCACTACTTCCAGTAGTCTTAGGCATTCTTTCTCACATTCAAATCTCAACACATGATCATACATACATCATTCCATACCAGACACATCTCCAAAGATTTGACATTGCATATATATCTTTTGCAACCTTGAATAACCTTCTCTTGGTTGACTTCAAAGGAAAACATGCACCTCAAACATGCAACCACCAAATATGTTGGTACCAAACACCTCCACATAGGAAAAAAGTGAGGGTGGACCACACCAAGGGTTAACCATGACCCAAATCTACATTGAAATGCTACACCAGGCTTCCACAAACCATGAAGCTCATCCACAAGTAATTCTAACACACCAGGTTGAACAAACCAAAATTAACACTATCAAGAAACTAAATTCACACTTCATTAAGGTTGAAAACATCTTGCGAATCGTGTAGAAAAATTACACAATATCTTGGAATATTCTAACATCAATAGAATATTCAAGAACACTGGCATAAAACACATGAAACTGAGAATACTATCATCATGTGCAACTATTCAACTTTCCATATAGATACAACTCATGAAACAAGCTTACAAAACATCTAAACACTAAAAAAACCAAGAGAAGGTAGATACAGGCAATATAAGCACATTACCAAATCTGCAAGATAAGAAACTTTAGCAAGAAGAAATGCAAAGCAATTCAATTTCTCCTAGATATCCCTCTTCACAAGCCAAAGACAATCCAAGACACTATCAAACATATCTTCTAATGTTGTACTAACTAGACCCTGAATCTCTGGATATCAAACTTTCAAAGACCTTTGATCACCACTTTCAAACCACACAAGCACATCTTCAAGAATGTAGAAATACAAATCAAAATACAAAACACTTCCCAGTCACCTTGTAAAATCTTTATGCTAATTTTCTCAAAAGCACTTGGAAACCAAGTAGCCCTTCTACGTCTGAAACACCTACTCAACACCATACACACCTTCTCAACACATCTATACCAGAGGTTTACATCAATGACAACACTAATGAAAAAATAGTGCAAAAATCCCCCCCTTTGTCTTTGATGGCAACATTTGTTGAAAAACCATCAACAAAAAAAGAAACTTTATATCTCCAATACTCAAGAAGCTCCCCCCTTACTTGAACATTTCTTTCCCTATGTTTTTCATGCTTCTCTCTCCACTTCTCTCCCCCCTTTTACATCAATAGAAAAAAGAAACACCTGCACACTTCACTTTAGGCACAAGATATGCTCCCCCTTACTGTACTAGTAAAAAACACCACTACCTGCTCCCCCTAGGAGGTAGCCTCCATCAGTCCAAGACAAATAATATATCTTGAATTTTTCCCCTAGAAAAATGCACAATCCTATGCTTCTAGTTGAAAGGAGGGGTAATAACCCCTAGCTTATGTCTGAGATACTCAAATGCATCTTTTGGAAGAGCCTTTTTGAAAATTTCTGCTATTTGATCCTTTGTAGGCACATACTCCAACTCCACTTCCTTCTCATTAACTTTCTCTCCTAGAAAGTGTTACTGGATAGAGATATGGTTTGTTCTTGAATGCATTATATGATTTTTTGAAATGTCGATAACACTTTTATTATCATACAAGATAGGAATATGTTCATCATATGATATTATGATATCCTTTAATCTCTGCTTCATCCATAGCACCTATGTACAATAAGATGTTGCATCAATGTATTCTACCTTTGTAGTAGATAATGACACTGAATCCTACTTCTTACTTATTTGAGATACTAGCCTATTTCCAAGGAAGAAAGCACCTCCACTTGTTCTTCTTCTGTCATCCACACAACCTCCCCAATCTTCATCTATATAAGCACTCAAAGAGAAGTTAGTATCCTTAGAATACCATAGACCATAGTCCAGAGTGCCCTTCAAATATTTGAATATTGTTTTGACTGCTACCACATGTGACTCTTGAGGATCTTCTTGAAATCTTGCCACAAGACATATTGCATGCATAATATTAGGTCTAGTTGTGGTTAGATATAATAATCCACCAATCATGGATCTATACTTAGTTTGATCTATCTTAGGAGATTCATCATTTTTGCTTAAATTACAACCAATAACCATGGGAGTACATACTAGTTTAGAATCCTCCATCCTAAACTTCTTTAACATTTCCTTTGTACATATTTTGATTGTGAAATAAATATACCTTTTTCTAATTGACTAGTTTGTAGCCCAAGGAAGAAGTTCATCCCCCCAAACATTAACATTTCAAAATCATTTTGCATCTCCTCTACAAACTTCTTTCACATGATCTCATTTCCTTAAAAGATTATATCATCAATATACACAACCACAATCATGATTTGATCTTTCTCAAATTTGAAGTAAACGTTGTTTACAACACCCCTTTTGAATTCATGATATAGTAAGTATTTGTCCAATCTTGCATACCAGACTCTAGGAGCCTGTTTGAGCCCATATAATGCCTTCTTCAACCTACACACCATATCAGGTTCTTCTAATAACTAAAAACCTTCTGATTGTTCAATGCACACTTCTTCTAACTTGCCATTAAAAATTGTAGACTTTGCATCCATCTAATATACCTTGAAGTATTTATGTGTCACAAAAGCTAAAAAAATCCTAATAGCCTCCATTCTTGCTACTGGAGCAAAGGCCTTTTCAAAATCTATTCCTTCCACTTGTGAGTAGCCTTTACACGCAATCCTAGCCTTGTTTTTGATAACTTCTCCATCCTCATTCAATTTTTTCCTAAAGACCCATTTAGTTCCTATCATGTTCTTGTTTGTTGGTCTTGGGACTAGTTCCCTTGTTTTATTATTCTCAATTTGGATAATTTCTTATTCCATAGCATTGATCCAATTTCCATCCCTACATGCTTCAAAAAAAAATTTAGGTTCCATTTTAGAGTAAAAAAATGTTTTCTTGTTCCTCTGTCATAGAAAATTTTCTTCTTGTCATCACACCTTTGCTCTTGTCTCCAATTATTTAATCCTTAGAACAATTTTTTTGCACATACTTAGGAGCCTTAGGGTTCTTTTCCAAAATTTCTTCCTCTTCCACTAGCATATCTTTTTTTTCTTCTTCTTCTCTATAAAGGGTTTCATCAAATTCATATCTTTCTATCAACACTAAGCTCTTGTGTGATTCTTCATCCACTTTGAAATTTGCACTTTCAATTATCTTCTTTAGTCTCTTTTTGTAGCATCTACATGCCTTGCTCTTTGTAGAGTATCCAAGGAAGATTCCTTCATTGGATCTTGCATCAAACTTTCCTAAGTTTTCTTCATCCCTCATGATATAACATTTACTTCCGAACACTCTAAGATATTTCAAAGTAGAAGTTTTTCCATACCATATCTCATAGGGGGTCTTTGAATTGTTCACTCTTGCTTGTCCTCTGTTGAGAATGTAAACTACGGTATGAATAGCTTCTCTCCAATAGAAATACCATAGATTTTCTTCCTTCAACATGATTCTTGTTGTCTCTTGAACTGTCCTATTCTTCCTCTCCACAACACCATTCTACTGCAGAGTCCTAAGAGCTGATAAGTGTCTTTTTATCCCATGATCTTCACAAAAATACTACTTATTATAGGTGAAATCACCACCTTTTTCAAACCTTAAGTACTTGATTTTCAAATCCATTTCATTCTCAACCATATATTTAAATTTTTTAAACTTATCTAGAGCTTCTAATTTTTCTTTGAGAAAGGTTACCCAAGTCATTCTAGAATAATCATCTATTAACAACATAAAATACCTATCACCTTGAGGACTTCTTGTTTTGGCAGGTCCGCATAGGTCTATATGCACCACCTCTAAAGGTCTTTTAGTATTATGTTCCTTAGTTTTGAACTTGTTCCTTGTTTGTTTTACAAACTATCACTCTTCACAAATTGCATTGATAGGCTTTGTAATTCTTGGAAAGTCTCCCACAACATAAGTAGAGATAATATTTACTAGGCTATCAAAATTGATATGACACATTCTTTTGTACCACAACCAATTTTCATTGATTTGAGTCATAAAGCACTTACCACTAATTTTCAACTGATAAACATTTCCTTATGTCTATTTTCTTATTGTAACCAAGATTACAGATCTTTTTTTGATTTCACATCCATCATCCTGAAACACCATATTGTATCCTCTGCTACACATTTTTCCTACACTGAGAAGATTATGGCAGAGACCCTTGACATAAATAACATCATATTTTTTATGCTTTCCATCAAAACTAATTAAACCTTTTCCATAGATCTTAGAAGATGTGTCATCACCAAACCTAACATAACTGCCATCATATTTCTTAAGGTTAAAAAAACTTACTCTTATCACCTGTCATATGATTTGAACATCCATTATCAATTATCCAATAGTTCCTTCAATATAGTGACCTGTTTCTAGAGAAATTTCCTACACACATTTCTCAAGGTTAGTAGAATTATTTTCAAGATTCAAAGCCATGAAAAAACATTCATCACTCTCATTATCTGAGTAGTTTGATTCCTCGTCATCACTATCTAATTTAACATAATAAAGTTCTTCTTGAAGGATTTACCTTTATGGTCTTTATGTTTGTCATTTGAAACTTTATTTGGACATTTTGAAGCATAGTGACCTATCTTTCCACAATTGAAACACTTGAAAGGTAACTTACCTATGTATCTTCCAGTGCCCTTTATCAATCTTCTAACACAATTTTATTTCACATCGTCAAAATCATCTAGATTGGATTAATCATTCCTCTCTTTCTTGTTGACTTTAATAGTGGTTTCTTTCCTTGGAGCATCTTTGTCAAACTCTCTTAATTCAAAAGTAGTTAAAGTACCAAAAAATTGATCTCTAGTATATTGATCCAGGTTCTGAGCTTCCTTAATAGAAGACACTTTGGCACTATAGGATTTAGGAAGATTTCTCAATACCTTTTTCACAACTTCATTTTCCTCTAGTTTTCCTCCAAGACTGTTGATGGAATTGACAATTT
Organism: Sequoia sempervirens; assembly: GCA_007258455.2. NCBI lineage: Eukaryota > Viridiplantae > Streptophyta > Pinopsida > Cupressales > Cupressaceae > Sequoia > Sequoia sempervirens. Next base: position 338,224,824 of record VDFB02193867.1, on the reverse strand, counting down.
CATCCACCCTATGCATGTAACCTGCAATATCTTCATCCTCTACCATCCTTAGGGTTTTAAACTTGGCCTTAAAATTTTGCATCTTTGCTTGCTTGACATTATCATTTCCTTCATAAATTCTTTTCAACTTCTCCTAGACCTCTTTAGTAGTTTTGTAGCTTATCACCTTCACAAGTTTTGAATTTGAAAGACCACTCAAAATATAATTCCTCACTTTACCATTGTTCTCATACTCCTTGATATCATATTCACTTGTCAGAGGAGCATTAAACACAGTATATCCATTTTTAACTAATTTCCAAATACCAAACCCTAATGTGGTGAGAAAGGCTTCCATCCCAACCTTTCAAAAGGCATAATTTGTTCCATCAAACAAAGGAGCTTTGACACCATTCTTGTGCACCATCCAGATCTACCTCAAGTGGTTAATCTTTTTCTAAGGAATCTCAACTCTGATACCAATTGTTAGACACATAAGATAACTGAGAGGGGGGTGAATCAGTTGCGCTTTAAAAACTTCAAGCCCTTATTAAGTATTAGCATGAATGTAGACAAATAAAACAACACATCCACAATAATTCACAATAGAACACCATATTTTTATGTGGAAAACACTATAAGGGAAAAACCATGGTGAGGATTAACTCACTATAACAAAACCAAACTGAATATAAGAGGCTCATTTCTTGGAGGAATCACTGTCCAAAAGAAAAAGGATCACTTCCCAAGAAGATCACTTCTTCCAAATTACAAATAAAATATTACAAGGAGGTTAACTACCTTAGAGCAATATAGGAGAAACCACCCCAATGTATCTCTACCATCCACAACCATCAATTCACTACCTCTAGTTACTTTTGGTACTCTAAATTGTAGACACCTTCTACTCACTACTTTCGGTAGTCTTAGGCATTCTTGATCGCACTCAAATCTCAACACATGGTCATACATACATCATTCCATACCACACACATCTCTAAATATTTGACCTGGCATATATATCTTTGGAAACCTCAAATAACCTTCTCTAGGTCGGCTTCAATGAAATATATGCACCTCAAATGTGCAACTACAAAATAGGTCAACACTAAAAACTTCCACGATGGAAAGAAGTGAGGGAAAACCACACCAAGGGTTAACTAGGACCCAAAATCTACACTTACACACTACACTAGGCTTCCACAAACCATGAAGCGTGTTCGCAAACAATGCTAATGTACCAAGTTGACCAAATTGACATTAACACTATCAATCAACCATATTCACACTTCACTAAAGCCAAAAACATCTTTTGGACCATGTAGCAACATTACACAACATCCTGAAATATTCCAACATGAATAGAATATTCAAAAACACTGGTGCAAACACATGAAATTGAGAATACTATCATCATGTGCAACCAGTCAACCTACCATAGAGATACAACTCATGAACCAAGCTTGTGGAACAACTAAGCACTAAAAAATCCAAGAGAAGGTAGATATAGGCAATATTAGCACATTCCCAAATCTGCAAGATAAGAAACTTAAGTGCAGAAAAATGTAGAGCAATTCCATTTCTCCTAGATATCCCTCTTCACAAGCCAACAACAATCCAACATATTGTCAAACATATCTTCTACTTCCACACTATCCAAAACATGAAACTCTAGATATAACACCTTCAGAGACCTCTGATCAACACTTTCAAACCGCACAAGCACATCTTCAATAATGAAGAAATATAGAGAAAAATATAGAATACTTCCCAGTCACCTTATACAATCTTTATGTAAATTTTCTCAAAAGAACTTGGAAACTAAGTATCCCTATTACATCTAAAACACCTACTCAACACCATACACACCATCTAAAACACCTGCTCAAAACCATACACACCTTCTTAACACTTTCATACCATAGGTTGACATCAATGACAACACTTATGACAACGTAGTACAACAAAATGAATATATGATAGGAAGGAATGATGAATCCATAAAGTGCTACAACTCACCACCTTTTAATGGCTTCCTTGAAGGACTGAAGTCATACACATCTCCTAAAGGTCTTGATCTTGCTTGCTTTATTGCTTGAATGGATTGAATTTCTTGGAGACCTACAAAGATTAGCCTTCACAAATAATATGAAAACATAAACATGAATGCACTCACATACATTTTGACATGATTTTTAGATCTTGAATCACTGCAATAAATCCCTGAAAATCTGCTCTTGACTTTATGAATAATGCTCTTAATAATTTCCTAATCATAAACTCTCCAATTTTCTAGATAATTTCTTGTTAATGTTCAAATGATGCAATAACTAGGTGTTTATATGCTATTATTCTAATTTCTCAAAAATTAAATCTCGATAGCCAACTTTAGATATTTGAATTTCAAATAATAAAATGTGAACACCAACATATTTGAATTTGGAGCCAAAATAGGGGGACATAGGTGCCCTAGGTGCTAGTGTCCCAAGCATATTTTTCAAAGTTTAGGGACTTGAGGGCAAAGTATCAAATGTGAGCATTTGTTTTATGCTTGCAAATTGTCATAAAGTGTTTTAAAATAAGCTGTGGAATGAATAATTTAAGAAATTAAGTGCTTAATTAGGTCCAATAACTTAAAGGGGATCAAAACATACTGTGAAATTGTCATGGGTGACAATTTACGACACTACAATTAGCATGCTACCATTCTCTAGAAATTGATTTCCTTTAAGTAAGGGTGCAACAAGGATTTTTGATGGACCTAAAAATTATTTGAATTAATGGTCCACAAAGTGTTGCTATATACAACTTTAGTTAATCTTCATTATTGAGCCCACCCCATCTAATGACACAATGTTATAACATGTTAGATTTTTTTTTTTAAAACAAATTATGAAATGATGCCACATGGTATCCATGATCTTGTATTAACACTCATTTGATTAATCTCTCATGAAATGATGAGGCCCATAGTATATGCTATCTCATATGCAATGGCCAATGATATAGTGTTATTAACATGTTAGACTGACAATATTTATTCATCACAAAATCTTGTTATGTAAATTTTGACAAGACATCTATGGTTTAAATATTTCTTCTAAAATAACTAAACTTTTTATTTTGGTAGGTCCCGCTCAATGTTGATTTGGATCAACTATCTAATGGTGTAACATTTTGAAGATGTCAAATTGAAAATATTCAAAATGTTGTAAGATCTTGTTATGCAAAAATATTCTCACTTCCTCAACAACCATGAAGTACTAATATTGTATTGAAAATAAAATCTATGAAATGAAAAACACTAATCCTACCAACCTCTAAAGTGTTCAGAGAAAATTGAAATGTACCAAGACAAGGTAACAAAAATGATATTGAGTGTCAATAATGTAATAGAAAAGATGTTGATTTTAACAAAGCAGGACCTAGTACTCTGAAAATAAATATCTCGACTAAAAGATTGAACAAATATAATATCTGCACAAACTAATGGCTAGAGATTTCTCTTGACATTGAATATGCTTATTTGACCAAATTGAAGAAGGACAAAGCTAAAACCATACTCTAATGAAGAATCTTTCCACTTTAAGAAATGAAAAACTTGCTACCAAGCTTTTCAAATGAATTGAATGGGAAATGTGACTTTAATTTTAAAGAAGGGGTCCAAGAAAATTATTTTCCAACTAATTAGCATTGCGCCATTTTCGTTTAACTATAGTTATAGTAATTCTATTTCATACTGAAATTTTTCATGGTTTATCATATTTATTAACACTAGTAATCTATTTAGCAATTTGACATAATCCTTGAGTTTTGGAAGGTATAATTCTCAATCTACCTTTAGACCTAGATTGAATGTAATTGTTAGGTTTGTGAAAAACACACATAAAGAGAGATCAAATAGAAAAGAGAACACCTTCCATGCATGAGAGTTACAAATAATGATTTGTTATTTCCTCTAAAAGAAAGTACTTATAGAGTGAAATAATACAAAAAAAGAGAGTGCTTTATAACGAAAACCCTAAATGATTTAAAGGGATTAGATCATGGCATGTCACATCATCCTATGTGATGAGACAAATTGATTTAATAAAAGCTCACTCTAGTTAACAAAAAAAACACTTCTAAGTTAAGCTAATGCATGATTGCTGGAACATTAATGAGACTAAGAGATAGCTCTAAAATCAATAGTACCACCTATTTAATGAAAAAATGTAGAATTAATTTATTCAAATCTTGGTTCTTTTTATTGGATAACATCCAACAACAACAAAATACACATGTAAAACAAAAATGACTTATTAACTACTAATTTTTTCTAACAAATAGTTAAAATTTGTTACCCCAATACATATATAGCAAAAGAGACTTATGAATTACTATTTTTTTCTCATAAATGATTAAAATTTGTTACCCAATACACATTTAACAAAAAAGACTTACTAACTACTAAATTTTTCTACCAATAATTAAAATTTATTACCCCAATACACATCTAGAAAAGAAGAAAAAGACATATTAACTACTATTTTTTTAAGATTGATTGACAAGCTCTATCATTATCAAATATTTGACCTAATTTACTTGTAACTAGTTTGCTTGCATTTATCTAATTAACCCAGATTTTCCTTTACTATAATCTGAGATTCAATTGGGAGGAGGCTCTTGGGAAATAGCTGTAATCAAATACAGCAGAGTTCTTGTGGACTGCACAACGGACAGGTGCTTCTCTTAAGCAAGACAAATGTGTCAAATTGATGGCAATCCATGAGAGCATCAAAATTTGGTTGCGTGGTTGACTATTAAGAAAAGATTGTTTGTTATCACAAATTGAGTGTTGAAAAATATACAATCATAGAACTCAAATACCCACATTGTACATCCACCAGTAGATAGAACCCACAAAAGATATGACAAGATATCCAAGGGATAGGAAGAAGGATTTTAAGGTAAAAACAATAAATATCTTATGTAATTGGTGAGAAAGATAGTGACAGATAAGGATGAGATATAAGCACGAGAACTTTACTGTGAATAATGAAAATAATTAGGTAGGAACTATAAATCATAGAACTGTACGTACACAGTTCTGAGAAGGAAAAACATCAATCAAGGAAGACTACCGTTAGAAAGAGGCCCAATTCATGATTGGCATTGTGACAGAAACTTCCAGAGCACTCAAATTGGCAGTGGGATTGTACTCTTTGAATATATCTGATATCTTTAGGAGTGGATAACGATAACTCTAACTCTTGTCTGCTTTTCCTATGAATGTGATTGAGCTTCTCATTACTTCGATAAGGATAAACATGCAAATAAGCAATTGTACCATAAAGTGTAATGGGTTTGTTGGTAAGGATTTATAGGTTAGTCTGATCAGTATTTCAGTGTTTTTAAATTTGTAATAGATTATTTAAGTTTTTAACATTGTATCTTTTATTTTTTCGGAGTCTTAATATATGTTAAGTTTAGATTAGTATTGAGTGTGTATTTTAGTTCTGAATAATTTAAGTGATTGATTATATTACTACAAATTAAATGGTTGAGATAATATGTAATCTCAAAGTTGATATGACAGTTTTCTAATAATCAATACGAGCTGACAACAATAAATTATGTACACGTATAGTGTATCATGAATGCTAGATAGATGCTAGATCTATTATGTTTCTACTAAATCCAATCTATTTTTTTTGTTATCAAGTTTCAAATGTGTAGCTCTTAGAACCCAAAGTGAAGAATTTCTATATATCCATTACAAATAATAAATGGATAGCTCAATCAAGACAAGATGATAGATTGTGACCACCTAAAAAGAGGCTAAGAGATTTGAGAGGGAAAATATTATTTTGGAAGAGGAAAATGCTAGTTTTGATTCATATTTAGTGGCTTAATTGGAAGCAACACCCACATAGATAGTGTTATATAAACTCCAATAATATTCTTACATTGATCACTACAACACACCATAAAATTACTAAGCATGGTGGCATAAAATACGAAGTGTGGTGGCATCTCTAGATATGGAGGGTTCAAGATTTGACTATGTAAATATCGACCCAAGATCACGAAGTCTAAAGGAAAGCACAAAGAAGACTAAAATGGTAGAATTATTTTATTTTATTTAAATGATGCAAATAATACCAACTTTATGTTTTCTTGTATGAGAGCAAGTGGTATATATAAATACACCATTTAGAAATTTGAAAGTGCAACTACTATTGGGATAAAGGAGATGTAGTCACATGTGTGTAGTACAACTCCACCAACCAAAGAAAGTGCAAGTCACATTATGCAAGTACAACCTATCCAAGTAGATACCTACTTAAGCAACCTTATCCTATCCTAGGTGCATATAATTCAATAAATTGAATAAGTAAATGCAAGAAAATAAAATAATGCTTCAACAGGTAAAGTAGGTAGGAAAGATGGATGGATCCTAAAAAAATGTGTATTATGTTACCTATCCATGTTCAAAATGTGTCCCTAAAAAATCTAAACGATAAAACCTTAGGCCAGGAAAAACTCACTAAAAAGAATAACATTTCATTGAAGAGGATAGAAGGTCCTTAATGGTGTCCTCCAAAATTGTAAGATGGTGCTAAAAAAACAAACCTAAAATATTTGGAAATTACTCATCCCAAGGAGAACTTATCTCTAGAATATTATGTTTTATTGATGGGATTGCATACACCCTTTATATTGATGTCCTTATTTCAACAAAAAAAATAAAAATATAAAAAATTAGTTATGCATGATAGCATAATAATACTCTAAATTATAATTAATATGAATTAAACAATTAACCATAAATAAAATATGCAAAAAAAATAGTTTTTTGAATGTCTTCCCTATATAGTAGTCTTAATGATCTATTTTTTAGAAACTATGAATTTATTTTAGTTTTTAAAAAGTTATTCAATTAATTATATATATATATATATATATATATAGAGTTCAATTAATCTTTTTTTTAGAGAGAGAGAGAGAGTTTATAATTGAATTTTTAAAAAATACTAATTCACATTATCTTCAAATTCTTCATGATTTGGTTGCTATAAGTGATAAAAAGTAAAATTTGGTTTAAAATCTCAAAAAAATTAGTGTCCCATAGACCAAAAATCTATGAAAGTGGATGTAGATTGTTGTTTAGTATTTTTCTTTTACTTGTTCTTTTTATTAATTTTTATTGTAACTAGAAGCCTTCTCATCTTTTGTAATCAAGGTATGTCATTTTGAATGTACTTGAATGTGACTATTTCAGTAAGCTTATATTTCTCCCTAATGAGTGATATAGAAGAATCCTCAAAATTTGGTAGTCAAGGCACTCTTTGTGATAGGATATGACATCATATTTGTAATGAATTGTAGTAGTCTTACTATTTGGCTTCTTCAAGCATGTTTCAAGGATGAAACATGTCAAGGAGGTATAGTATGTTATGTAACTAGGGATATGATATTATATTGTATATAAGTGGGTGGAGAACATGTGGCACACATCCCTTAGGTTAGTTATACTAGTCATGAATTATATTAAGTAACTGGAAGGCCTACATGGGTTTAGTTGTTTACCCCTCCATTATGTTATTAGGTGGAGCTCTATATGAAGAAGGTGAATATCAATATAAGGATATGTGTTGAGTATGATATTGTGTTTGGGATCTCTTGGAGATATATCATGGAGTGACTTCTTCTATAAGGATTATTGTATGGTGCTACAATACCTCAAAGGTTTATTCTATTTCTATATAGATTGGATATTATGACATCTAAGCCCACAAACATTTCTTATGTTGTGTGTGATCTATCTTGTAAATTGTATTTTTTTTATTATTATATTTTTGTATCTTATCAAGTGGTATTAGAGCTAAAATTTGGGAAAAGGTGAGGACGAAACCCTAATTTTTGAAGATTCACCTATATCTTCCAAGAGGATATGAATTTTTATATTTTTTTTAATAGAGTTGAAAGATCAGATAACGAAAATACAACAAAAATATTCTATTGATCATCAATATTAAGTTACTTATTACAATTTTATTATAAAATACCAATATTTGAAGATTTTCCTACCAATCTTCCAAATGAACATGAGAGTTTTGGATTTTTTTTTTACTAAAGTTGGAGGATTAAATAAAGAAGATATAGGACAAAATATAAATTTATAATATTTTTATATTTTTCATAAATTTTCTCTCTAGGTTGTAAATCAAAAAAATATTCTAATGTTTTTACATTTCTGAAAATCTTGTTGTAGATATTGGAATCTCACATATGCTCATCTCCATACCACTCCCTTCATCTTGAAACCTAAAAACTGTGTTCATTAAAGTAATGCATCTTACCTTAATTAATCCACTTTATCAATATTAAATTGATTAAATAATATTTTTAATTTAATTATTTAAATATCATTTTCTCATAAATATTTAATATATTAAATTAAACCCAAATAAATTATTTATGCCCCTATAATAAGGAAAAGGGATACGCCCTAGGGATAGATTGAATGGAGTAGGAGCGAGAGTGGGCCTCTAATGGGATTTTTTCAAAATTTCACCCTAGTAATCAATAAAGACCATCCTTTCCATGGTTTCAAGGCAGTTCTTGGGCCTTGAATGATAAAAAACACACCCAAAAGCCATGGGAAAAAATACTTAGTGGCTTTTTCAAGGTGGAAGTCATGGGGGTAGCCTACAACAACCCTTAAGCGAGTGAAATTTGAAACTCACCCATGGTCGATTTGAAATTGTCCCATGCCTTGGTGGGCCTCCCCCACATTTCCCTCATGCTTCCCTATCCCATCAGTTCTCTGATGCTCCAGCTTCCTCTCAGCATAGGTGACAAAACATTGTTGCCACTTTCCCCAACATTCTACCGTTGGGATCTGTAGACACTAAAAAATGTCCTGAATGATATCATGCACTCAAATTAGGTATACTAACATCATTTCATCTTGAAACCCATCTTTTTTTCACTTAATTAATTAAATTAGCCTAGCTAATTAATTAATTTCATCATTTGCATCTATTAACCTAATTAATTTAATTGGGTTAATTCACCCCTTTTCACACTAACATTTTGTCTCATTAAATTAATAAAATAAAATTATTTAATTCAATCTCTAAATCTTCTTATTGAACTAAATAACCCTAAGTTATTTAATTAAATGTCATTCCACCTTTCCCCCATTCATTAAATAATTTTATTTAATGAATATCATCTAATTCTTCTAATCCCATAATTGCATAATTAATATTGTTTAATTATTAATTATCTTAATCTAATTCCCCCCCACTTGGAAGGGAATATTCCAAGGGAATGTTCCTCCTTTGCACATTCCTCCAAAAGGATTATTCCCATGGAATATTCCTTCCCCTTTTGCATAATTTAATTTATTTTTAATTAACTAAATTATCCAATTCCCTCACCCATGAGAATATTCCAAAGAATATTCTCTTTCCTCACTCATTTAAAAAAGGGGAATATTCTTTTTTCTCAACAAACTTACTTAACTTCTTGAGTAAGTTACATTGTGACCTCTTGTGCAAGTTAACTTATGACCTCTTGGACAAGTTGAAAGTGTGTTTGTTTGAGGGAATGTGAACCCTTGATTAAATCTCATCTTGCATTCTCATCCGTTGATGAGAATCCATGATCCTTGCCTCTTCTTTCTTTCATCCTTGACCATTGATTGATCTTTTTGATCTCATCCATTGATCTCTTTTTACCTATTCCATAAATAGAGCTTGCTTCTATTGAATAGGGATCCATCTTTCAAAAAGAAAACTTATGCTATTGAAATCACTCACACTCACACTCACATTTAGCATATTTTAGTTTAAATTAGTTGCATAATAGCTTAGCTTCCATTAATGGCTTCCATAATGCATCCATTTAGCTAATTAGATAACTAGGGTTTGAATTTCTTTTAGTTTAAATCTCATTTAGATTAGCTTAGCATTTGTATATCTGAATCATTTTAGCATAAATCATGTTAGATTAGCTTTTGTATCATGCTCATTTAGATTAAAATCATGTTTTCATACACACCTCACAACTGTTCCATCAATTTTCTTCAATAAAACTGATTGGAACAAGCTCATTATCCAAGGGATTGGGAAAGGGTCGCCATTTCATATCAATGCGACACGACTCCCCCAATAGGATAAGTTTCAATGTCTTAGATTAGAGGTTTGTCGAGATTTCATGAATTAGAATGCTAGTTTTAATGGCTTCTTTGTCTTTGTTTACAGTGAATGATCTTATTAGGATTGATGCTTTGTGGGTTAAATATGCCTCGAATTCATATGGATCAGGTGTAGTTAACCTATACTATGTCATTAATCACATTTTGGCGCTAGAAGGAGGGTGAACTTTAATGTTTTGTGTTTTTTGGAAAATTTTTGGGTTTAATCTCTTAAATGCATGATTTTCCTTAATTTTTAATGAATTCTATATGACTAATCTTGCAAAATGGTTGCTTGGTTTTGAAGATCTCATGCTTAGCTTTTCAAAAAAATTACGATTTTAAAATTGATCAAGATTTGAGGAAGTTGTCATTAGCTCAAGTTGCTGTCCATCATTAATTTTGCTGGTTTTTTTTTAAATTCTGGGTTTAATCTCTAAAATGCATGATTTTCCTTAATCTTTAATGAATTCTATATGACTAATCTTGCAGAAAGGTTGTTGGGTTTTGAAGATCTCATGTTTAGCTTTCCAAATCATTTTACAATTTCAAAATTAATCAAGATTTTAGGAAGTTGTCATTATCTCAAGTTGCTATCCATCATTAATTTTGCTATTTTTTTAAACTCTAGGTATAATCTCTAAAATGCATGATTTTCCTTAATTTTTAATAAATTATATATGACTAATCTTGTAGAAAGGTTGCTGGGTTTTGAAGATCCCATGTTTAGCTTTCCAAAACATTTTACGATTTCAAAATTGATCAAGATTTGAGAAAGTTGTCATTATCTCAAGTTGTTATAATCTATTTTTCTAAAAATGTTTCTCAAACACTTGAAAGGATAAAATGAATTAGCTTTCAAAGTTGGATAAAATTGAACCAAACAACCTCACATTTGCTTTAAATTTTGACATGTGCTTTAAATTTCATCTGATTTCTAGCATGTCTCTAACTTCTTGTTTTGGTTTTTAGACTAACTGGGTTTTGCAGGTTTGGACAATACAAGTTGAAGAAAAGAAGCATATGTACTATTATCATTTGAACTATAATTGTAACAAGTGTTTCAAAATTTTTGGGGCAATTATAACCCATTTTTAATGCTTAGCCCACCACTAATCAAAATATGGGGTAGTCCTAAGATATGCTTGTCCAATTGGCCACCCCCACCCAAACGAGGCAAGTGCTCTGAAATCTGCAATGACTACATCTTGATTGACCTGTAAACTCCAAACCTAGACCTCTCTGGTGGTCCTACCGAAACAAGCCTCATAAACATCTGCAAACTGGCCCTATCTCTCGCCGAACTGTCGATAGATGCGATTGGGAAGATATCTCTCTAATAAGGAATGAAAATGACCAATAAGCCATCGAGTTTGTCTATAATATGGCAACTGCTCCTAATCATCGTGTCATGCCTCACAATCCAAATATGGCCTCCACATGAAACTAGCATATTGTCTATAACACAACACTAGTAAGGTAGCTACTTGGGCCAAGTGTAATGCAGAAAGTCACCATACCTGTAAGAATACAGATCCTCTAGATCTTGGTCCAATATACCATCAGGCCTGGTAATTGGAATGTGCTCCTAGGCCCATACTTGAAGTAAAGTTACAGCAGTAGAAATAGATCTACCTCCTCAGTAGGCGACCTTGTGCATATCTCGATATAAATGCACAAGGAGACACAAGGCCCATGCATATATCTAGTGTTGTGCTTGTACATTTGCTCGATGCACACACCCCAACCAACATGAAATTTCCTACCTCATTGACTAGGAACGACAAACCTTGAGACCAAAACACAAAGAACCAAGGAAACATGATCGACACTGCCCACGAATGGAGACAAGTCTATCTCTACCTCTCGAACATGAAGATGCCTAACACCAAGTACTCAACGCATACCACGTGTACCCCACTGCATGGAATAAGTCACAAGCTCTCCATGAATAGGTACACAAGGATCCTCCACACATCCTCTAAGGTGATGGTGGCCTCGCTAGTAGGTAAATGAAAGGACAAGGTCTTCAAGTGCCACCTCTCCACAAGAGCAGTCATCATCGCTTAGTGGTATCTGATAGTAGGCATATAACATATGTGTTGCAACCCCACAATATCTAGAACATCCTACTCCAACTTGTGGAATCCAGTAATCAAATCAAACAGCTCTCGCGGTCATCACTCCTTCGACATAAGTGGATTAAGAACCACTTGCAACCATTCAACCCACGATGTTAAGAAGTTGCTACAAAAATGTGACACAAACCTCAAATTGCAAACAAATTGGCTCAAAATTCTAAAATAGCAAAAGCGAAAACTTTTTAGCAAAAGCGGTGACAATTTTATCAAAAGCAAAAAAGCCAGCCAAAAGTGGTCACTGTTTTGGCGAGAGTGATACAAAAAAAAAAAAACGCTAAAAATAAAAGCAAAATTTTATCTCAAAAGTGAATATTTCATAAATGTGGCCTTTTCAAAATAAAGGTCAAAAGCAAATATTTCAATCAAATGCAAAAACAAAGGTGAAAATTGAACTCAAGAGTGAACATTTTAAGCAAGTGCAAGTAGTAAATGCAAGTACGAACCATTCACAAACAACAAAGCACTAAAAATAATGCAAAAGTGTACAAAAAATGAAATTACCACTATCGACTACTTTGAATTCATGCATTAATTACTAAAAAATAGAAAGTTGAAAACATAAAAGGAAAAGGTACATATTGGGGCACCAACGCTTGCAGGTCGTTTGAACTCATGAACCACATCTACACGATGTGGGGATCCTCGAATCCTCACCATAGCTCCTCGATAATCGACAAATAATGAAATCTAGAGGCAAGAATTTTCTATAGGCTCAGAGTGCAAATGAGGTAATTTGAACCCTAAGCACCTATTTTAACCCCCTAAACTCTATTTTTTTACCTAGGGAAACCTTCCTAGGTTGAAATTTGGAGCTCTTGGGAACATCTGAACTATCAAAAAAGGTCCTATAGGCTTAATTTTTCATTCTCTATGCATCTAAACTGAAATGAAATACTGTCACGAGCCTGACCTCAAAAGTGATTTTTTTGGCCAACCTCTTGAGGGGGAAGCCCAACGTCCTACCATCATTCCATTGATTGCCGAGGCATAGTGGGACATATAAATTTTTTCAAATCTTGATCTTAACATCAAATTATTTGAAACAAAGCAACTAATACTTTGTCTCAAAGAGGGGCAAAGTGTAGACATGTAAAATTGACCTAACACTTATCGCACATTCTAAATGACATTTTCTCATCATCAACATCATTATTACTTAATATCACTACATTTCGCATCAAATACATCAAAAACCTTAATTTCCTCTATTAATTAAATAATATTACATTATTTAATTAATTCACTTTTTATATCATTTTTGATTGATTAAATAAATTTTATTTATTTAATGAAGTCCTAATCTAACTTTATTCCCCTTGATTAATTAAATAACATCAATTATTTAATTATGTTGCTAATTCACTTTATTCCCTTAAGTCAATTAAATTATTAAAACATAATAGTTTAATTAAGACACTTTCCCCTAAACATGAATAATTAAATAAATTATTCAAAACATCATCCAAAAGGTCAAATTGAAAACAAATACAACTTTGTTTGTAAAAGCCAAACATGATTTGGATGTTCAACTTAAAAAGATTAATTAATTAATTATCTTCGCCCACTTTCATGATTGAGTAAATTACAATCCCTCGATTGTTCACTCTATTTCTTGACTGATCTATTTATTTCCTAACAAATCAATCTATTCTTCAATTCCACAGATTATTCAATCTATTTCCTCAATTCCATTGAACACTCAAATAACTTCAATCACATCGATTACGTAATCAAAATCCACTGATTCTTCCCATCTAAATCCTCTCAACGGTTTTGAACTGTTGATCAGGATATTCTAGTACGTGATCTTGAGCATTCATTTCAAAACACAAATTCTATATAACAATCATCTTCTTCTTCAAAAATGATCAGAGAATCAACATTTTTTGTACAATGAAGTAATGTTAAAATTTACAACCAACTTATTCAAGATTTTACATACATCTTTGATCGACATTGCATGACTTTGAAGCCTTTGGTACGCACAAATGGAGGCTTCACATTGATACAACAAACATTCCAACATCTTCACGAACACACTTCAACATGGGATAGGTAACAACATTAGTTAAATGAATTCTTTGTGTGTTCTTTAATTGCTTTGCTTTTATTTCATTGAATTCAATAGCTTTTATTGTTCATTTCGTGAGTAATGGGTATGAATCATAGCTTTTTTTTGGATTAGATTAGTTTCAATTCAAGCATGTTTTGATCTTAACGCACTTGATTTTCCCCTTTACACAGAAATAATAGTTGAAAGAAAAACTATTTAGAACCAACATATATTAATAAAAAAGATAAAAATATTGAGTTTCAAAAAGCTACATGGGATCCAACTTCGTTGGATGGGCATATTAGTGAATTCTTCTATGTGGTGAAGATGGTGTGCAACCTGAGGAGGAATTTGATTATGTAATAATGAAAGAAATAGTGGGGAAGTTAGAGGCAGAGACAAAGGCTTCATTAGTTATCATGGGCATTGCATAGAAACTTTCTATTATTGATGCACTCCTCAACTATATTATGGGCTTATGCATGACCAAATTAGATGACATCACAAAATATGGAAAGAATAATCTAGAAAAACTATCAAAGATGACTTCTCTAAAAGTGTGGTAGAGATAGAATGCCACAATGGCCATCATTACCAACTGATATCTTGATGTTGCTCTTGCATTGGCCACTACACCTATGCTAGAAAGGTAGCTTACAATCTCATGCACAACTATTCTTAAACCACACTCAGTTCAATGGTTATTCATAAATTTTGGCCAATAAAAGTAGGATAACTATATACCACATTTTAGTAAGGATGAGATGTAAAATTGCTACTGATTATTTGAATTTTGATGAATGTGGTATTTAAGTAGAGTGCTCATGTACATTCATTTTTTTCCCTAGATATTGCATCTATTATGCAAGTGTAGAATTCTCATCTCCATAGTCTACATTTTCAATCTCTTGCCTTATCCCATTATTATTACATAAACAACTAGTTTATAAGCATGCTTATCTTGTTAAAATATTTAGTTAATACCATATGATAGATTCTTTAAATGTGGCCTAGATAAAAGCACTGCAATATTTCCAATATTTCCTTAATGTTCTTTCATTGCTTTCTCAAAACCTTAATATAGTTTACTCTATTTTTAGGCGAAAAATAAGATTTTGGAAGTCAATGTGGTTTTGATACTACTTACATATGAATTGAATTGTAAGATAGTTAAATTATATATTTTTATTTTTTAAAATGTTTTTTTTAAATATAATATTTTTTAGATTTTTAGTCAATAGGCTACATATAGTGTAAGATTTGAGCCTAAAACAAGTCTCACACCTGCAAACCATTATTGAGTGGTAGGAAAACAAGTTTTAGCTATTGTTTAAGGTGAAAACCTCCAAAATATCAGGTAATAGCCTCCAAAATCTCACTGATCACATAAAAGCTAGATAAATATTGATTTGACAACTGGATGGGAACATTCTATTTCCATTTGAATTTTTTTGTCAATTTGATGTCAACTTTCTTTTTTCATTTGCATTGCTTTATGTTTAAAATTGTATGCAAATACTTCATAATCAAATAATACTTAATTTCATTAAGAAAAAATCTAGAATTGCCTAAGTTCATTTCTTTCCCTTATTTAGCATTTATTATTAATTGTTTAATCCAGCCACATGCAACTAGAATTTAAATTTACATACATAAACACACATTCTCTAACATATTAACATACATATAGTTTTCTACTAACTTAATCCTTGAACCTCTTTAAGTGCAAGTGCTAATATGTAAATGAATTAAAATGTTTTAGATGAAAAAAATACATAAGAATTTATTTATTTTGGAATCATATATTTATACTCTTCCAATAAAAATAAATATTCAGCTTTTAACTTTTGTCAGCTTTTTAAAAACTTTTATTTATTTAATAAAATATAAAAAATACCCATTTCAATAAAGTTTGACCCTGTTGTTTCTTAAACAATTATATACTTTTTAAAATGTTAGTTTTCTCTAGGGTGGTTATAAGATTCCTAATTAAAATAGTAATTTTAAGTATATAGAATTTTGCTGCTTGTTAAAATAAGCTAAAGTATCCTTATTCCCTCCTTTGCTTGGAAATTTCTATAACAAGGAATCAGGTTGAGCTGGCTGTTAGGTTTCAAAATTGGTGTAATCAATATCCTAAAAGATCTGATTTGTCAAAGTGGGTCACTCTATATTTTAAATATAGAGGCAAAAAACAATTGAAATATTTTGTGTTCAATGTTGAGTTGGTTGAAAGTCAAAGAAAATAGAATCCAAGGTAGATTGTGAAATCAGCATAAAGAGCTTTGGAAATTTACATCTAGGGAAGGTAAGGAGGGGCCATTTTTAAATGGATTTATTAGTGTGACTAAATTCAATGGTGGGGCATGGAAGGAATATCATAAATCTTGTCTTGAAAAAGGCAAGCAACCACTTTGATTGGCAACTAGTCTTGTCCGAAGACTAGGAAGATTTAAGTAAAGACTTTAGGTTATTTCAAATCTAAATTTGTTTTCCAAAGTTTGGTGTAAATGCAAGAAAGGATATAATGATGTAGCACATGTTAATCGTTGGAATATAATTTATAGATTTAGAAATCAATACTTTAATATTTGTGGTATTATTAGTCATGATTGTAAGGTTGGGTTAGTTTTGATATAGAATTTATAGATTTAGAAATAAATATTTTAATGTTGTCTTATTATTAGTCATGATTTTAAGGTGGTTAGTTTTGATTTAATAATTGAATGGAGTGTGTTCATTAAATTTAAGAAATAATAAATTATGTGATATTATTTAGGTGTACCGACAAAATTTGACTTAATGTATGACCCTAAGTTAATTTTTTGGAAGGTCTTTTATGACACCTCAATAAAATCATAACCATTATATATTATGGTGTGGACATAAAACGTTAAATTTAAGTAGGGAAATTATCATTATCAAATAAATTGCTAACATTCCAAATCTTCACGTATAATTTTAAGAGTACGAAAAGTAAGATGCAAACTAGGAGTCATCTTTTCAATAAAATAATTAATATAATTTAATGTAAATATAAGGATAAGACTTTTATTTTAAATATAAATTTCAAAAGTAATTTTGATTTTGCTTCTTTTTTTCTCTCTTTTTTAAATAAAAAATATTTGATAAAGAATTAATAAACTATTCTTTAAAAAAATAATAATAATAAGTTATTACAAATTTTTAATTATGAGTCTTTTTAAATCTTTTAAATTATGATTCTTTTTACCTTTTACCTTTTTCCTTTGTTTCTTTAATTTTTTGTTGGAAGGTTTTATGTCAAACACGTATTATTTTTGTTACTTGATGCAAAATTATGAGTCTAAATTAATATCTTTTACCTTGATAATAAAAAATTGAGGGGTATATGATACCCTACCATCTTATCCCTTTTTTATATAATTTTTTAATCTTGATGAATAACATAATAAAAAAGCATATCATTTGTATCAATTATATTTTGATCAATTTAATTACAATCCTTTGCTTTATATATATATTTTTTAATTTTAATTTTATAATATTTTATTTAATTAATTTTTTTTAATAAAAGGGGGTAAAATTTTTATTAAAATCAAGAAATTAACAGTACAAAAGGATCAAAGAACCTGTAAGCTCCCAAAAAGGAAAACACCAGAACATCCATCTAAAACAAAATCCACCATCAATACAACCACCAACATCTTATCCCTCCCTATCATCAGCAATGACCCTCTCTAATTCAAGAACATACTCAAGGGAGAAATGTCCACACCCCTCATTCCTCCAATCATCCTCATGCTCTGTAGCCCACTTAGCCAAATAGTTAGCAACCCTATTCCATTGACACAAAATGTGGACAAAAGACACCACTTTCAAAGTAGAGCACCTTTGCAAAATTTGTCGAACCACTAACAAAATCTGCTAATTAAACTCAACCATCTTTTGCTCAAGCAACAAATTAACAATAACATGTGAATTAGATTCGCAGATAATCTTTTGCCAACCTAAGGCACAAGCACGCTCAATAGCCCAGAGAATCGCCAACCCTTCGATAAAGTTGTTAGAATGCCGCCCTTTATGGATGGAGAAAAATAAAATGACCGAACCAGAATAGTCCCTACTAACTCCACCAATCCCAACAAGCCCAGTGTTACCCCTAGAGGAACCGTCTATATTAATCTTCAGAAAATCTGTCAGAGGAGGCAACCATCTTCCAACCCTTTGAACCTTCTTTTTAGCCCTCCTTCCTCTTCTGACACAAGCAGAGACTAGAGTCAACCACTACAAGCCCAATCTATTCACAATCTCATCATCATTTCTTTCCAACAGAAATGCCACTTCACATTTGGCTTCCACCGTCTCTTGGATCATATCAACAATTTTGTGCCAAACCTGCTGAACCATCATCCTATCCCCACGAAAAATCCTACAGTTCATTTTGAACCAAATTTTCCAAAGGATGAACGTAGGACCAATGCTCCACACAATCCAAAGGAAAGAGGCCTGGGAAGGGGGTCTTCCTAGACTACTCTAGAACTCAACAAGGGAAGACACATGAACACAAGGATGTTTCCAAACACCCCACCACAAATACTAGAACAACATAGAATAAGGACACCAAAAAAATAAATGGGAAGAATCCTCCTCACTATAGTCGCATAGAACATAAATAGAGGGACCTTGGAATCCCCGCTTCCAAAGATTATCCCATGTCAAACATTTATTCCAAGCTAGAGTCCACACAAAACAATTACACTTTGGCCATGAGAACTTGTTCCACATATATTTCCACCAAGGGACCTCCACCCCCCCAAACTTACGAAACAACAACTCCTGATATCCACTAGCCACAATGAAAGAACCTTTAGGATTCAAACTTCAAGCCAGAACATCTTTATCCCCAAGGAAACTACATTGTCGAATAGCCAAAATATTTTGAAGCACAACACAATCCTCCTCTAACCAGAGAATAGGCCAATCATAAGGATCCTTCCACCTTGCCACCTCTACCTGCCCACAAGGATAAAACTTCATAAAATCACTCACCCTTGACCAACCAACCTCCAAAAATCATTGACACAGATTCACCAAATTAGGATACTGACATAAAATGGGGGGAAAACCATCCCAAGAATTAGACCAAAAGAGAGCCTCAACCCCCTTATTACATATCTAGAACATGCCCTCCTTGATCAACATAGCCCCTTTCTTAAGCGTTCCCCAACCCACATAACCTTTCCACACCAAAGGAAACCTAGGAAGCTCCTCCTCAAAACCCCCAGAAGGTACTTGTGAGATAAAATCTTGGCCCAGATATGATCCTACTCCACACACCACCTCCAGTAAAGCTTTGCAGCCAAAGCCAACCTGGACCATGTCATCTGCTGCAAGCCAAGACCCCCAAACTGCCTCGGGCTACACACAATATTCCACTTTACTAGGCTCCACTTGGATGAGGACAAGCTACCCACCCATAAGAATTGTCTAGCCAAAGAGTCCAAATCCTTCACAAACCCAGCTAAAGCCACCTATAACATGTAGGTCTATAAATAGGAAGAGCCTTCACCATAGACTTAAGTAGCTAAACACGACCAACAAAGGACAACCATCTATGATTCCAATGATTAACCTTTGCACGAAACTTGTCCAGAATATTATACCATGATTCCCTTGGAAGTCTACCAATAGAGATAGGAATACCAAGATAAGTTAAAGGGAGAGAACCAATTTGGAACCTCAAGATACGAGCAATCCTTTGTTGAAAAATCCTTAGAGTATTGAAGAAAAAAATGGAAGATGAATCTTCATTAATCCTTTGACTAGAAGCAACAAGGTAGAGATCCAAAGCCTTGTGCAAATTCAAAGCTTCTTTGATCTTAGCTAAACCCATCAAAGAAGTATCATCCACAAATTGTAGGTGAGATTGAGGAGGAAAACCATTTCCCCACCTCCATCCTTGGATAAAATACAAATTTACATTACATTTCACCAGTCTCCCCAGGCCTTCCACAAGAAGAATAAATAAATAGGGAGAGAGAGGATCCTCTTGACGAAGACCCCTATAAGCACTAAAAAGAGAGGAAGCCTCACCATTTATCAACACCGAGAAACAAGTGGAGGTAACACAACACATAACCCACTGGACCCACTCCTCAGCAAAACCAAAGACAATAAGATTTTTTCACAAGAAGGACCACTCCACTCTATCATAGGCCTTCACCATATCTAGCTTGATGTGTTAGAATCCAAGATCACCTACATGCAAATGAATACCTGTCACATGCAAAAAACATGAAGAACTGAAAAAGATGTTCTCTATAAACCTCTCAGTAAAAATGCATTAAGAGAATCAATGATTACAAAGTGATCAATCCTTATGAAGGAGATCAAGAAACCCTAAAAGGGAAACCCTAAATGAAACCCTAGTGTGCACTTAATAATTAATAATTAATTATTAATGTGCCTAAGTTTAGCTTAAGTAATAAAGAGGAATAAGTGACTTAATTAATTAATCAATGTGATGTAATTAATTAAGCATAATAACTTATTACTCTAACACCCCCTTAAGATGAACTTAGGAAGAAGCTAAAACACTAGAATAAGATGCATGAAAGCAAAGATGGGTCCCGACAACTAGGCCTGATTAGGTACCCATTTACAAATGCAATAAAGAGGTAGAGAAGGAAAAACCCAGTGGGACAAAACCCCCTACAGCGAGATAACATGCTGCAAAAAGCACTGGAAGAACTCTGTAGAGTAACACTCGAACTTGATATAAGCAAGCAAGGAAATATTCTTCCGTATACTACTGAAACAGGATGAGAGTCACTGATTGACTCAAGGAATCATGATAAAGCAACGAAAACCCGATGTCACGGAACACTCGAAAACTCCAAACAAGAACAACTTTGGAATCTATGAAGCAACAAGCAATTATTGAATGATGTATTACTGAAAATGAAGTGCAAAGATGCAAGATGCACTCTCCCAACTGCCAAAATATCCAAGTAATTGCCAAACAACCCATCGAGCCAAATCTGGACTAACTGATAAACCTAGGATAGATAAAGAAAAAGTGTATGGACAGCAACATAGAGCTCCTCAATACCTTTCCAACGCCGCAAACGAGGCAAAAATTAGACATCGTGGCAAAAAGTTATGAGCTCGGAAGTCCAAAAACAACATCTGACTTCAAACAGCAATAAATGCAGGAAAACAGTAAAATACTGAAAAATAAAAAGCACTATTGGAAAGTGCTCGGAACCAGCTTTCCGGCAATATCTCGTTTGCCCGATTTCGATACCGTATGCCCAAGTTATGACCAAAAGAAAAAAATTGCTTCTTTAGGGAAAACTGGGTTAGGAGGGGCATATGAGGGCCATACGGATGCTGACGTCAGTAGTTCACGAGCTTAAATTTGACGGCCGTCTGGCCGTCAGGGCAAAAAATGCCCCCGTCAGAAAAAATTGCCGGTGACCGAAATATGTTGAATTTGTCTGGAATATGCTAGAAATCGGCGGCAGAATCCCAGAGAATATTCACTGGCCGGCGGATGAACGCATGGCCCCCGGTCCTCCATATGATTGGGGGTTGTAGTGATGAAGCCCGCAGGGGCTAGCAGAGGTCGGCGGCCGACTGGTGGGGGAGTGAGCCGGCGGCGGCGTTTGGGTGGCCGCCCGGTGGCCGCTGGGTGGCGGACCCCTTCTATACTGGGTGCACAAGCACAGAGCCCAAGAAAAATGCCTTTTTAAATTTTTTTTCATTTTTCGTGCGTTGAGAAGCGTGCTGGGGAGGCCGTACGGCCCCCTGGCAAAAAAATTTTGCCTTCCGGATCAACTGCTCCAAAATCGATGAAACGACAGGCATTTTTAGGGTTTTTGGCCGCTGCAAATGCGATGGCAGTGTCCGTTTGAGCCAAAAGTGAGCCAAAAAATAGGCTACCCCCAGATCTTGCAGAAAAGATGCCTGTGGAAACCCTTGCACTTGAAGCTCACAGAGAGGCCATATCTTCAGATCACGAACAGGTAGCTGCAAGTCTGGAGCTCTGATACCATGTTAGAATCCAAGATCACCTGCATGCAAATGAATACCTGTCACATGCAAAAAACATGAAGAACCGAAAAAGATGTTCTCTGTAAACCTCTCAGTAAAAATGCATTAAGAGAATCAATGATTACAAAAGTGATCAATCCTTATGAAGGAGATCAAGAAACCCTAAAAGGGAAACCCTAAATGAAACCCTAGTGTGCACACTTAATAATTAATAATTAATTATTAAGGTGCCTAAGTTTAACTTAAGTAATAAAGAGGAATAAGTGACTTAATTAATTAATCAATGTGATGTAATTAATTAAGCATAATAACTTATTACTCTAACATGATGAACATAGACTTTTCTTTCAAGGATGCCATAGAATGAATGGTCTTAGTAGCAATGACCACCCCATCCAGAATTTGTCGATCCTCCACAAAACCACTTTGTTCCTCAGAGATAAGCCCTCTAAGCCATCTCTTTAGCCATTCAACAATCAACTTGGAAATGATTTTATAAACCACATTACAAAGGGAAATGGGTCAAAATTGACTCAAATGATTTGCCCCCTCACATTTGGGAATGAGAGCAAGGAATGTAGAGTTTAAAGCTTGTAGCATCTGCTTATTCCTTTGAGACTCCCAAACTACCTCCAAAAGGTCCAGCTTAATGATATCCCAAAATTCTTGATAAAATTCAATTAGAAAACCATTAGGGCCCAGGGCTTTCCCTTTCTTCATTTGGAAAATAATAGCCTCTAATTCCTCGAGTGAGATATTTCCCAAAAGATGCTCATTCATCTCCCCAAAGACCAAAGAGGGGATACAAGAAAGAACTTGGTTTTCTTCCACCAAACCATCTTGAGAGCCCTCTCAAAATAATGAAGCAAAGAACTATGAAGCATCTCTAGACATATCCTACAAAGAAGATAATTGCTCACCCTTGACATTCATAAGAATAGGCATAAAATTACCATGTCACCTGGCCTTCACCGAATTGAAGAAGAAAGCGGTGTTTTTGTCTTCCTCCTTTATTTAATTAAATTTTGAATAACTTAGTTTAAAATAAATTATATATTAAATACAAATATTAATTTAAAATAATTTAAGCAAAATAGACATGTTTCATGAGTTTATTTTAAACAATTTACAATAAACATTCTATTATATTTTGTTAGCTTTATCAATATATTTTTATTAATATTTATAGTAATATATAAAAAATGAATTTATTTTTCACGTAAACATTATAATATTGAAGTCACAATTTTGTTGGTTCAAATAATTTAATTTTTCCTAAAGAGTATCAATGGGAATAGTCCATTCTATAACTCTTCATGTCACCAATTTATTGGCTATATTAAAATAGATAGATAGATAGATATAGTGATTTATTTATAATTATGAGTTAAAAAGTGTACATTTTAATTTTATGTTATTTTAAGTTGATATTTTGTATACAAGATTCTTACATATTATTTGATAATTTTGGTGTAATCATTTTACTCAAAAATCAATTCATTAGTTAGACATGTTATATTATTTTGTTTAGAACTTTTCAAATCTATTTTTTAACAATTTATTCATCTTGAATAGGATCACTAATGTAATCATGTTCCCTTGCTAGGATAGTGCACACATATCCACTCTTTCAAGTTCTTCAAATTCAAATTCCTACATTCTAAGATTAGCATTCTAAACATCTTTCCCTTAATTTTCAATGTAAATACCAAAATTTTAAGTTCATGCATATTGTGTATTTAGAGACGTCATTCTAGGTCTTTGCACATAATGATAGATTAAATAGAAAAAATATTTTGATAAAAAATCAAAGGTCCATATCTCCTTTTGTACATACATTAGGTGCATCATTTGTCCACTATCACAAAATTAATCAAATTATCTCTATAAAGTGACATCCATTGCCACTAGAACACATTCAAAGTACAATCTCCTATACAATTAAATCTACTTCAAA
Organism: Sequoia sempervirens; assembly: GCA_007258455.2. Lineage (NCBI taxonomy): Eukaryota > Viridiplantae > Streptophyta > Pinopsida > Cupressales > Cupressaceae > Sequoia > Sequoia sempervirens. Next base: position 338,200,468 of record VDFB02193867.1, on the reverse strand, counting down.
AAAATCAATAACCATTGATTAGTCATAGAGACATTTACTATCATCCTCATATCATTATCCATTAACACCTCATTTATCTCTCTTTTAATCTTACTATTATTTCAATCGCAAGGCTTGACTAAGGCACAATGAAGTCCAAAAACTTCAATACTTGCATAACAAACTTTGAGGTGCTCTTTAGCACTATTGTGGTTTTTCTCGCAATAGATAGCAAATGAACATTGTTTTTAGGTATTGACAAAGATTATATTTATTCTTTAGAAAAAATTACAAGATTTAGATATTATTGTAGATTTGGACATAATCATGCATTTTAGAAGGTGGTATTGCAAAGTTAATTTTATCATAGACACTCTACTACTTATGATTCAATCATCTTAGCCTTTAGATTCATAATTCAATACTATCTCTTAGTTATCAATCTTCTATTATGTCATCTCAATAGACATATATCATTTCAAGGTACACAATAACCCTAATCCAAGTTATAGTTTTATTCAACACATGATTATTTACATTCATTATTGATTTGCATTAGTCACATAATTAGTCCATTATAATTAATCCTATCAAATATCTAAAATATATAAATCACACTTTAATTTAATAATTTAGAACTAAAGAAAGTCATTTACCCATTTAGATTCAAAATAATATGAACTCTCCACCCTTATGCTAAGAATTGCATCCACGAATAGTGGTAGGTAGAGGAGGAAGGTATTGTTATGCATAAACTAATAGGAAAATAAAATATGATAAAAATAATATAAAATAATGGAACAAATTCTCCCTTGACAATATTTTTAAGAAGAAAAAAGAGCTAAAGTGTAAACTAGATGAGTTACAATAGTCCATGGAAATAAATGGTATATCTAAAGACATTTTTAAGAAAAAAAAGCCCCCTTTTGTAAACTTCACAATGTCATAATTATTGAAGATTTTTTTTTGAAATAAAAATCAAGAATCCAATGACTTAAAACAAAAGACTAGAACATTTAATTTTTTCATAAATCAATTCTTAAACACAAAAGAACCAATAGAATTGAGTAGTTTCTCAAATAAGATGGTACCTAAATTATTAAAGAGGGTGATATTCAAAAGGAAGATATCAAATTCTTCATCTCTCTCTTAAATAAAATACCCTTCAGAGACTCTGGTAGACATGAATATCTTCTAAAATTTACCCTGAATGTTCTTTCAACAAAGGAGAATGAAGACATTTATTATAATTTAACTTGAGATGAGGTCAAGAAGCTACATTATCTTTTGATCCTTATAAATCTCCTAGTTTGGATGTCTTCCCCTCAACCTTTTTAAATATTTTTTTTTTGATATAGTTGGTGAATGTATTCAAGGAAGCTAAGGATTTTTTTTTTATAATGGTAACTTCTTAGTACTTGTTCCTAAGAAAATGGGGGATAATAGTTTCAAATATTTTCACCATATTAACCTATGAAATATAGTGTATAATTTTTTCTCCAAGTTTCTTGTGTTGAGAATCCAACCTTTCTTAGAGAAGATTATGCACAAGAATTGGAATGGATTTATTTCAAGAAGACAAATCTTAGATGTCATTAATGTCCATGAAGTTTTTTACTTTATGAATAAAATAAAGGAGGGTATAGCTTTAAAACTATTTATATATCCAAATTCTATGACATGATCTCTTGAAATTTTCTACCAAAAGTTCTTAGGAAATTTGGATTCCAAGAGAAGCTAATATTATAATTATTAGGACTTATACAAGGAATTCCACTATCACCTTATCTATTTATAATTATAGCTAGAGTTCTAGGAATAATATTTTGAAAAATGTTCATATTGGTAGATTAGAGGGCTTCAAACCTAATTATACAATAACCATGTTAGCTCCCACCAATAGATCATGTATGATACTAAATAAAAAATCAATTATTGAATTCAAGAATTGGTGGAAGATATTGAAATGCTATGCTTTTTTTTTGGAAGAAGATAAATTTGGACAAAAGTAGCTTTTTTTTTTTTAATATTGATCAAAGTCTAGAATTGTAGGTTGCTAGATTTATTAGTTGTAGTATCAACCCACTTCTTGCTACTTATTTGTCCATGCCCCTCTTTTTTAGCAAAATAAGTAACTCTACTTGGAATATTTTTCTTGAATATTTTAAGAAGAATCTAGTTACATGAAAAGATAGTCTCCTCTCTCATGATGGTAAGTTGTAAATTATTAAAATCTCACTTCAAAGCATCTCTGTCTATTTTCTTTCAATGTTCATAATTCTTAAATACTTAGAAAATAAAGTGGAAAAAATTGAAAGAAAATTCTTGTGCTATGAAATAGAGGAAAAATAAAAAAAATTCTTGTGTCCTAGGATTGATTTTACCTTTGAAAGTGCAATGGGGGCTTGGGTCTTCAAAACAATAGAGAGATAAATAAGGACTTATTTGTAAAAATTGACCGAAAAGTTTTGCTAAATAATAGTGAGTGGAGCAACATTATAAAATACAAATAGCTAGGAAATCATAATAACTCATCTCTTATGCTCAAGTTTTCCCTTTTGGATGGACCAACAATTCGAAAGAATTTAGTTAAAGATAAATATCTATTAGGTGAAGGATTAAGATGGAAAGTGTGAAGAAGAGATAAATTAAAATTTTAGCAATACCATTAGATCTCCGGTACTCCCCTTCAAGACTATAATCCTCATGCTCTCATTAAAGATATTCTATCATATTACATTAGGGGTTTTGTTGCTAATTATTATATATTTAAAGGGGATAGTAGGCTAAATGAAGTCAGTAGGGATAAGGAAGACATTGTGGGATTTTCTACCTTGATGATCTTATTAATAGAATCAACACTTTTAGGTTTAATATTATTCTAAGGTATTCGCTTATTATATTTATTTTCAAAACTAGTTTCAATCTTCTCCACGACCCTCTAGCTATAAAATTTTAATGGTCCCCTATGTGGATCCACAAATTGATCCCTAACATTAACTTTTTTTTGGTGTGTTATATGCAATGGAAATATAGTCAAATTGGATAATATATAGTAAAAAGGCTTCTTCTTAATGAATATATGCATTATTTTCCATAAATTTGAAGAAATTATTTGATCATCTTTGTGTTGAGTGACCTTTCAACTAAGAAGTCAGATAAGATAGCCTCAACAAATCTATCTTTTTATGGGCCTAGTCTAGCAACTTGAGGTGTATGGATACAAGTTGGTACTCCATTTCTCAAATCCTATTATCCAGATATATCTTACTGGATGGTGTTTTTCCACCATATCCAGAAGGGTGCCAAAGTACCACCAAGTCTTGCAAGGCCCAATTTTCCTATAGGAGGAGGTTTTTAGACAAACAAAAGATAAAGAACCTTGTAGAAATTATAGGGATGCTCAAACATATCCACATGGGGTTGAGGTTTCCACCAATGCCTAATGAAGGTTGAATCTCTATGAAAGAAAAGAATAAGGACGTGATAAAAATCAAAGGGTGGTAGGGAGGTTTTGTGGAATTTTGGGGGTCTAAAGGATGCCACAAATTTTTAGTAATGATGGGATATATCCCTATCTCAACCAGATTTACCCCTTTCAACTAAAAAAATGGAAATATGCATATCTAGATGGGTAATATATTTTTGCAAAAGGCCAAAGTAAAGAGATAACTCCTAGGAAATACCATTAATGCCATGATGGCTCCCTCAACTACAAGATATCAACTCGTGGAGGCTCCAAAAAAGGTTTTAAACTTATTTTTCATGGATTCCCAAAGGAAAAGAGACCTCCATGTTGCATTTATTGAATCGTAGACCCCTTTCCTAATAGAAGGCCATCCTTAATCTTAATTTTTCAATGGATTTTGTAAGGGCTTTTGCACTTCCTCCTCAATATCATTAGTGCATAAGTATGGTAGGGGTATTTGGGATGATTTCCCCTCCTTCCAAATGGGGATTCTTGTGCAAATATGTCAAATATCATTGGTATAATCATGACTAGGGTTTTTTTCCTTACAATGTGCTCCTTCTTTCTCCTATTCCCTTTTGAGGTTTAAAAGGAACTTTGTGCCCATTGTAAAGGGTTCTTCCCTTGTTTCTCTATATATACATGTATTTTTTATCCTTTGCAATTATAAACTAGGATTGTATTTGTATTAATAAAATTTTCTATTTCCACCTCCTTTGCCCTCTTTCATTCTATGTAAAGCATTATTATTTTTTGTTCGGTAAATCGCTGCTAAGGGGCAACACCCATCGCTTTTGATTGGATCTATTAACCAGTGAGGCCACATATAGGGGACCTCATCCCTGATATCTCCAAACCCACCACTATTTCCCACCACTGCTCAAGTGATTCCGATGGTGTCATAACTGCGACTTTAAGCTTTCGCTCCATCGATGTGAGTTGAGGCGAGATCCACTGTTGTTGCTTCCTTTGTTGACCGCCCGTGGCTAAACCCACCACTATTGCCCACCAATGCTCAAACGATCCTGATGGTGTCATAACTACGAATTTAAGCTTTCGCTCCACCGGTACGAGCTGAGGTGAGATCCACTTTCGCTGCTGTCTTTTGACCACTAGTGACTGCTTTCTCCTTGCAGCAATCCCATAATCCACTATGGGATTTGAACTTTAGACAACCCAATTGCTGCCCTTGCAACTTAACGTTGCACTGCGGGGTCAACCCCCCATGTAAAATATTATTACCTCTTTGTACAAATGAATATTTATTAATTTTTTATGTCTATATATTGTGTTAATATTTTTTGTAGTTTCTATTTTGGATCATCTCTTTCCCTTTTGGTGTCTATCAAACTCTAACCTCCATGCATACTTATAGGAGTTGGTATAATATAAATTTGTGTGAGCATCCCCAGTAATTATTATTGATCCTTTGTGCTATTTTAGGTAGGAAGGAATAGCCTTAATCTAGGTGTATCACCACCCTTTTATTTTCTATATTTGTCTCTTCCCTTTTCCTTCTACAAGCTGGTATACTAGATAAGTTTAGAGTTATTTAGTGGGTATGTGTAGGATCATCATGGAAAAAATAGGCCCTTAAGTGGTGATAAAATTTAGAAAAATCAGAGTTAGGCAACTTGACGTAAAAATTTGAATAAGTTATCTATATTATTTCAAAAATATGTAAGAATAGAATATGTAGCAAATTGAATGTATTTTCTAAACTACTAGGTTTATTTAAAAAAAAAAAAATCTATTTGGTGAAAATTTGAAATTTCAATGTAGTAGCACTTAAATTTCAGGGAAAAAATAAGAAGTATGTGCCTTTCTGACCACCCTAACCACAATAAAATGATAATATTTTTTTATAATATTTTGGATATAAGTAGAGGACTCATGTCCCGATGTGATGCACATTTTTTTGTATTTTTTATAAGTAAATCATTAATTATGATATTTTTATTACAACTTTTAAAAAATATAAAAACTCATATGTTTGACTACCTTAACTTGGTAAAAACTTCATGAAATTCAATTTTTTTTTAATCCTATGGTATGTGAAGCATAGAATGTGACACATGTTTCAGATTCAAAAATGTGACACTGTTTGAAAGCTATAGATGTTTTTCAATCAGGACTTTGAGTCGTAATTCAAATAGAAAATGAATAATAATAATTTATTAAATTCAAAGTAAATCATAATTTATATTGGTAGAAAGTTGAGAATCTCCTTTAAAAACCCTTTTCGTTTCATCAATTTTGGGTAAAAAAGTCGTCAGCCATACCCTACACATACCCATCATATTGCCACTTTTTGGCCCATCATGATCCTGCACATACCCTAGTGTTGGGTTTGACCAATATTCTTGCATGTAGCTTAGAAAGGAGACAACCTTCTCTATAGGTTTGATCTCATTTGCAAGGTCCCACACCTTGAAATATGAGGTTTAATAAATAATTTAATAATTATTTATTAAATTCAAAGTACAAAGCATAATTTATATTGGTAGAAAGCTAAGAATCTCCTTTAAAAACCCTTTTCGTTTCATCAATTTTGGGTATAAAAAATTTGTCAGCCACATACCCTACACATACCCATCATATCGCCACTTTTTGGCCCATCATGATCCTACACATACCCCAATGTTGGGTTTGACCAATATTCTTGCATTAGGTTAGAAAAGGAGACAACCTTCTCTATAGGTTTGATCTCATCTACAAGGTCCCACACCTTGAAATCAATCCCATGTGTTCATTGGAATGCTAAACAATTGGTTCAACAAGGGTGCAATTCTTAGTGCCAATAATTTTTGGCATGCATGGAGGTATATTCACCTCTAAGTTAAGAGTTATTCTATGATTCAAGGTTCTAGATCAATCCTACAAATATCAAGACCAAAATTCAAACAAGAGCATCTTCAAGTTTGGTAACTTTTAGTTCACTAAATTATCATTGTTTACTTAAAGATGAAGATACAAAAATTCTATATCTCTAGTAAAAATAAATAGAGCATAATATACACCTCTATTTAATAGGTTACCATAGCCAAGAACGCCTACTATTCATATAAAAACAATAATATTTCATATTCCCAACATGGTTGCTCCAAGAAATTAGGTTTTTGCCACCTTCAATGGTGGTAGTTCTCTTGTGTTGGCTCAAAGAGATGACATACAAGTGGATGCCCTAAAAATTAACCATATTTCATTAGTGAAACATCCACGACCCCAATATAACACACATAGGACATAAATAATATGCTTTTTTCCATAATTACTAAGGATGATGTGGTTGTTAGAAACTTAAACAATTCCTTGAAAGATAAAGAATTATAGTGATATAGAGGATTGCAACCCAATTCCATCCATAACTAGGATGAGCTAGGTGAAAAGCTCTACAAATAATTTGAAGAAAAGAGTGTTCATTTATCACTTGTACAAAAAATAAATACAATCAAGAGATCTCCCCATGAATTCATGGGAGACTTCAATATTAGATTTTTAAAAACTTGGGATATAATTCCTACCTTGGTGAAGCCATTTCCAAACCATGCTTTCCTATATACTTAAGATTTCTTAATATTGATGTAGCAATAATGATACAATATATGGGAGGAACCACTCTACCATATGCATATGACATCACTAAGGGTAGAAAATTGTCTAATTCAGGTTGGGAAGATAGCTCTAAGGCCTCCAATGCCTCTATTCCCAAATATTCTACTTTAGTAGCCCACCTTGGCACCTCTTCCCATTGCATCAACTAGCCAATTGTCTGCCTCTATTTCCCCTTTAAAATAGTTTCATGATGTTAAGAATCTACTACAAAACTTTGGAAGTAATTTGGTGATGATAAAAAGGAAACAAGCTCAAAGTAGCAGGATTGATCAACCTCATATGTAATCAAGATTATTAGGAAAATAGACAGTCATACAAAGGGAGAACACAAGGGAAAAAAATGATGTATGCTAGACCTCTTAATAGTAGTAATTCAAAAACTACTACTACTTCACAAATACTTGTTCTAGTGCAAAATAATCTAGCTTAAGGTCATGAATGGTAATATTCATGCAATTAGCCACACAACTAGAAATCATGTTAGAATGGAGAGTTTGTTTAGACTCTAGAGGTCCAGAATGAACCTCACCTTCAAGACAATAGTTTCAAAAAATCAAGTAGATATTGGTAGGAAAATATGCCAAGAGACTCTACATTGGTTAATTGGCAAAAGTGAGATCATTGTGGCAATAATCAACATTTCAATGAACATGAGTGTTGATGGAGTCACCCCTAAGGGGGAATGGAATTCAAGTAAAATTGTGAAACCGCCTCCCTTTATATATATTTAATCATTGGAGATCACATAGTCCACAATTATATTATAGATTCAAGGGCTAGAAGCTCAGTTATGCCCAAGAAGGTAGTTGATCTCTTTGACATTAAATATGATTCATTAGCCAAGGGTGTTGTACAATTGAATGGAATTGCTATTAAGAAAGTGGAGTTCATTAAAGATTTATAATTAACCTTACATGCATACCTTGGCTACAGAGTGCTACAATACATATCAGTCATAGATCTCCTTTCTTTCTTTGTCATCTAATTGTCTAGAGAATTCATATATAAAATAGGAGGGTACCCATATTTTGATTAGTCCCTTATGATATTTAGAATAAGGTATGGTATTAAGGAGACCATTATAGAAGAACCCATTACCAAATATCACATTGACCCATAAATATGAATTACACATTGGATAGTGAAGGGGGAGAGTGTACTATTCATGAAATTGCCACCCCTTTGAAAGAGGTCATGAATTATGTATTAGATGAATGGGTAAATTATTTCTATTTTGATCCATACCATGAGGCAAAAGGAGACTAGACTGGGAACTTATTGCATACATGAGGAGAACACTCGCATCCCAACCTTAAGAAAGCTCAAGAGGATATAGGTGGTCTATGGAAGTTATTTTCTTATGGCTCAAGAAATAAAAATGGTTTTGGTGCTAATTTAATGCTAGTGTATTCAAGTGGTGAGAAGTATTGATTATCATTCAAGATTTAATTTAGCTACACCAAAAATGTAACTAAGTATGAAGCTCTAATCCAAGGTCTCCAACTTGCACAAGAGAGAGGGATTAAATCCTTAAGTGTTTGGTGACAATGAATTAGTTGTGCATCAAATTAGATCTCAAAACACAACGAATAATTTGTTGAAGGCCTACATGTATAAGTTATAGAACCTAATTGAAGGATTTAAAGCATTTGACATCTAAACCATACCTAGGGGAAAAATAAACATGTTGATAGACTTGTAGTAGTTGGGGCTCAATCTAACATATCAACACATGATGTAAAAAAGAGGAAACAAGATATTTTCCTTGTCATAAGACTTGTTGTCATAGAAAACCAAGCCAATTGGAATTTTTTTAAGAATGATCAACAAATTAAAGTCAAATTTCTACAAGAGGAAGTAGAGTTCTCCCCCAAAAATTAGTCTAGGTTGCAACAACAATCCAAAGACCAAATCATTCAATTGAGAAGCAACATGTTGCCAAAGGGTTTCATCACTCTAGAGGGAATTTTCAACTTGAATGACTAGTTGAGAAATAAGAATATGAACTTGGTTGTGAGGAAGGGTGAATATAAACAAGTTAACATAGTAGAAGGGATATCATTGAAGGTGAGAAAGGTATGCTCTAAGTATAAAAACCAAACCTTCATTAATATTTTCATTCTTATGATGATGTGGTTGCATGGACCTATGATGACCTAAAAGGTTTTGACCTTAGTTTAGTCTCTCATACCATTGAATTGGACCCTAATACAAATCTTGTTAAACAAAAGAAAAAGGCCTATCAACTTTGCAATTGAGCCCTTAATGAGGAAGGAGCTGACCAAGATAATAGAAGCATGGGGAGATAAGGTTTTGTGAAATTTTTAGAGACCTCAATATAGCCTCCCTTAAGGACCATTATCCCCTCCCTTCCATGGAGCAGATCCTGCATAAGGTAAGTAGTTTTGAAAGGTTTTCTTTCTTGGATGGGTAATCAAGCTATAATCATATTTTGGTCTAAGAATTAGACCAACACAAAACAACATTCACCACTAAGTGGAGTACACATGCATATTGTAAAATTCCCTTCGAGTTAACCAATGTTGGTGCAACCTTTCAAAGGGTGATAGACATGGATTTCAAAGGTATGATAGAAATTTTTATGTTGATACCTAGACGATATCAGAGTTTTTCAAAACATGTAGATGATCACTTTGACTATCTTGAGTAGGTCTTCAAAAAATGCATAGAATATGGTGTATCCCTAAATCCAATTGAATTTGTATTTGTTATAGACAAAGTATAATTGCTTGGGCACATAGTTTCCAAGGAGGTTATTTCCATCAATCCAAAAATGGTAGAGGCCATCTTATCTATTATCCTCACTAGTCACAAGTAATCCCTACAGAGCTTCTTGGGAGAGATTAAATTTATGATAAGGTTCATTTCTAATCTTGCTGCTATGGAAAATCCTCTCATCTCTATGTTAAAAAAGAATATGGCACTTAGCTAGAAAAAGGGAGGGATATTTTTGAAGGTATCAAGAAATCAATTGTCCAAGATCCTACACTTTCCAACCTAAACTATGACAAGCACTTCATATTATACACCTTTGGAGGATAATCAATCATATCGATTGTCCTAACATAACTAAACAATGACAACTTGGAGTAGACCATTTCTTTTTAGTGAAAGGCTTAAAGACTATGAGCTCAAGTCTAGCTATGTGGAAAAGTAATTCCTTACCATACTCAGGACCTTGAAAAATAAATACATATTCTTTCCAACAACAAGATCCAATTGATGGTCCCTCATGCTAGTATCAAGGAATCCCTCTTGAGCAAGACATCAATGAGAAAAGAGCTAGATGGATCACAAAATTTATAGATTATGATGTTTATATCAAGATCACAAAGCTTGTGAGGGGAAAGAGGTTATGTGAATAACTTGTACCAACCTTTGATATTCATATAAAATCTATCCATGTGCTACAAGAAGAGCAACTAGCTAACATTGATGCTTAAAGCAGTTGGGTGAATGATATGACTACATTTTTGTAGGAAGGTAGATACCATATGAATTTGGATAGGGCTAAAAGAAGATATTTTAGGTTATAGTCCATCCCCTATGTCTTATTGGATAACATAATATTAAAAAATACCTCAATGGATTGTTGTTAAGATGTATTGAGCAAGATCAAGTTAGTAGAATATTTGAATAATTTCATGATGGCTCATCATGGCTATTTCTCTATAAATAGTACTAATATTAAGGTAATGAGGGTTGGCTATTATTGGCCTACCTTACTTAATGGAACTCATATATGGGTGAGGAAATGTTAAAAGTGTACCTTTTTCATAGGAAAACAAAGGTTATCTACTCTCCCTCATCATCTCATTCAAACACACCAAATCATTACCTTGTTGGGGTTAAATTTCATTAGCATGATAAATCCACCATCTAGTGTTAGTTATATTTCATTTGCAGAAGTAATGTCTTAGTGACATTCTCAACTACTAGATCAAATTTGATCTACTATGGCTCAACTTTTTATGCCTTTTCAATGTTGCTTTTCAAAATTAGACGGTGCCATTACTCTTCAATGTGTTGCAGAGGCCATGTTTCTCTTGTTAGGGTTTGTTTGTCTAATATTTTGCTAATAATTTCATGGGCGCCCATCCTTGCATTCATACAAGTCATCATTTTAGGGCTTGTTCAAGTTGACAGAGCCTTTATGGCTAGTTATGTTGCTCTATGTAAGTGTAATTTAGATGTTTTCCAAACTTAATTGGAATTCATATTTCTGTAACCCTAGTTAGGTTAGGGTTAGGGATTTGAACTCAATCCTCAGTTATGCATGAACTATAAAGGTAATGATTTTTTTTTTTTGAAGGTTTCATTCTTTAGCCCCTCTAGGATTTTTCTCTTGTAGACCTACAACTCTTGCATTTTTCCATTATAAAGGTTACTTAAAGCCTTATGTCAATAAAATTTAGCTATTACCACCATTACCTCTTGCATGTTTGAGTAAAATTCATTTACCTTCATATCTGAGTGGGTGTTTTAGTTTTCTTTGACATATTATGCTATTTTGAAGTAGGAAGGAACAAGCTCTACATTCGATGCATCATTTTCTTTCACATTTCATGTATCCTTCTACCCCTTCTCCCTTGTGATCTATTAGAGTACATTATCATTAGGACTTTCATGTGCTAGGTTAGGCTAACACATTTGCACTTAGTTTGGAAAAGGAATCCAACCTTCTCCAGAGACTTGACCTCATCTTACAAGGTCCCACACCTTGAGGTCATTTCAATTGTGTCATTAGAACACTAAACTCTTGTTCAGTAGGGTGCAGTTTTATGTGACAACAATTTGAAACAAAAACTTTGACATTCTAGCTATAACAAAAAAAATTAGTAGTTTCAAAAAGAAATATCTCTTCCCAACATTCACCACACAGTTAAAACAAAGAGATCAGGAACTCAAAAACCTCTAATCTAACAGATCAAAGAACATACACAAATCAAAAATTAAAAATCTTATACCTTTTTGCTCACAGATAGATGCAACACTATATATGACAAATGTGTCATTATATAAGATAGATGTGTTGGTTCGCTTCTACAAATGTGTCACAATGTTTGACAAATGCAACACTTTATTTCTATAGATATGTGGCTCTATGCCACATATGTTTCGCAATACAATTGTAACACAAATGCAACACAAAAACTTAGGAAAATAAAAAAAGAACAACAAGCACCAAGGTCTAATTTTCTAGCAAATCAACCTAACAACTTGGATTAGATTCACTACCCTAGATCACACAAAGAACCAGAGAAACAACCAACATCAAATAAAACCCAAATTCTAATGATATAAATAGATGCATCACTCCAACCTATTTATGTGTCACTCTACACATACAAATGTGTCACTCTTCCTAAATAATTGCATCGCTGAATCCTACAATGGAAAACATGTCAAATCTATAAAATAAAAAGTTAGGTCTTATTCTTCATGTGGGTTCACCAATTTTTCGATTAGGAAATTAGGTTTGGAAGCTTAAATCATGCACAACAACCACCAACTATTAGAAGTAAGCTTTAAATATGCAATCAAATAATAGAGCACAAATGACATAAACAAAATGAAATGAAAACAATTAAAAAAGTTATACCTTTATACCATCATTGATTGACCTCTATTGCTCTTCTCTTCTTTTCATGATAATATTTGAGGTGTTGCTCTTAGTTTTGAAGTACACAAATTCAATAGGATCAGGACAATAATAATGACAAAGATTCCAAGGTTGTGGTTAGAGAAAAAGATAGTTCAAAGATTGAATTCATGGATAAAGAGATGTCAAAATGAACAAAGAAGATTTCAAGAAGAGAATGAATGGTCAAGATCGCCTGGGACAACTTGCATGAGAAAGTTGCTCATTTACGAAGTAGAAATACAGAGAAATTGATTGGAAAAATTAGTAGAAGGGTACAAGTAAAATTAATGGTGGAAGAAAATTAAGAGAAATTAATAAAGGTGTAAGAGATTAGATTGAGAAATTAATGGGAGTTTGTAAGAGCTAGATTTGTGAGAATTTAGAAAATAAAATAAATAAAAATTAATTTATTTTCGAAAGCATGAATAATTAATTAAAATAAACAATTTAATTAATTATAAAAGAATATTAGCCGGTATTGGCATGGTGTGATGGTTTAAAGGTGGAATTGTTGTTCTTTCCACCAAGGTTCAAACCCCATTGGGGTGGTATTGTTGAATGGATGTATTCCAGTTCATAGCTCTGGTCAAAAGCGTTTTACCCCTTGAATAAAAAATAAAAATTATAAAAGAATATTAGGTTAGTATGATTAAATAAATAAAAATATTCATTTAATCTAAGACTTGAAATAATTAGTAAATAAATAATTAAATAATAATTATTTAATCAGAGAAACAATGAAAAGGAAGGAATTAGTATAATTAAATAATTAAAATTATTTAATTATGAACAATATGAGGAAGAAGATAAAAATTAGGGTTTAGACTGAATTAGGGTTAGATGAAAGTTAGTCAGAAAATGGTGTTGCAGGCTAAGGATAAGTTTGAGTGTCTACAAAGGGGACACATGTAATGGCACCAAAACAAAAATTTGACAAACCCCTTGACCCTCTTAGGAGAGATGTAGTGTTGAATAGTCAAATTTCTATAATTTTTAAGTACACCTCTCTAGATACTTTAGGTTTCATAAAATTTGTGCTTGGTGAAAATGGGATGTGGTAGATGCCAGTGCCAAGGTCAAAGTCATCCATTAGGAGAAATATTGTTGAAAACATAGTTTCTTCCATTTCTTTTGTGAAACAATGATTATGGTTGTTCAAGCTCTTCCTCTCAGACCATTTCTATGGTACACCTTTGGTATCATTGATTAAAACTTTGACAAGAAATAACCTAGTATAGGTACAAATATTGAGGCTTGAAATTATCATTTCCTCTTGTTGCACCAACTATGGACAAGGAGGATTCAAAATAGTTAAGGTTGAAAAGAAGTTAAGTGTGAAATATGCTTCCTACACTAATCTATGAGAGGAAGTATACACAAAAATTAAAATGGTCATATAGTTACAAGGAAATAAACACAAATACAATATATTATTTAATAATCAATGGTTATAATATGCTTGTAGAGCCTAAGCCTTTATAGGAGTATCACCTACAAGTTTTTTGGAGCAATTCTAATTACATATTTTTACATACAAAACACACTATGAAACCTTCATCTCAATAAACTAATAGATAGAATAATCAATACATGAAATCATCAAATAGAAGTTAGGATGCCATAAGCTAAAACCACCCAAAATGTGATGCCTAGAAATACCTCATCAAAATGAAATGCACATAGTCTAAAAATAGCATATTTCATACATCTATCATAAGCTCATCATAATATATACACCAACTTGGGTGCTTTATTTTGGCTCCATTATCTCAAATCAAAGATATCTTATGACATATCATAAGTTGTTCAAGAAGTGTAACTCCCTCTTATGCATCATAGATGCTCTTACATTTTCAATATGGGAGGGCATAACTTTTGATCTAGGAAGTTGATTAAGGATTTTTTAATTAGACATTTCAATGATTTTAATATTAGTTCTTACTATTAAAGGCTTTGATAAGATTTATAGAATTTTTGGGTACTATTACTCTTCTAATCCAATATGGTCCACATAAGTTAGATACATTATTCCATGTGATGCATACAAAGTTGAATTATAATATCCTTCTTGCGAATCCATGGTTGCATGCTATGAGAGAGGTTCCCTCTATTTTGCATAAATATGTTAATTATTTCAATAAAGGGAATCTTTATCACATACCTATGGATATTTGACCATACAATAAGTGCTCTTAAAGTGATACATCTAACAATTGCATTATACAAAATGAGCTCTTAGCACATGAATATAGTACTTTATATGGTGATGATAAGGGTTCATTAGACCTTATGTCTTGTGATGTTAGTGAGTATCATGTAGATTCTAAGGCTTGTATCATTCCATATTTATATGTATGAATCACTCTATTTATGGAAAAACATGAGGTATATACAGATTTGGGTATGTATACACAAAAAATGATCTTGAAGTTCCTTTGATACATCATTTGAATTTTTATCACCTCCTCCTAAGCTATCCTTTAAACAAGTTTATGGTCCTAGATACAACCTTATGAAGAAGCATGGATGCAATTATATTGGATTAGTAAATAGTGAGCAAGGTTATGAATAATTTGTTGTATTGAAAGAGACTAAAAAACATCATCGAATGTGATACCAACCTCAATACATGGGTGAGTGCAAGATCATGGGGTCCAAAAAGTGGCGATATGACAAAAAAGTGGTTGATGACTTTTTTTATTTGAATTTGATGAAATGAAAAGGGTTTATTAAGAAAATTGTTAGCTTTCCAAAAATATAAGATATGCCTTATTTGAAATTAAATAGATAATAATAATTATTTTTCTACATACATTATGACTAAAGTCTTGATTGATAGGTTGATTGAAAAACATCTATAATTCTTAAACTATTTCACAGTTTTTGAATCTAAAAGATGTGTCACATGAACTATGCTTCCCATGCTATAGGATAAAAAAGAAAAATGAATTTCATAATTTTTTGACGAAGTTATGGTGGTTAGAAAAACACATTTTAATATTTAAAACAAATTAATAAAAAAATCATAACTAATTATTTACTTGCAAAAAAATTACAAAAAAATGTGGCACATCCGAGCATGTGTCCTCTACTTATATTCAAAGTTTCAAAAATAAATAAATATTTTTTTCTTGTACTTAGGTTGGTCAGACATACACCTACTTTTTATTTTTTCTTGAAAATTTAGTACTACTACATTGAAATTTCAAATGTTCACCAAATAGATTTACTTTTTTCCAAAAAAGGAATATTATCTAAGAAGTTACTACATTTAATTTTCTACAAATTATGTTCTTAAATATTTTTCAAATTATGTTAATAACTTATTCAATTTTTTTATGTTAAGTTGCCTAACTCTGTTTTTTTGAATTTTCATTGCCACTTAAGGGCCTAGTTTGGACCTCCATGATCCTGCACTAACCCACATGACTTTATGGTTAGCAAAGAGACAATAAAATAAAAAATTACCCTACATTGAAATTGATACTATTATTAATGAGGTTTCATTTTAACTTATTGCATGTGATGATCAATCACATGTATGACTCTTTCACCCATCATGGGTCCTCATTTAAGAATGAAACTAGGATCAAAGTCTATCCTACAAAATTAGAGTCACCCCACAAAGGTAACCGACCTTATCATGTAAAGGACTGAGCTCTACTTCTTGATATTAGATGGTCAACTATGTACTATCTAGTTGATAGGTCAAATGTGCAACAAAAAAATCATTCAATAGTGCATGCATGGCTCTCTAGGAATCAAACTATATAAACTCATTCTTGATCTTCTCCCTCTTTCTAGGATGGATCTAGATTTAAATTTCGCCACCTTTTCTTGTACACTAATTTGGTTACATCTCTCTCAATCTCTATAGTGGCCTCTCCTAAGCTAAGGGTGTATAATTCACTAATACTTCCCTCAATACTATAGTGGCTTGACTAATAAGGTAGAAAAATGACATAAACCACCCAACCTATGTATAATATTGTACTATCTAGCCTATTGATATGATTGATACACCCTAAGTCAAGTTTTCAATAGTATGAGAGATAAGGATGATCCACTTGACTACATTTCATGCATGACCACAACATGTGTTAGCCACATAACATTGAATAATTAAAAAACATCAAATTTTCAAATGTAACATCATAACTAGCTTATCTAGATCATTAGCCTACTAATCTACACCAACTAGTACCTACTACATGGGAGTGATGTCTAGTACGGTCCTGAAGATTAACTCCACCTACAACTTGTGTGAGAATTTAGGCACATTAAGAGGATACAAAGAGGTGTTGAAGTCACCAAAAATATTCACATGAAAATCATTTGCAACACCAAAGTAACCTTCCACACAAGGGATAAATAATGAAAATACTATGGTGCCAATATTGATACAATAGTGAAAAAATGAGATTATGACAAGTGTCATGATCTCATGACAAGACACAAAAAATAAATGTCCTGAGTAAACTTAGCTAAGTGTGAATATGACCTAAAAGGAAAACTAGTTAGGGAATAACCTTGTTCACACCAACAAGAGGGTGTCTCAATATGTGCGCATTATAGTCACCACATGGAATATTACTAAAGTAATGGGAAAATTTATGCCAAATTTTACAAAGATGATTGTCTTAGTGATTTATCCCTTACTATGGATATGTTTAAATATCATCATAACCAATATTTTCTCTACTTGACTTTGATCCACATCCCAAAGGTGTGGTCGTTAAATCTCACAATCATACAAGAGGGTGGGCACGACTGATGAGTGAAATAGGTGGATCCTTCATTTGAATGTCCCAAAATTGAAACTAAAAGCATAGCTTTTCAAGGGTGGTAAGGGTAACATATCCCTTGCTTACTCTTGTCTCAACAATTGGAGTTAAGCAAAGTGTGGACCAAAGAAGAGGACCCCTAGGTAAACATATGAAGAAGAAACATCAACCTTATCGTCTCTATAACTAAGAATCACCTCAAGTGCATTCTTTTGAGAAATTTTGAAAACTCATAATTTTCTTTTCTCCTAAGCTCACTTGATAATTATCACAAAACAAGGGTAAATATCAAATTATCTCTAATGACACCTCATTGAGTGAGATATCAAGATAATATCCTATACAAATAGGAGAATATCAATTGAGACTTTGAAGGGTAAACAATCCTCTCTATCACCTACTTTATTTGGTATGATTTCCTTTTGTTTGTTGATGTAGAGCCCAAAATTTATAGAAGAGAGTGGGTAATCCTATTTACTTTTTACCGTGACTGGTAGTGCTGGCGGGACACACCAATCGATACCATGGGAGCACCAGAGAGTCGAACCCATGGTGGGCGCCCTGCGACAGGGAACGCCTTAACCAACTGGGCTCGGATCGGCGCCCCAGTGGGTAATCCTATTTAACACATATAGCCCTTTGAAATTTTGTTGTTTCACTAAATGTTGTTTGTGTCTTGCCAACAATAGACTCATATTGTCGAAATGTGTAGAAGAGAGTGGGTAACCCTATTTAACACATATAGTCCTTTGAAAATTTGTTGTTTCACTAAATGCTGTTTGTCTTGCCAACAATAGACTCATAGATTGTCATCACTAAAAGAAATACAAAGATGTAAAATGCAAAGCCTTAAGCTTATCCACAAGCAAGTGTCATGTGGGACTATATCACAAAACAACATTAAATTCTTTGCTTGTTTGCTTTAGCCTTGTCAATGATAGTTGTTAAGGTGATGAAGTGATTCGTGATATGATGGCTCCTCCTAAATCTTGCTTATCCTTTGGCCCTCAATGCCTTTGCCATTGCCCATCTCGGGATATGAATGTCTAAAATTGTGACAAAGATCTTGGTCAAGGTGTAGCCAATCATAATAGTGTGGTAGTCACTTGCGTTATTTTACTCTCTAGAATTGTGCATAGGGTGGATGATATTGGAGGTCTAGGAATGTGGAAAGCGATGAATAGACATATAGTTGAACATGCTAACATAAATTGTTAAGACTTGTCAACAATGCTTGAACAATTAATCTTTGATATTCTCAACATCTTAAACATTATTAAATCTGAGCTTAAAGATAAAACGACAGATTAGACAACCCAAAAAATAAAAATTAAGTTGACTCAAATACTTTATTTAGAACATTACATAAATTAGAGGCATAATCAAACAAGATAAGATATACCACCACCTAATTTTTTTGGGAAGGCAGACTGTCCAAAACAATTTGAGGGTTAACGAAGTTGATTGATTATACTTTCATAAAAAATAATAACATACTCTTGAAAAAAAAAAAAATTTATTTAAGGCCGTCAAGCTTAGTCAGTTCTTACGTTTTATAATCAATGGCACGTTATTGAGCATTAAAAGTGGAGCTTTAAAATGAGAAGAGATGATTGTATTTATGCTTATGGTCGAGGAAGATTTTTTTGTTTTAAACTACAGTCCAGCCTTCCTCCTAATTCTTATATATACTTAGAAAAGCATGATTAGATATAAGATAATCTTCTTTCTAGGTTTGATAAGTCTTTTGGGTCTCCTTTTTTTAATTTTAATACATTAAATAACAGATTGATTGCCCTCAATCTTTCATAATTGAAGATTTAATCATCGAGATAACATGATGATCAACTGCAACTTTTTGTTTTATGATTATTTAAAGATTAATCAATGAACAAACTTATTGATTAGTACACAATTTTCCTTGTGTGCTGTCATCTATTCCTTGATTCACTGTCACAGAATTAAATCTAAATAAACACTCGGTTCTAGCTTAGCATATCAGGAATCAATGTACGTTCATACTGCATGTGTTGAATGTGTATGTATTAAAAACAAAGTGCTGTCAAGCTTTTTGGATGGCAATAATGGAAACATGATTCTCTTGCAGTTCCATTTTCAATAGGTTTTTTGTTTTTTTAAAGTAGTAGGTGTAGGATGATGTAATGCACAACATCAGGAGACACAGCAGATTTACTGATATGTCAGGGAGTCAATGCATGTGTGGCCAAATCTGAACTTAATGTTAAGATCGGAATAACCGTGATGAATCCAGCTCTTTGGATTCCCAAGTTACTCTTTTTTATGCCACTTCATCGTTTCAATTGTGACAGTCCACCGACTGGATTGCCGGGCTTGTAAATGTGTATAAATTTCGTACTTTATAACACCAAGTTAAGGGCTTGTGTTGCATCCTATCACACCCTAAAGTATTGTAATGTGTTGCTTTACTATGTAATCTCTGATTGTAAAGTTGAGTTCTGACTTCCATTTCTCTCAGTTAAATGAGAGTTACAATGCATACCTCAAATCGAAATTGGGTTGTTTTGATTTGTAACTTTATTTTGGGTTGTTCAGATTATCCAAGCCTGCTTCATTTTGAAGTTATTTGTTTCTATCTGTTGAAAGACATGGTTGTCTTCTGATCGACTACACAGGTTGAGTGCTGAATTTACCATGGCTTTCAATATTGGGTCATCCAAAATGTCATGCTTTTATGCATTTCATCATTTCCTCGCCTCTAAATGACACTGGCCCACTTCAGCAGGTGCACTTTTAAGAACAGTGATCCTTTGGCTTAGATCTCAGGTCCTATGAAGCTCCCATAAACTCACCCTTGAACCAAGGCCTTATTGACAGAGCATAGAACAAGAGAATTGGCAGGGATCAGGTCAATAGGCACTGTGGCATCACCATTATGCCATTTTTATTTACAGTTTTTGCACTACAATGGGAGGGATTGATGGTAAATAGTCAAGGGGTAGAAGAGTAAGCAGGGGTCTGAAAATAGGAGGGATTGATCGTAAATTCAAAAATTGGGGGGTAATATTTAGAAACCTATTAATAAGCATGCTTTATCAAAGTGATCACATGCCAATAGGTCATTTTAAATAGTCATTTCCTTACCATTACAATTAAGGTGCTTTGCTAGTTCACCTGTAAATTATTTTGAAGGAGAATTTACTGTATTGTTCCTTGAGGCAAACATCTACTGGGTAGAATGGATGCTAATAATTTGGATCCAGAAAGGCTCCCTGCAGCCACTTCACATTCTCAAGAAGAAGTATTGTATACTTTCGGAAGGAAATCAGATGCAATGGATGCAGATGGGCGTGCTTATAATTCCTCCCCTGTTGTTACTGGTAGGAAGTCTTCCTCATCTCGTATAAGTGGAAATTTTCCAATTGGAAGCCCTAGAAGGAGAAGTGGGACATGGTATAGGGAAGATAACGAGCCCCATCAAATGCAATCTAACATAGGCCTCTACCACGAGGAGATTCATATTAGCAGGACATCTAGTTTTGAAACTCAAAGGGTGTCTTTTTCAATTGGAGGACCAGTTCAGGTCCCTGAAGGAAACTTGGGCCAGCTTGTGCTTGATGGTATATGTTTGTGCTACATACCAGCAGTTGTTTTATGAAAATGTTCATATATTTAATAGAAGCTGATTCCTTTATCTTCCTTTTTCATTTATCTTTTCAACAGTGGAGTCCGGAAGGAGTGAAGATGAAGGAGATTTTCATCCGTATATGGATGACAGTGATAAGGAGGGGAAGAGGAATCAGCCTTTGCCTATCTTCTTAGAGGTCCATCTTGTTCCAATCTTCTCATTAGAATGCTCTGATTATGTTATCGGATTTTTTTCAGCTTTCTTTTCGAAGACAGTAAGATCTGCTATTTTATTTCAAATGGTCTAATCAGTTTGAATCTGGACTGTTGTACAGTTTGTTGATGTAAAATACAAAGTGATAGTCTCTCAAACAGCTTCATGGAAAAGCCTATGGGGAATAGAGAAGGCACCGTCAGTAGAGAAAGAAATCTTGCATGGCATCAGTGGTTCAGTTAGCCCAGGCGAGTTCTTGGCAATGATGGGACCTTCTGGAAGTGGCAAGACAACACTACTAAGTTTGCTAGGCGGAAGAAATCACCAACATATGACAGGACAAGTCACTTACAACCACCTCCCGTTTCACAAATCTTTGAAAAGAAGGTTCAGATATATTTCTAGCCCCTAGTATTTTACATTACAATTTTAGTTATAATGATAAAAGTCTATTGTTCACATAATCTAGCTCTTCATTGTTTGTAAATTGAAGCATTTTTTTATGAGCCACTATAGCGCAGGGAATGTCGTTTAGTAAAATCCTCATTTCGGTTGATACACCAAAATAAAAGTAGAAAGGAAAAAAGATGTCAGGTGAGATCCTACATGTCTGAAAGAACTTAGGAAAGACAATATAAGATATCCAAAGTTTTTTCGTCAGACTTCCCCTCCAATTTTCTTTAGAACTTTTCATGATATTATGGTATGGCTTGGAATGCATGTGAAGAGTAAAACAAGTAGATGTGAGCAGCTTGTCTTTTAAAGGTAGGTGAAACTCTTAACAATAATACTAAGAGTAGACATCAATGTTGATGTAATACTACTATGCCATTAAGATCCTTTCATACCCATCTGATCCACAATCACATCTGGTTGCATGTAAGTCTTAAGTTTGAATTTTTAAGTCTAATTTCTTCCATCATCCAATCTTCAATTGACCCTTTTTAAGACAGATATATGCCTGCTGCTATTCTAAACTTTTTTCCTGAGTTTTCCTCACATGAAATTTTTGATAGCATGATTATGGTTAGAAAGACTTCTCTTGAGAAACATAGGAAAAATAAGTCCATTCAACTTGTTCAATAGAAGCAACATACACAGAATCTGAAAAATTAATAGAGCAAAAGAAAAAGCAAACACATAGTACATAATATTTCACCTGGGCAAATCCTTGTAAGGAAAAAATCTAGCATGCTAACCTTCTTCACTATTGCATACAAATTCAATTCACAAGACAATGATAAAGTTCTTATTCAACCCTTATGCATATGTGGACAGTAATAGGCTCATCAAAAGTGGTTTTACAATTTGCATAAATGATTTAAAACCATTGGTGAAAAACAGAAAACTCATAAAAACACATCAAGAGTGGTTTTACAATTCACACTAATGCTTTAAAACCATAGGCAAAAATTAGAAAATCCATAAAAGTGCACACATTTTTCCAATCACTAATAGTTTACCCATTTGACTATAAAACATTGAAAGCATACACTAAGGAAGAAATATGGATTTTTGTATCCCATTCTATAATTCATTACATAGTAAATCATAATATGGATTTTATCATCTAATTTTAGAATTCATTGCATTGTAAAGCATACATTTTGTATTGAAACACTGACCATCAGTTTGTTATATAATTATTTTTGTGGTTTAATGAACATCTATTTTTAATGTTCGGAACAAATGTGAAAAATTTGGGTAGAAAAAGCTCTCATTTGTTTCAAAACGATGTCTGTCCTCTGTAAACAGAATAGGATTTGTTACTCAAGATGATGTGCTCTATCCTCACCTAACGGTGAGAGAAACTCTAATGTATGCTGCTTTACTAATGCTTCCCAAGGATCTAACCAAGCAACAGAAGATTGAAAGAGTTGATAAAGTAATCCAAGACCTCAGATTAGAAAGGTATAATTGGTTGCAGTGTTAGTTTTGCAGTTCTCTTGAATTTGAATATCAAAAACAACTTTAGCAATGAAAAGCATTTAATTTGAGGGTTCGTGCTCAAAATTAAAGCTTGAAAATGGGTAATGACACAATTTCAGGTGTAGAGACACCATGGTAGGAGGTCACTTTCTTAGAGGGGTATCTGGAGGTGAGAGGAAAAGGGTGTGCATAGGACATGAGCTTTTGATGGATCCACCACTGATCCTGCTGGATGAACCTACCTCTGGGCTGGATTCTACAACAGCTCTCCGAACAATACAGATATTGAAAAGCATAGCCCTGGTTTGTTCTATCACATGTAATGATATCTTCCACGAATTCAAATCACATATTAGAAGTGAGAAGTAATTGCTTTTTTATTTTGTTTACAGAAAGGGCGAACTGTGGTTACGACAATCCATCAGCCATCAAGCAGAGTATTCCATGTCTTTGACAAGCTTATTCTTCTCTCTGAAGGCCATCTCCTCTATTTTGGAAAGGCCTCTTCGTCCTTAGATTATTTCTCATGTCTTGGTTTCAACTCTCAAATTGCAATGAATCCTGCAGATTTTCTGTTAGACCTTTGCAGTGGGAACATGGATGATATTTCTATGCCTC
>VDFB02193867.1:338150820-338176489 GCA_007258455.2 Sequoia sempervirens | reverse complement strand
TTGTATTTGTTATAGACAAAGTATAATTACTTGGACACATAGTTTCCAAGGAGGTTATTTCCATCAATCCAAAAATGGTAGAGGCCATCTTATCTATTCTCATCACTAGTCACAAGAAATCCCTACAGAGCTTCCTGAGAGAGATTAAATTTATGATAAGGTTCATTTATAATCTTGCTGCTATGGAAAATCCTCTCATCTCTATGTTAAAAAAGAATATGGCACTTAGCTAGAAAAAGGGAGGGATATTTTTGAAGGTATCAAGAAATCAATTGTCCAAGATCCTACACTTTCCAACCTAAACTATGACAAGCACTTCATATTATACACCTTTGGAGGATAATCAATCATATCGATTGTCCTAACATAACTAAACAATGACAACTTGGAGCAGACCATTTATTTTTAGTGAAAGGCTTAAAGACTATGAGCTCAAGTATAGCTATGTGGAAAAGTAATTCCTTACCATACTTAGGACCTTGAAAAATAAATACATATTCTTTCCAACAACAAGATCCAATTGATGGTCCCTCATGCTAGTATCAAGGAATCCCTCTTGAGCAAGACATCAATGAGAAAAGAGCTAGATGGATCACAAAATTTATAGATTATGATGTATATATCAAGATCACAAAGCTTGTGAGGGGAAAGAGGTTATGTGAATAACTTGTACCAACCTTTGATATTCATATAAAATCTATCCATGTGCTACAAGAAGAGCAACTAGCTAACATTGATGCTTAAAGCAGTTGGGTGAATGATATGACTACATTTTTGTAGGAAGGTAGATAACATATGAATTTGGATAGGGCTAAAAGAAGATATTTTAGGTTATAGTCCATCCCCTATGCCTTATTGGATAACATAATATTAAAAAATACCTCAATGGATTGTTGTTAAGATGTATTGAGCAAGATCAAGTTAGTAGAATATTTGAATAATTTCATGATGGCTCATCATGGCTATTTCTCTATAAATAGTACTAATATTAAGGTAATGAGGGTTGGCTATTATTGCCCTACCTTACTTAATGGCACTCATATATGGGTGAGGAAATGTAAAAAGTGTTCCTTTTTCATAGGAAAACAAAGGTTATCTACTCTCCCTCATCATCTCATTCAAACACACCAAATCATTACCTTGTTGGGGTTATATTTCATTGGCATGATAAATCCACCATCTAGTGTTAGTTATATTTCATTTGCAGAAGTAATGTCTTAGTGACATTCTCAACTACTAGATCAAATTTGATCTACTATGGCTCGACTTTTTATGCCTTTTCAATGTTGCTTTTCAAAATTAGACGGTGCCATTACTCTTCAATGTGTTGCAGAGGCCATGTCTCTCTTGTTAGGGTTTGTTGGTCTAATATTTTGCTAAGAATTTCATGGGCGCCCATCCTTACATTCATATGAGTCATCATTTTGGGGCTTGTTCGAGTTGACAGAGCCTTTATGGCTAGTTATGTTGCTCTGTGTAAGTGTAATTTAGATGTTTTCCAAACTTAATCAGAATTCATCTTTCTATAACCCTAGTTAGGTTAGGGTTAGGGATTTGAACTCAATCCTCAGTTATGCATGAACTATAAAGGTAATGATTATATTTTTTTGAAGGTTTCATCCTCTGGCCCCTCTAGAATTTTTCTCTTGTAGACCTACAACTCTTGCATTTTTCCATTATAAAGGTTACTTAAAGCCTTATGTCAATAAAATTCAGCTATTACCACCATTACCTCTTGCATGTTTGAGTAAAATTCATTTACCTTCATATCTGAGTGGGTGTTTTAGTTTTCTTTGACATATTATGCTATTTTGAAGTAGGAAGGAACAAACTCTATATTCGATGCATCATTTTCTTTCACATTTCATGTATCCTTCTACCCCTTCTCCCTTGTGATCTATTAGAGTACATTATCATTAGGACTTTCATGTGCTAGGTTAGGCTAACACATTTGCACTTAGTTTGGAAAAGGAATCCAACCTTCTCCAGAGACTTGACCTCATCTTACAAGGTCCCACACCTTGAGGTCATTTCTATTGTGTCATTAGAACACTAAACTCTTATTCAGTAGGGTGCAGTTTTATGTGACAACAATTTGAAACAAAAACTTTGACATTCTAGCTATAACAAAAAAAATTAGTATTTTCAAAAAGAAATATCTCTTCCCAACATTCACCACACAGTTAAAACAAAGAGATCGGGAACTCAAAAACCTCTAATCTAACAGATCAAAGAACATACACAAATCAAAAATTAAAAATGTTATACCTTTTTGCTCACAGACAAATGCAACACTATATACGACAAATGTGTCATTATATAAGATAGATGTGTTGGTTCGCTTCTACAAATGTGTCACAATGTTTGAAAAATGCAACACTCTATTTCTATAGATATGTGGCTCTATGCCACATATGTTTCGCAATACAATTGTAACACAAATGCAACACAAAAACTTAGGAAAATAAAAAAAAAAGAACAACAAGCACCAAGGTTTAATTTTCTAGCAAATCAACCTAACAAAGGATTAGATTCACTACCCTAGATCACACAAAGAACCAGAGAAACAACCAACATCAAATAAAACCCAAATTCTAATGATATAAATAGATGCATCACTCCAACCTATTTATGTGTCACTCTACACATACAAATGTGTCACTCTACACATACAAATGTGTCACTCTTCCTAAATAATTGCATTGCTGAATCCTACAATGGAAAACATGTCAAATCTATAAAATAAAAAGTTAGGTCTTGTTCTTCATGTGGGTTCACCAATTTTTCAATTAGGAAATTAGGTTTGGAAGCTTAAATCATGCACAACAACCACCAACTATTAGAAGTAAGCTTTAAATATGCAATCAAATAATAGAGCATAAATGACAAACAAAATGAAATGAAAAAAATAAAAAAAGTTATACCTTTATACCATCATTGATTGACCTCTATTGCTCTTCTCTTCTTTTCATGATAATATTTGAAGTGTTGCTCTTAGTTTTTAAGTACACAAATTCAATAGGATCAGGACAATAATAATGACAAAGATTCCAAGGCTGTGGTTAGAGAAAAAGATAGTTCAAAGATTGAATTCATGGATAAAGAGATGGCAAAATGAACAAACAAGATTTCAAGAAGAGAATGAATGGTCAAGATCGCCTGGGACAACTTGCATGAGAAAGTTGCTCATTTACGAAGTAGAAATACATAGAAATTGATTGGAAAAATTAGTGGAAGGGTACAAGTAAAATTAGTGGTGGAAGAAAATTAAGAGAAATTAATAGAGGTGTAAGAGATTAGATTGAGAAATTAATGGGAGTTTGTAAGAGCTAGATTTGTGAGAATTTAGAAAATAAAATAAATAAAAATTATTTATTTTCAAAAGCATGAATAATTAATTAAAATAAACAATTTAATTAATTATAAAAGAATATTAGTTGGTATTGGCATGGTGTGATGGTTTAAAGGTGGCATTGTGGTTCTTGCCACCAAGGTTCAAACCCCATTGGGGTGGTATTGTCGAATGGATGTATTCCCGTTCATAGCTTCGGTCAAAAGCGTTTTACCCCTTGAATAAAAAAAATAAAATTATAAAAGAATATTAGGTTAGTATGATTAAATAAATAAAAATATTCATTTAATCTAAGACTTGAAATAATTAGTAAATAAATAATTAAATAATAATTATTTAATTAGAGAAACAATGAAAAGGAAGGAATTAGTATAATTAAATAATTAAAATTATTTAATTATGAACAATATGAGGAAGAAGATAAAAATTAGGGTTTAGACTAAATTAGGGTTAGATGAAAGTTAGTCAGAAAATGGTGTTGCAAGCTAAGGATAAGTTTGAGTGTCTACAAAGGGGACACATGTAATGGCACCAAAACGGAAATTTGACAAACCCCTTGACCCTATTAGGAGAGATGTAGTGTTGAATAGTCAAATTTGTATAATTTTTAAGTACACCTCTCTAGATACTTTAGGTTTCATAAAATTTGTGCTTGGTGAAAATGGGATGTGGTAGATGCCAGTGCCAAGGTCAAAGTCATCCATTAGGATCTAAATATTGTTGAAAACATAGTTTCTTCCATTTCTTTTGTGAAACAATGATTATGGTTGTTCAAGCTCTTCCTCTCAGACCATTTCTATGGTACACCTTTGGTATCATTGATTAAAACTTTGACAAGAAATAACCTAGTATAGGTACAAATATATAGAGGCTTGAAATTATAATTTCCTCTTGTTGCACCAACTATGGACAAGGAGGATTCAAAATAGTTAAGGTTGAAAAGAAGTTAAGTGTGAAATATGCTTCCTACACTAATCTATGAGAGGAAGTATACACAAAAATTAAAATGGTCATATAGTTACAAGGAAATAAACACAAATACAATATATTATTCAATAATCAATGGTTATAATATGCTTGTAGAGCCTAAGCCTTTATAGGAGTATCACCTACAAGTTTTTTGGAGCAATTCTAATTACATATTTTTACATACAAAACACACTATGAAACCTTCATCTCAATAAACTAATAGATAGAATAATCAATACATGAAATCATCAAATAGAAGTTAGGATGCCATAAGCTAAAACCACCCAAAATGTGATGCCTAGAAATACCTCATCAAAATGAAATGCACATAGTCTAAAAATAGCATATTTCATACATCTATCATAAGCTCATCATAATATATACACCAACTTGGGTGCTTTATTTTGGCTCCATTATCTCAAATCAAAGATATCTTATGACATATCATAAGTTGTTCAAGAAGTGTAACTCCCTCTTATGCATCATAGATGCTCTTACATTTTCAATATGGGAGGGCATAACTTTTGATCTAGGAAGTTGATTAAGGATTTTTTAATTAGACATTTCAATGATTTTAATATTAGTTCTTACTATTAAAGGCTTTGATAAGATTTATAGAATTTTTGGGTACTATTACTCTTCTAATCCAATATGGTCCACATAAGTTAGATACATTATTCCATGTGATGCATACAAAGTTGAATTATAATATCCTTCTTGCGAATCCATGGTTGCATGCTATGAGAGAGGTTCCCTCTATTTTGCATAAATATGTTAATTATTTCAATAAAGGGAATCTTTATCACATACCTATGGATATTTGACCATACAATAAGTGCTCTTAAAGTGATACATCTAACAATTGCATTATACAAAATGAGCTCTTAGCACATGAATATAGTACTTTATATGGTGATGATAAGGGTTCATTAGACCTTATGTCTTGTGATGTTAGTGAGTATCATGTAGATTCTAAGGCTTGTATCATTCCATATTTATATGTATGAATCACTCTATTTATGGAAAAACATGAGGTATATACAGATTTGGGTATGTATACACAAAAAATGATCTTGAAGTTCCTTTGATACATCATTTGAATTTTTATCACCTCCTCCTAAGCTATCCTTTAAACAAGTTTATGGTCCTAGATACAACCTTATGAAGAAGCATGGATGCAATTATATTGGATTAGTAAATAGTGAGCAAGGTTATGAATAATTTGTTGTATTGAAAGAGACTAAAAAACATCATCGAATGTGATACCAACCTCAATACATGGGTGAGTGCAAGATCATGGGGTCCAAAAAGTGGCGATATGACAAAAAAGTGGTTGATGACTTTTTTTATTTGAATTTGATGAAATGAAAAGGGTTTATTAAGAAAATTGTTAGCTTTCCAAAAATATAAGATATGCCTTATTTGAAATTAAATAGATAATAATAATTATTTTTCTACATACATTATGACTAAAGTCTTGATTGATAGGTTGATTGAAAAACATCTATAATTCTTAAACTATTTCACAGTTTTTGAATCTAAAAGATGTGTCACATGAACTATGCTTCCCATGCTATAGGATAAAAAAGAAAAATGAATTTCATAATTTTTTGACGAAGTTATGGTGGTTAGAAAAACACATTTTAATATTTAAAACAAATTAATAAAAAAATCATAACTAATTATTTACTTGCAAAAAAATTACAAAAAAATGTGGCACATCCGAGCATGTGTCCTCTACTTATATTCAAAGTTTCAAAAATAAATAAATATTTTTTTCTTGTACTTAGGTTGGTCAGACATACACCTACTTTTTATTTTTTCTTGAAAATTTAGTACTACTACATTGAAATTTCAAATGTTCACCAAATAGATTTACTTTTTTCCAAAAAAGGAATATTATCTAAGAAGTTACTACATTTAATTTTCTACAAATTATGTTCTTAAATATTTTTCAAATTATGTTAATAACTTATTCAATTTTTTTATGTTAAGTTGCCTAACTCTGTTTTTTTGAATTTTCATTGCCACTTAAGGGCCTAGTTTGGACCTCCATGATCCTGCACTAACCCACATGACTTTATGGTTAGCAAAGAGACAATAAAATAAAAAATTACCCTACATTGAAATTGATACTATTATTAATGAGGTTTCATTTTAACTTATTGCATGTGATGATCAATCACATGTATGACTCTTTCACCCATCATGGGTCCTCATTTAAGAATGAAACTAGGATCAAAGTCTATCCTACAAAATTAGAGTCACCCCACAAAGGTAACCGACCTTATCATGTAAAGGACTGAGCTCTACTTCTTGATATTAGATGGTCAACTATGTACTATCTAGTTGATAGGTCAAATGTGCAACAAAAAAATCATTCAATAGTGCATGCATGGCTCTCTAGGAATCAAACTATATAAACTCATTCTTGATCTTCTCCCTCTTTCTAGGATGGATCTAGATTTAAATTTCGCCACCTTTTCTTGTACACTAATTTGGTTACATCTCTCTCAATCTCTATAGTGGCCTCTCCTAAGCTAAGGGTGTATAATTCACTAATACTTCCCTCAATACTATAGTGGCTTGACTAATAAGGTAGAAAAATGACATAAACCACCCAACCTATGTATAATATTGTACTATCTAGCCTATTGATATGATTGATACACCCTAAGTCAAGTTTTCTATAGTATGAGAGATAAAGATGATCCACTTGACTACATTTCATGCATGACTACAACATGTGTTAGCCACATAACATTGAATAATTAAAAAAACATCAAATTTTCAAATGTAACATCATAACTAGCTTATCTAGATCATTAGCCTACTAATCTACACCAACTAGTACCTACTACATGGGAGTGATGTCTAGTACGGTCCTGAAGATTAACTCCACCTACAACTTGTGAGAGAATTTAGGCACATTAAGAGGATACAAAGAGGTGTTGAAGTCACCAAAAATATTCACATGAAAATCATTTGCAACACCAAAGTAACCTTCCACACAAGGGATAAATAATGAAAATACTATGGTGCCAATATTGATACAATAGTGAAAAAATGAGATTATGACAAGTGTCATGATCTCATGACAAGACACAAAAAATAAATGTCCTGAGTAAACTTAGCTAAGTGTGAATATGACCTAAAAGGAAAACTAGTTAGGGAATAACCTTGTTCACACCAACAAGAGGGTGTCTCAATATGTGCGCATTATAGTCACCACATGGAATATTACTAAAGTAATGGGAAAATTTATGCCAAATTTTACAAAGATGATTGTCTTAGTGATTTATCCCTTACTATGGATATGTTTAAATATCATCATAACCAATATTTTCTCTACTTGACTTTGATCCACATCCCAAAGGTGTGGCCGTTAAATCTCACAACCATACAAGAGGGTGGGCACGACTGATGAGTGAAATAGGTGGATCCTTCATTTGAATGTCCCAAAATTGAAACTAAGAGCATAGCTTTTCAAGGGTGGTAAGGGTAACATATCCCTTGCTTACTCTTGTCTCAACAATTGGAGTTAAGCAAAGTGTGGACCAAAGAAGAGGACCCCTAGGTAAACATATGAAGAAGAAACATCAACCTTATCATCTCTATAACTAAGAATCACCTCAAGTGCATTCTTTTGAGAAATTTTGAAAACTCATAATTTTCTTTTCTCCCAAGCTCACTTGATAATTATCACAAAACAAGGGTAAATATCAAATTATCTCTAATGACACCTCATTGAGTGAGACATCAAGATAATATCCTATACAAATAGGAGAATATCAATTGAGAATTTAAAGGGTAAACAATCCTCTCTATCACCTACTTTATTTGGTATGATTTCCTTTTGTTTGTTGATGTAGAGCCCAAAATTTATAGAAGAGAGTGGGTCTATTTAACACATATAGCCCTTTGAAATTTTGTTGTTTTACTAAATGTTGTTTGTGTCTTGCCAACAATAGACTCATATTGTCGAAATGTGTAGAAGAGAGTGGGTAACCCTATTTAACACATATAGTCCTTTGAAAATTTGTTGTTTCACTAAATGCTGTTTGTCTTGCCAACAGACTCATAGATTGTCATCACTAAAAGAAATACAAAAATGTAAAATGCAAAGCCTTAAGCTTATCCACAAGCAAGTGCCATGTGGGACTATATCACAAAACAACATTAAATTCTTTGCTTGTTTGCTTTAGCCTTGTCAATGATAGTTGTTAAGGTGATGAAGTGATTCGTGATATGATGGCTCCTCCTAAATCTTGCTTATCCTTTGGCCCTCAATGTCTTTGCCATTGCCCATCTCGGGATATGAATGTCTAAAATTGTGACATAGATCTTAGTCAAGGTGTAGCCAATCATAATAGTGTGGTAGTCACTTGCGTTATTTTACTCTCTAGAATTGTGCATAGGGTGGATGATATTGGAGGTCTAGGAATGTGGAAAGCGATGAATAGACATATAGTTGAACATGTCAACATAAGTTGTTAAGACTTGTCAACAATGCTTGAACAATTAATCTTTGATATTTTCAACATCTTAAACATTATTAAATATGAGCTTAAGGATAAAATGGCAGATTAGACAACCCAAAAAATAAAAATTAAGTTGACTCAAATATTTTATTAAGAACATTACATAAATTAGAGGCATAATCAAACAAGATAAGATATACCACCACCTAATTTTTTTGGGAAGGCAGACTGTCCAAAACAATTTGAGGGTTAACGAAGTTGATTGATTATACTTTCATAAAAAATAATAACATACTCTTGAAAAAAAAAAAAATTATTTAAGGCCGTCAAGCTTAGTCAGTTCTTACGTTTTATAATCAATGGCACGTTATTGAGCATTAAAAGTGGAGCTTTAAAATGAGAAGAGATGATTGTATTTATGCTTATGGTCGAGGAAGATTTTTTTGTTTTAAACTACAGTCCAGCCTTCCTCCTAATTCTTATATATACTTAGAAAAGCATGATTAGATATAAGATAATCTTCTTTCTAGGTTTGATTAGTCTTTTGGGTCTCCTTTTTTAAATTTTAATACATTAAATAACAGATTGATTGCCCTCAATCTTTCATAATTGAAGATTTAATCATCGAGATAACATGATGATCAACTGCAACTTTTTGTTTTATGATTATTTAAAGATTAATCAATGAACAAACTTATTGATTAGTACACAATTTTCCTTGTGTGCTGTCATCTATTCCTTGATTCACTGTCACAGAATTAAATCTAAATAAACACTCGGTTCTAGGTTAGCATATCAGGAATCAATGTACGTTCATACTGCATGTGTTGAATGTGTATGTATTAAAAACAAAGTGCTGTCAAGCTTTTTGGATGGCAATAATGGAAACATGATTCTCTTGCAGTTCCATTTTCAATAGGTTTTTTGTTTTTTTAAAGTAGTAGGTGTAGGATGATGTAATGCACAACATCAGGAGACACAGCAGATTTACTGATATGTCAGGGAGTCAATGCATGTGTGGCCAAATCTGAACTTAATGTTAAGATCGGAATAACCGTGATGAATCCAGCTCTTTGGATTCCCAAGTTACTCTTTTTTATGCCACTTCATCGTTTCAATTGTGACAGTCCACCGACTGGATTGCCGGGCTTGTAAATGTGTATAAATTTCGTACTTTATAACACCAAGTTAAGGGCTTGTGTTGCATCCTATCACACCCTAAAGTATTGTAATGTGTTGCTTTACTATGTAATCTCTGATTGTAAAGTTGAGTTCTGACTTCCATTTCTCTCAGTTAAATGAGAGTTACAATGCATACCTCAGAATCGAAATTGGGTTGTTTTGATTTGTAACTTTATTTTGGGTTGTTCAGATTATCCAAGCCTGCTTCATTTTGAAGTTATTTGTTTCTATCTGTTGAAAGACATGGTTGTCTTCTGATCGACTACACAGGTTGAGTGCTGAATTTACCATAGCTTTCAATTTATTGGGGTCATCCAAAATGTCATGCTTTTATGCAGTTCATCATTTCCTCGCCCCTAAATGACACTTGCCCACTTCAGCAGGTGCATTTTTAAGAACAGAGATCCTTTGGCTTAGATCTCAGGTCCTATGAAGCTCCCATAAACTCACCCTTGAACCAAGGCCTTATTGACAGAGCATAGAGCAAGAAAATTAGCAGAGATCAGGTCAATAGGCACTGTGGCATCACCATTATGCCATTTTTATTTGCAGTTTTTGCACCACAATCTGAGGGATTGATGGTAAATAGTCAAGGGGTGGAAGATTAAACAGGGGTCTGAAAATAGGAGGGATTGATAGTAAATTCAAAAATTGGGGGGTAATATTTAGAAACCTATTAATAAGCATGCTTTATCAAAGTGATCACATGCCAATAGGTCATTTTAAATAGCCATTTCCTTTCCATTGCAATTAAGGTGCTTTGCTAGTTCACCTGTAAATTATTTTGAGGGAGAATTTACTGTATTGTTCCTTTAGGCAAACATCTACTGGGTAGAATGGATGCTAATAATTTGGATCCAGAAAGGCTCCCTGCAGCCACTTCACATTCTCAAGAAGAAGCATTGTATACTTTCGGAAGGAAATCAGATGCAATGGATGCAGATGGGCGTGCTTATAATTCCTCCCCTGTTGTTACTGGTAGGAAGTCTTCCTCATCTCGCATAAGTGGAAATTTTCCAATTGGAAGCCCTAGAAGGAGAAGTGGGACATGGTATAGGGAAGATAACGAGCCCCATCAAATGCAATCTAACATAGGCCTCTACCACGAGGAGATTCATATTAGCAGGACATCTAGTTTTGAAACTCAAAGGGTGTCTTTTTCAATTGGAGGACCAGTTCAGGTCCCTGAAGGAAACTTGGGCCAGCTTGTGCTTGATGGTATATGTTTGTGCTACATACCAGCAGTTGTTTTATGAAAATGTTCATATATTTAATAGAAGCTGATTCCTTTATCTTCCTTTTTCATTTATCTTTTCAACAGTGGAGTCCGGAAGGAGTGAAGATGAAGGAGATTTTCATCCGTATATGGATGACAGTGATAAGGAGGGGAAGAGGAATCAGCCTTTGCCTGTCTTCTTAGAGGTCCATCTTGTTCCAATCTTGTCATTAGAATGCTCTGATTATGTTATCGGATTTTTTCAGCTTTCTTTTCGAAGACAGTAAGATTTGCTATTTGATTTCAAATGGTCTGATCAGTTTGAACCTGGACTGTTGTGCAGTTTGTAGATGTAAAATACAAAGTGATAGTCTCTCAAACAGCTTCATGGAAAAGCCTATGGGGAATAGAGAAGGCACCGTCAGTAGAGAAAGAAATCTTGCATGGCATCAGTGGTTCAGTTAGCCCAGGCGAGTTCTTGGCAATGATGGGACCTTCTGGAAGTGGCAAGACAACACTACTAAGTTTGCTAGGCGGAAGAAATCACCAACATATGACAGGACAAGTCACTTACAATCACCTCCCGTTTCACAAATCTTTGAAAAGAAGGTTCGGATATATTTCTAGCCCCTAGTATTTTATCTTACAATTTTAGTTATAATGATAAAAGTCTATTGTTCACATAATCTAGCTCTTCATTGTTTGTAAATTGAAGCATTTTTTATGAGCCACTATAGCGCAGGGAATGTCGTTTAGTAAAATCCTCATTTCAGTTGATACACCAAAATAAAAATAGAAAGGAAAAAAGATGTCAGGTGAGATCCTACATGTCTGAAAGAACTTGGGAAAGACAATATAAGATATCCAAAGTTTTTTCGTCTGCCTTCCCCTCCAATTTTCTTTAGAACTTTTCATGATATTATAGTATGGCTTGGAATGCATGGGAAGAATAAAACAAGCAGATGTGAGCAGCTTGTCTTTTAAAGGTAGGTGAAACTCTAAAAATAATACTAAGAGTAGACATCAATGTTGATGTAATACTACTGTGCCATTAAGATCCTTCCATACCCATCTGATTCACAATCACATCTGGTTGCATATAAATCTAAAGTTTGAATTTTTAAGTCCATCATCCAATCTTCAATTTACCCTTTTTAAGACAGATATATGCCTGCTGATATTGTATTTTTTTCCTGAGTTTTCCTCGCATGAAACTTTTGATAGCATGATTATGGTAAAAAGACTTTTCTTGAGAAATATAGGAAAAAGAAGTCCATTTAACTTGTACAATAGAAGCAATGTATACAGAATTTTAAAAAATAATAGAACAAAAGAGAAAGCAAACACATAGTACATAATATTTCACCTGGGAAAATCCTTGTAAGGAAAAAATCTAACATGCTAACCATCTTCACTATTGCATAGAAACTCAATTCACAAGACAATGATAAAGTTTTTATTCAACCCTTATGCATATGTGGACAGTAATAGGCTCATCAATAGCGGTTTTACAATTTGCATAAATGATTTAAAACCATTGGTGAAAAACAGAAAACTTATAAAAACACATCAAGAGTGGTTTTACAATTTACACTAATGCTTTAAAACCATAGGCAAAAATAAGAAAATCCATAAAAGTGCACACATTTTTCCAATCACTAATAGTTTACCCATTTGACTATAAAACATTGAAAGCATACCGTAAGGAAGAAATATGGATTTTTGTATCCCATTCTATAATTCATTACATAGTAAATCTTAACATGGATTTTATCATCTAATTTTAAAATTCATTTAATTGTAAAGCATACTTTTTTTATTGAAACACTGACCATCACGTTGTTATATAATTTTTTTTGTGGTTTAATGAACATCTATTTTTAATGTTTGGAACAAATATTAAAAAATTGGGTAGAAAAAGCTCTCATTTGTTTCAAAACGATGTCTGTCCTCTGTAAACAGAATAGGATTTGTCACTCAAGATGATGTGCTCTATCCTCACCTGACGGTGAGAGAAACTCTAATGTATGCTGCTTTACTAATGCTTCCCAAAGATCTAACCAAGCAACAGAAGATTGAAAGAGTTGACAAAGTAATCCAAGACCTCAGATTGGAAAGGTATAATTGGTTGCAGTGTTAGTTTTACAGTTCTCTTGAAATTGAAGATCAAAAACAACCTTAGCAATGAAGAGCATTTAATTTGAGGGATCGTGTTCAAAATTAAATCTTGAAAATGGGTATTGACACAATTTCAGGTGTAAAGACACCATGGTAGGAGGTCACTTTCTTAGAGGGGTATCTGGAGGTGAGAGGAAAAGGGTGTGCATAGGACACGAGCTTCTGATGGATCCACCACTGATCCTGCTGGATGAACCTACCTCTGGGCTGGATTCTACAACAGCTCTACGAACAATACAGATACTGAAAAGCATAGCCCTGGTTTGTTCTATCACATGTAATGATATCTTCCACGAATTCAAATCACATACTAGAAGTGAGAAGTAATTGCTTTTTAATTTTGTTTACAGAAAGGGCGAACTGTGGTTACAACAATCCATCAGCCATCAAGCAGAGTATTCCATGTCTTTGACAAGCTTATTCTTCTCTCCGAAGGCCATCTCCTCTATTTTGGAAAGGCCTCTTCGTCCTTAGATTATTTCTCATGTCTTGGTTTCAACTCTCAAATTGCAATGAATCCTGCAGATTTTCTTTTAGACCTTTGCAGTGGGAACATGGATGATATTTCTATGCCTCCAACATTAAAGCAGAAAACAGTTAAGACTAAGGATATAAGACAGGTACAAATATATATTCTGAAATAACTCATTGTCCTGATACATCTATCATGGATTAAAATGAAAATAAAAGTTTATTTAATTAACACTAGTGGAATTAGCAGCACATGGTAGATGCCTACAAATCTACAAGGCTAGGCAAGGTGGAAGTTACAAGTCCACCACAGATGCTGGCTGAAAATCTTGAGCAGTCTGAAGATAAGAGAGAATGGAGAACCACATGGTGGAAACAATTTTCTGTACTCATGATCAGAGGATTGAAAGAAAGGCGCCATGAGTACCTCAGCTGGCTCAGATTCATCCAAGTTTCCTCCATATCTGTAATGGCAGGCTGCCTATGGTGGCAATCCAAGATCGATACAGAAAGAGAGCTAGTTGATCAGGTACTTAAATAATTGACTAATTTATCAATTTAATTTTTTTGGTGTATAGAAGATTTAAACAATGATAGAGCAAGTTTCAGACTACAGCAAAAGGTCCATAATCTATGTTGATTTGATTTGATACTATTTTCATTATATAACATTACTGGTACTGCAAAAATTAAAAGAGGTTAAATGGCCCAAAAGCTTATCTAGATTAAATTTAACAATAAAAACTAGCAGAGAAGGGGACACTTAGTAAGAATTGAACAGGGCAGTGCCGAGCTTATCTTTTTGTACAATGCTTGTTAAGATCATTCCTTTGAAAAGTGATTTTATCCATCATATAGACACAAGAAATTTTGTTCTTCAAGCAACACTACAAATTTTCTACTGAAAATTCCATTGCCATTTACTACTACAAAAGTATTTGTAAGCAATCTATTGCTAGCAATGGGAGCTACGAGTCACGGAGCACACCCACAAATAATGAACTAGAATCTTGGCATTGAAATATGCCACCTGAATTTAGTCATTACTTTTCCAGATTTGAAACTGATTTCAATGGTATTAAGTATATTAACAAATAAGACAAAGTATGTATATCTCTCTGATCAATACAATGTTTGTTTAATATTTTAAACTAAGTGAAGAAAATGGACCAGAAGTATAATTTTGATGGTTTAATGACTCTAAACAGGTTGGCCTGTTATTCTTCATCTCTATGTTTTGGGGGTACTTCCCTCTCTTCACAGCCATATTCACTTTCCCTCAAGAGAGAGCCCTTTTAATAAAAGAGCGTGGATCTGATATGTATCGTTTGAGCAGCTACTTCATAGCTCGCACATTGGGTGATCTTCCATTGGACCTCATCCTCACAGCTATTTTCATGGCGATTGTCTACTTCATGGCTCACTTGCGGATGTCCACTCCCACTTTCTGCTTAACATTGCTTGCCAATTTCTTGAACGTGATTACTTCTCAGGTATATATCTTCATAGCTGATGACAAATTCATCATCATGGCAAATTAGTAATAGCTCCACCTTCTTGGAACATAATCAATTGAACATGTTTGAACTGGTTCTTATAAGTGCAAAAGCTGTAACCTTGGTTTTAATGGATTTAAAAAATTCCACAAATAGGCTGAAAAGTTCTCGGAATTTATATCCTCTGGTTTTTATTTATTTTTTCCTTAGGGTCTTGGTCTAGCAATAGGAGCAGCCATGATGGATGTGAAGAAAGCAACTACATTGGCTTCTGTTTTGGTTCTGGGATTCATGATAGCTGGTGGCTACTTTGTGCAGGTATATTTGAATACAAGAATAGAATAAAATAGACTATTGTTATTTACTTTTTCCTAATATACTACAGCTTCTACGGTATAAAAATATACTTTAGTAAAGATTTTTATGCCTTATATAACAGGTCTTATCCTCTTTGTAGGAAGCATCACAATAGACTATAATGCTAATTAATAATAGCAATCTTTGTACCCATAGGAGGCTGCCCTTTGCTGACAATAGCCGCCCTAAAGTTTTGCCCCTTAAGCCTCTCAGTCATTTGACCATCAACAATATTTCTCTAAATGCTGCACAGTTTAACATTAATCTGATCAATGCAATACAGTAAACTACAGGTGATAAAGAATTAATAGTGATGCTAATAGTTTACTGTAGTACCTTTGGTTGGCTTATCATGGTCTTCGAGAGGGATGGCCACGGTGAGGGATTCAACATCCATCTCCCACCAATTGACTACAGTGAGTATTAAATGCTTAGCAGAAAGTTATAAATCCATCCCTTCCCCTGTTAACTCACCTGAAAAAATGAGACAAACCTATCCTATGGTTTCTTTTATCCATTGTCTTGCTTTATTATCTCTGAAATATGTGTAGGTAGCACATTATTCAGGGTATTGACCATACATGCTTAATGGTTTCTTAGTTATATGAGATAATAGTTAAATAGCTTTTAATCATATGATGAATATATTTCATAAGATTTAGAGGGATTTTATGTTGTAGTTGCAGGCTGACTCAAATTAAACCTCTTTTTTCTTAAGCTCATCTAGGTTATAACTCTTGTTACTAGATACACTCTCTGCTGCCACCATAGTTTGCAATCCTCTCATGGCTGGGAAACACCCTAAATTACAAGGGCAAAACCAGAGCCCTGTTGATAATGATGGCCAAATAGTCTCATCTCTTCAGACCCACAAAGCATTTGCTCTAACCAAATCCAACAAGAAATGCCTATTTGAAATGGACCTTTTGTTATCGGTTCGGTGCGTGCAGGTTAGAACTGCATTAGGAGGTAAAATGATTTCCATACAGCTTAAGAAAATGATAGAGAACAAGAGGGCACTAGTTTTTGCTGAAGCTTTTAAACAGCTTAAAGAAAAACTTGAAAACCTTTTAGATCATCATGATAATCTTGTAAACTTCTTTGATACTTCATTAATAGTCTCCTGATTATACGCAGCATATCCCGGGGTTTATTAAATGGCTCAAGTATTGCTCGTTCCAGTATTACACCTTCAAGCTCTTGATGAAAGTTCAATACAATGACGACCAAGTCTATGATTGTGGTAGCTCCAGGGGATGCAAACCCTTTTCATCTTCTCCTGCTTTCCATGGAATAAATCTTGGAGGAGGAGGTGAAGAGGTATGGGCAATGCTGATAATGGCAGTGGGCTACAGAGTTCTTGCTTACATTGCACTAAGAAGACAGAAATTAAACTAGCAGTTTGTAGCATTTTACCTCAGAGAATATCAGCCAGCAAAAACAAATCAGTTCCAGTTTTATTCGTGCACATATACCAATGCCAGGAAAGACCCTCTGTTAATGTCTCTCTACTCAAAACTACAAGGCAGAATGATACAGAACTTGGGTCGCTCTTAAGTCCATGAAACTCATTAATGCACCTACTTTGAGGATGCTTTTACTAAATGATCAGTGCTCTGCATTTCATAATATGCCCACTATTGATGTATTTTATATGATGTAAATTTCCCAGTTTTCCAGGTTCCACATTAATAATCCCTCAAGTGACAGTGGACAAAGTTGTCTAACTTAATGGTTCCTCTGACAATTTTGTCAATCCTTTGAAATAAAGATCAATATAAGAATTCCCAATACAGATTTTCTCTCTCAATCTGCAGAAGATCCTTGTGCAGTAAATTTATAAGGTCCTTATTGGATGAAAAACTTCAGATTTGTTTTCTTAATCTATCAGCATTGCTACATTCTACGAGATTTAGTCAGATTTGGCTGGCATAAGATTATTCACTTAAACAAAGAAAGCTTCAATACTGTTTCCTTGGACGTTTAACCCAATCAAGGGGCCGTCTGAGATATTAACATGAACCATTTTATATTGACAAAATATACACGTGGACAAACTAGAAAGTTGTGCCCAGCTCATTGGGGGAATGTACGAGACAAGAGTCTATTAGTCAGTTACAAAAAGGACTTAGAAATATGGATGATTTATTGAGCATTTTAACTTTACAGCTCTCAAAATTCTGTGGTAATTTGAAAATCACTTTCAAATTTTTTATGAAGTTGATTTGACAAGGCACATGTTTATAACTAAAGTTTTAGGTCCATGTCACCAAATGTAATGTCACATCAGCGTGTTTTATGTTGAGGTGTCCAAAAAGACCTCAAAAAAGCCTAGATTGATAGTTGTGCATTAAGTCATGTTTTATTCATGCATTGAAGTGGGGCATCACATGGATTGTGACTTTTTTAGATCTAAAGAATCATTTCATTCAATTATGAGTACTCATGATCAACACTAGCAAATTTAAAGTTACAACTAGTAATGCTATATTATTTAAATTATTAGGCATTAAATCAACAAATACTATCACAGCGATTGGAACATGCTCAATTACTAGATCCTCTACCCTAGTATACTGATTATGATGATAAAATTGAGAGATTGTGAAGATAAAAAGATTGTTTATGAAGATGGTAACTCAATTTAGAGGGATACAATTTTTAAGTGGATATACGTGTTTATATTTTGTAGATATATTATATGTTTGTAGAGGAGAACAATGCATATTTTAATATATATATTTTTAATTGATGATGTACAATTCTAATATATAATTTGATTATTTTAGCCTATATACCAGTTCAAGACTCAATCTATCATTTTTTTATGTCATATTGGTTTTTTTCATAACCTTTCAAACCTAATTTCCAATAATCTACACACCTTGGACAAGTGATCATGTTCCTCATTTTCATATTTGAATTCCTACATTCCAAGGCTAATAGTCTCGAGATTTGATTGTTATATATTGACATGGGTGCCCAAAATTCAAAAACTATGTGTTTAGGTTTATGTAATTAAATGCATCATCTTGGGATATTTTAAGATCACCACATCATTGAATCGAGGAACACATCACTGGATTGCATTCATAAGAGCATACAATATCTTCTCCTTTTTGCAAGTACATCACTCATTAGTCATCTTGTCTCAAACATTTGCAAAAATCATTTTTCATAAAATCAACCAAGCGGTAATAATTTGTCAAAGTGAAAATAATCACTTATCAACAAAATAATTAATAATCAACAATTGATTCAATGAAACTCACTAACACAACACATTAATATCTATCTTCACCCACTTATCTCTTTATTTTTACTATTAATTTAGTCTTGAGGCTTGATTAAGGTGAAAGAAAGTCCTAAACTTCAACACTTGTATACAAATTAGTAGCACCACTAATTTGCTATCCTAAAAAATCATCAAGTGATGATATTTTGTAAGTACTAAAGACCTAATTCCATTCTAGATAGAATCACAAACACGAGGACATGAATTATGTCAATCGACAAGATCATTATTATTGGTGCACAGAGTTGTAGGTTCCTAAATCCCTAAATCCAAGACATCCTCTAAGTGTTGGGTAAACCCACAATAGTGAGTCCCAAACTTGGGACATCACATTTTTGAAGTGGGATGACCCTGCTAAGGTTGTCAAACTCATATCAACTAACCTCTAACTTATGTTCTTCAAGAAAAAAAACATTTGACCAATTTACTTAGAGTGGGTAATGGGTGAAAGCACAAAGTTGATTCCACTTAAGATGGAAGTTTCGACATTAGAAAAATCCCAAAATTAGGCAAAATGAATCAAGATCTCGTTATTTAGCAATTAGGATCCCATTACGCTTCACGGTCCCGAGTGTGAAGCATAACTAGTATTATTCTAGAGATTTTGATTTGACTTTATATTTGTATAGTTTGATGTTGAGATTTTTGTTTAGGGATATTATTATTTTGGATTATGGACATAAATGTATTATATGCATGCTTAGATATTTATTTGCTTATAAATGAAATAATATGTTCATTTAATAAAAAACTAGATTATGAAGTATTATGGTTATATGTTTAATTTCCTAAAAAATATTTATTTTTAATTATTATGATAGATTTTATAATTATTTGATGTTAGAAATTTTAATGTTCATATTTATTGTTTCAGCTATAATTTCCAAGGTGTACTAATGTTTCTAATAAGATGTTTTAGGTGAGCAATCCAAGTTCCTTAAGAATAGGAGACAAAATCCAAATGCTAAATGTTGAATATCGGTTTTAATTTTTGTCAAGGGGG
Organism: Sequoia sempervirens; assembly: GCA_007258455.2. Taxonomy (NCBI): domain Eukaryota; kingdom Viridiplantae; phylum Streptophyta; class Pinopsida; order Cupressales; family Cupressaceae; genus Sequoia; species Sequoia sempervirens. The sequence goes on along the minus strand of VDFB02193867.1, from coordinate 338,156,489 downwards.
TTTAATGTTTGAGTGTATTTTGATTTTCATGTCTGTTTATATTATTGAATTAGCTTGTTATTTGGATGTTATATTGAGAAAAAAATGAAGAGTTGGGAGTTATTTTTATTTTAAAGAGGGAATTAGAATGGTTTTGGGGGAGAGGAATGGGAGGGAGTGTTGTAGTTTTTTTTTCTTTCTTGATTCTATTTTACAAATTTCAGGGGTAGAAAGAAAGGGAGGAGGAAGAGGGAGATGGCTAGAATGAATTAGTGGTAGGATGTTTATTAGTTGGGAAAAGAATCAGTTAATTTGGTAAGGTTTTATGGGTTGATCCTAAATTGGACAACCAAGGTATGTTTTGAATTTTATTGATAATTTTAGTGTTGTCATTGAATTCTCGATAGATTGTGATATTATGTTGGAAAAAATGTTGTTTGTATTGGTTTTGTGTGGTGTCATAGGGGGTTCGGGTGTAAATAAGCAATTGATCTCGCCTGAGGGTTGAGAGCCTCCTTCATTTGGGGTTGAGGAGGGTGTGGAGCCTCTCTTGGGGATTTTGATTAAAAAAATGAGAAAGGAAGGGTGGTTTTGATGTGGTGTATGGAGTGTGTTTGGATGTTGGAGAGCTACAAATGGAAAAGTTTGATTGTAGATGGATGACGATGGTTGTGTGCTGAAAAGTGGAGTTGAATGTTTATGATGGAAAAAGGTGAAAGGAAGTCGGGTGAGTGGAAACAACTTCCTACAACTTCCTACACTAATCTAAGTAGGGGAGAATTACAAAATTTTCTTTAACACCTTATACAGTTATAATAAGAGAAATACATAGAGAAGATAATGAAATAAAAAGTACACAAGTACAAAAAACACTAGATATACGTGGGTAAAACCCTTTCGAGTAAAATACCCCACCCTCCAAAAGCATAGTACTATTGTATTACTTCACATAAGAGTTATAATACAACCCCAAGTACAAAGCTTTCTTCAACAAGTGTTTCATCACAAACACCTATCTTGGAGTGACTCTGACTTGACACTTCATTACTTGCAACAAAACTATGCATTCTGCAATGCAAGGCACTCAATATATAAAGAGATGCAAGCTTGAAGAAGCATCTAGAAGAGGATGGGCATCCAAATCCACATGGCACAATATCCCACACAATAAACATGCATTTGGACACATGTACAACATTCCCTTACACCCCTTACAAGTGTCATTACATGCAATATTCTTTCTCCAAGCTTGGGCACCTAGAATATACTAAAAATAGGCTATGAAAGATGCCTTACATATCTTACAATTGTCATAGAATCTATCATAATTGATAGTACTTACAACTATAAGAGAATCTGTCATAACTGACCAAGAATACCCGATTCTCTTATAGCCCATCATAACCCAGCTTGGGAACCAACTTCCTCCATGCATAAAGATGCCATATGCCATAGATTCCAAAGTGGGACACCTATGTCCACTTGGGATGATTGTGTGTCATCCAATCACCTCCAACAAAGATGCCACCCAGCTAGTGGGTCCCAATTTATGACATGACAAGATAGGAAATTAAATAATCCAAATAATTAGAGTAATATATTAATTAAATCAATATTAGGACTCTAAAGTTGAGACACCTTAATACCAATATTCTCCCACTTATTGAAGACCTTTCAAGAGTCATATAGAATCATCTGCTCAGCCCCAAAGCCCATGGAATCGAAACACCATCTAAACTTCTTTGTGCTTGCTAGTTTCGTCAGTGCATCTACAAGATTTACCAAACTGTCAACCTTCTCCAAGTTCACATTTCCATCTTCTAGGGTGATCCCTCAAAGCTGGTTTACAATTTCTAGGAGGAACTGATTTTTGTTGAAATCACATATTTTTAGAAATTATAATGATTTAATCCTTAAAAAGTTCCATTTAAAGCATTCCAATTGAAGATGGTTTGATCAAACTACCTTAGATCAAACCCCCTTGGATATAACCCCACTAGTTTTAAACCATACCTATAACAGAGTCTCCTTTACACCTATCAAAATACTAATAAAAAACCAAATTTGATTTAACTTTTGGGGGATCAAATGAATTTACTTAAAATTTATATTTTGTAAGTATGTAGTCCTTATTATAAGCTTCCCAAAAAGTATAAATTTAAATAAATTTAATTTAATTATTATATTTATTTTTTATTTCTTGTGAATTTAGGTTTTTCACCAAAAATCAAGCTCTATGTTCTACGCATGTGGAAAAATAGCAGGGCGGGTGCATGAAGTTGGTTGCACTTTTGCGGCCAAATGGGAAAAAAATGGGGAAACACAACGCGCTCGCGTTATAACGCGAGCGCATTATGTGCTTTTAAAAGAAAAGAAAAAAGTGAAATGTATATCATTTGCTTTTCACTGTTTCTCAGCTCTACCCATGGCCAAAAACCCTCATTTTCGTGCTCGTGTTCTAGGAGGAAGGACTTCTGTAAATTTCATCAAGAACAGTTGGATTTTGTTTGCAAATATGGCACCACGATAACGAAGAGATGCAGGAGGTAAGTATTGTTTACTATTTGTTTTGAATTTGTTAGTTTGAAATTGATTTTGTTTGTTTTAGGTTAGATTTGATTTTTTTTTTAAAATCCGTAGGAAATCCTGCAAATCCTCAACAAGAAGAGGAGGTAAATTTTCAACAACAAAATCCTCAACAAAATCAACCTCAACAACAAAATCAACCCCCCCATCGTTCTCTCAATTCCCTCCTGGCACTTAAGAAAATTTGAGGAGTGAAATTGAGAACAATAGAAAACAACTTGAGGATCTTATCAGTAGGTTGAGTAATCCAAATGCTTCAACCATAGAAAGAATGCTTGTAGCAAATTCATTGAAAGATATGTTAAAAAATGTAGATGCAATCACCCAACAAATATTTGGATGGCAAGATAGGAGGCAGATAGCTAGGGCATATTATGCAAACAAATTATCATATAAAGAAGTAAAAGATTTAAAAATTACTAAAGGTGATTTGTGCTCTCTATTCACTGACCTTAAAACAAATCAAAATCTTACCCTCAATGCAAAGAGGTTTCCTATTCATTGGTGCCACCACCAAGAGATTAAAAACCGTTTTTATGAAAGATGGTATATGGTCTTTGATTACCCACCGTGCAATAATTGTGAAGTCCCCCAATATTTTCTTAGGAAATTATACAGTGAGTTTGTATTGAACCAAATCCCAAATTATTTTGATATGAGGGAGTTCCAGGGGAGAGGTGGGGGGTCAGCTCAGGATAGGCCCGGTGCACAGCCAGATCCTATGTGGCAAGGGAGACGACCTCTCGCTAGGCCACCTCGTGAGCAGATTGTGATGCCTGCCATTGCGAAGGAGAGTGTCGACATAGAGACATTGCTGGCAATCACAACTTTGACCCAGAGTGTCATCCATCACACTAGCCCTATTGTACAATGCCATCTAGGGGAGTCTTTAGATGGTGGCCTTCGAACCCATGTGTGTCAATCTTGTGGGGTGACTTGTTCGTATGACCCTACTGACACTCAAGAGGGTGCTACGCAGAATCCATATGCTACTACACAGCCTGATCCATATGCATTTACGAGGATGGAGAGGACGACTGACATTTTGCATAATGCATATGGCATTGGCACTCAAGTAAAATTCAGCATGTTCATTGAATTTAATTTATTAAATTTTGATTGTGAAATGCAAGATTAACTAATTTAGTTTTATTATTTTAATAAAGTGCGAGAAGTCCTGATGTAGGAATTTGGATACACCAATCATCCACCTACTTTTTTTTCCAGTACACCTATCGGTGGGGTATGTAAAGTTAGTAAGCAATTATAAATTTATTACATGTGTTAATAGCAGTGTTTTACGAATGGTATTTTAATATGTGATTTTGGATGTTGAACAGGGTACTGTTGGAGGTTTCAAGGAAACACCTCCAAGTGCCAGTAGATTTGATCAAACATTCAAAGAGGTAATATAAAATTTAAAGAGAACTTAAGTAATGAATTCTAAGTTTAATAGATTTGTGTAGTTTATATTCATATTGTTGACCTTATGTTGCATTACATAGATCATTCAAAATCAAAGCATTACTTCAAATTCGATAACTAATAATCAAAAATATATCTGTTTAATACTTGTACTCAAAATTTTGTTCATTAGATCTCATACATTATAAGTCATCACATGGATCGCTATTGTAACTTTTTGTGATTGAATAATTTTTTGTTTTATTTTCAAATGTTGGTGACAGAAACACCACCAAACGTTACGAGGGCAATGGATATTGGTGTTTCCTCCGCTATACAATCCTCGATGGCTCTGATAGGGGAGGTATGAGGCAAATTACTAAATTTAAATTTACATTCATTGTTATAGATGGACTAGTTCTAGTGAAAAATAAAACCATTATTGATTCGTAGTTTAATTCCTATTTGGATGATTTATACAGGGCTTGAGCACGCCTGAGCATCGGCATGCAAATATTTCCATCGAGGAGAGTGATCGTGAGATGGCCGTAAGTGATTATTTTGTTAAATATATTAATTTTTATAATGTAATTTATATATATTAATGTCTTTACTTCTTATTGTAACAGTTGAAACTTCACAAGAAGCTAAACACTAGGAGGAGCAGCAGGAGCACTCCTCGAGCACAGCAAAAACGGGTGACAGACTTATTGCCATCGGATCGCCCAGCAAAGGGAAAGAAATTTGTATTTGAACCAGAGCATGGAGAGAAATGAATTTTGAATGCATAGAGCCCTTTGTTGTATGCTTACATGGCAATTTTGTACATATTTTGTATTGGATATATTTGACATTGAATGCCTATATGGCATTCTCGTAAGCCTATATGGCTATTTTGTAACTATATTTTATACTTATATCAACATATATTGATGTATGTGCACATGGCTATTTGCTTAATACAAATCTTTTTATTGATGGTGTCCATATTTGCAAATTATAAATTCATGGTTCAATAGATATGAGTTATGTGTTCAAGTGTATAAAATTTTTGTATTTGGAAGTCAAATGTAAGCCAATTTTGCAATTCTTAGTTCTTGCATAGTCGATCTTATGGACTTATTCCTTCCTAGCACATATTGTGAATATTTCTCATTTGGTCTAGAAGACAAATTCCTCATTTTTGAACCACTCATAGCAAAGAGATTCACAATAAGACTTTAGCATTGGAACACTACTCCATACTTCTCTTGTCTAGACAATAAAGGATTGAAAATTCTTAATTTGATGCAATGATAGTCGTGAGATGAGAATTTATATAACCATGCCTATTTTGAAACTTCGCATCTAATATTGCATCAACAAGAACTTAAGAAGTGTTGCATAAGAGTGTTAGGTTTGATAGGCCTTCTCTTCCCTAAGGGAGGAGAGCCTGCATCTTTAATTTTGAACAAAATTTTAAGAAGCCAAACATTTACCTAAAAGCTTCAAACCTAGATGACATATTTGGCTAAGTCTATCTTGAAAATTATCAATGCGTTCAAGCTCTAAAGGAGATTCTCCCTGAAAAGCAAACTTTACCCTTTTTCCCAAGGAAAGAAATTGCAACAAGTTGCATGTGATTTATCTTATTTCTTTCTCACGGTTCCTGGTTAATCATTCATGGCTCAGGATAGTTCCATTCCAAGGCAAGGACACCC
>VDFB02193867.1:338073206-338150720 GCA_007258455.2 Sequoia sempervirens | reverse complement strand
TCGCGTTATAACGCGAGCACGTTATATTTTCTTTGGGAATCCCCGAGCCTTAGCATTGGTAGTTGCCTTGGAATACCAACCCAGAGGCTTGGAGGGCATTCCCAATGACTAGAGACATGTTTTTGCAAATTCTACAATTTTTTCACATAATCAGGTTCGTGCTCACCATCAGGATTGCATCTGGTTCAATATCGACAAAAACAAACACATGGGTAATGTTAGGTTCTCTTAGCTATCCAACGATGTAATTTTTTTCACTTTTTAACAATGTTAAGCCTTTCATCCATAATTTCTTTTGTTTGTATGTCTCTTTTTCCCCAAAAACTAGTGTTTGGTTTTTTTTTTTCGTTATAAATTAACCGTTCATTGAAATTTCAGATAAATTACATTTTTAGAAACTAGACTCTATTCTACAATTTAAAAAAAAAAAAAAAAATCAATTACCTTCAAAAATTTTTAGTGGAGAACGGCCAAAATTCTACTTTTCAGAAGTGCCCACTTAGAAAATTAGTAAAAATCAAATATTCATTAAAAAATATCAGAAAAATCGTTTATCAACTAGATATTGTTAGCTAACTTTTGACCATAGCGATTTTAAAAATACTACAAAAAAGTTAACCGTGCTCAGGTCATACAAGAGTTGCTATGTTATGTTTTTTTGACAAAAATAGCACCAATTTGTGTACGTCACTCTTTTGAACCCCTTAATCTCAACCATTTTCAAAATAAATTAGTAGTTTAGAAAGTAGACTCGGAGCACTTTGATCCTTGTTTTTGTTCCATCTCAAAACTTTGAGTGTAACTATCCTCAATTTCATGTCCAAGGTCAGTATTTCCTGATTTCAGAAAAAAAGTGGCCACTTAAGCCCCCATTTTGGGAACCATCTTGGTGCACTTACCCAGCAGATTATTAAAAAAAAGATTAAAAAATATAAGTGTACCAAATATTGAAGTCCTTGATCCAACACAATTTTTTTTTGAATTTTGATACATACAAAAAATGTTACGCGTTATACGGTTGCGCTATGCCTGAGTTGTAATTGGTTTGACTTTGAAACTTGATTAAAGAAGAATTATTCAATAAAAAACTATCTAACCAAGTGGAAGCACTAGATATAAGAGTTAAAAATCTAAATTCGAAAGAATTGGATTTTATCGTTCATGGGAAAAAAGTTATGCATTATACGGTGAGAATCACTTTTTAAAAATGTTGTTTTCTGAAAAAAACTAGTTTTTGAGGGATATGGAAAAAGAAGTGCAATCTGATTCCAAAATTTTTGAAAAAAATATATTTAGAATCTATAGACAAAATGTCACGAAACTCTAGTTTGCATCATCTCCAAATTCTCATGGTTTAGCCGTTATAGGTTCTCGAAAGTGAAGATTTAGTTAAAAAAAATTATTTCAATATCCAGTTTGGCCAAAAATTGTAAACCACTATTGTGGGATCACCATCTACCATATCATGAACAAAATGATACTGAATGTTGATGTGCTTTGTTCCGGCATGGAAGGTAGGATTCTTTGCTAGGAAAATTGCACTTTGACTATCACAACAAACCGAAATCTGTCCTACATCAAAACCAATATCATAACATAGTCTCTCAAGCCAAATAGCTTCCTTACAGGCATGAGTGGTTGCCATATACCTTGCCTTTGTCATGGAAAATGCAACTATATCCTGTCTCTTACTCATGCAACTTATAGCACCACCAAACATCATAAACACAAAACCATTGGTGGATCTTCTGTTGTCAATGTCACCTGCCCAATCTAAATCCACATATCCATGAATACTCACAAAATGTTGAGATCTAGTAGGATAACCATGAAAACACAAGGCATACTTGGAAGTACCCTATAAATATCTGAACACTCTCTTAACCGCATCCTAATGCACCCATCCAAGATTATCCATAAAATAGCTAAGGACTCTCAGGGTGAGTGCACAAATATGGGGGGCCAAATTGTGGCCAAAATTTCAAAAATAATTTAAAAGGCTATAATGCAAGTGCGTTATAACATGCTCACATTATGGCTTAGTGTGACTGAGCCAAAGGATGGGTCACATCGAGCCTATAACACACTTGCATTATAATGTGAGCATGCTATAGCTTGTTAAAACAAAAAAAACAACCAACATCATTTCATTTTCACTGTGTTTTTTGTTGTCCATGGCCAAGAAACCCTGCATTTGTGTGCTCGCATTTTGGAAGGAGCTAAAGTTGCAATTTCTACATAAAATTATTGCAATTTCATTGCTAGGATGCCGCCACATCAACAGGGAGGTCAAACAAGTAAGCATTTTTTGTTTTTTTATGAATTTGTTGTTAAATAGGTAATTTCAGGTTGTTTTTGATATTCATTTCTTTAATTTGTAGGAGATGTTAATGAACCTCAAAACCCTTCTCAAAATGCTCAACAACCACAACAACAAACTCCACCAATTCCTCAACATCCTCTTGGTAATTAGCAAAATTTAATGGGGGAAATTGAAAACAACAAAAAACAAATTGAGGAGTTAATCACGACGTTGAATGATCTTGTAAGTTCAATCGTGGAAAGAAGAACACTTGCGAGCTCACTTCAAGGCATGTTAAAACATGTAGATGCAATCAAAAAATAATTAAGTGGTTGGGCAGATAGGAGGTAGACATGGAGGAAATTTTATGTAGATAAATTATCATATAAAGAAGTAAAAGACAAAAAAATTACAAAATATGATTTGTGCTCTATTGGCAAGAGACACTGTAATTATGTTTTGGTTATGTCATTGATGGAAACCCTAGTTGGTAATTGGATCCGCATGACATAATTTGCTTATACCTGCAATCAGATTGTGGACAGTCAGGTAGAACAGAGCATCCAATAGTTTGGTGTTCAACGATTCACGTGCAGATTTCCAATTGTTATCCTAAGTTATGGATCTCATGAAAGGTGCAAGTGTATTTCTTGTGTTATCCAGAAATCTTGGTGCCTAGTACCAAGTCATGTGCAAGTTTGGAGACCCGGTTGATACTTTTTTATTTATCAATATTTTGGGGCTGTCTCAGTTGATAAAATGTGGTGCAGATATTAAAGAAATGTTTATTTGAATATTTTTGTGTTCGATCATCTTGATTTGGGTCTGAGCTAAGTTGTGGCCAATTGTTGTGGATGCACATTGGATAATTCTTAAGATTTGAGCTGACAGTTGCTAATATTTTTAGTTTTATTGAAGCTGACTTATTGTGATTAAATTGCTAGTTGCGGATATATATTTATGATTTATTATATCATTTTGATATGTATGTATGGTGTGTCAATGTGTATTACAAATATTAGGAGAGTGTTAGAGCGATTTTATGCACAGTTCCACTTGCGCATAAAGATTTTGTTGTGTGATTAAGAGCAGAGCAGAGAAGAAGTTTAGTATCAATCAGAAGGATAGAAGATTGACAACTGAGCCTAACCAGAACTGTAATCAAGCATTTGTAGATGCTATTCTTTTAGTTCATTCCATTGGATCTAATCCAAATATCTGTAAGGCAGTGTGCCTTCCTATTTTGAGCAGTGAGCTTGAATGCAAGTGCATTGCCATATTGTAAACTTCATTTTGAGTATACTTAGATTATATTGTGGATTGGCCATCCACCGTGGTTTTTCCCCTAGCAGGGTTTCCACGTAAAAATCCTTGTGTTATATATGGTGTTGTGGTTATTTGCTTTGTGTTTCTACATATTTCTTTTAGATGAATGCTTTAAGTGGGTTAATAATCAGAATAATAAAGTTATTTTTTGCAAAACACTGATTCACCCCCCCTCTCAGTGTTGCTTGTTTCCAACAATTGGTATCAGATCTAGTACCTCAAAATAAGTCTAACAGCTTGGGGAGATCTTGGAAAGTGTTTTCAATGCGTACAAGTAGTCTTCAACAACATCTTATGGTGGCCTTGGATGATCTTGACCAGTCAAAATCTAAGAACCGAGAACTGCAGGAAAGTCCTGAGAATGTAGAAAAATTCATCTAGTCATTGAAAGAAAAAATCAATGAATCAAGGGAGAAAAGAAAGGAATTATGTGATCATCTCAAGCAGAAGAGTAGAAGCATGGAAGATGAACAACTCAGTCATGCCTTGAAGGGGAAAACAAAAGAGTGAAAAGTTTTCCAGAGAAAATGCTGCCCTGAAGCGTGAGATGAAATCCATCATGATGAAAATGACCAAGGAAATTGAAGATAGAAAGAAGAATGAAGAAAAACTTGCTCAATCCTTGAAAGAAAAAATTGAACAATGTAGCCGATTGGACAATGAATTGGATCAATCTAAAAACAATGAGGAAGTGCTTGAAAAACAACTTGATGATCTCAAAAATGAAATTATTGTAGCAAATGAGTACAAGGAGAAATTCAAAGCCAGTTCATCCAAACTTGATGAACTAATTAAAGGTTAGAGGATTGATGGTGATAGGTGAGGTCTTGGATATGAAGAAGGAGAAATTTCTAGATCTGAACAAAAGAAATCCGAACAAGGGAGATTTAGGCAAGAAAATCAGATGAATCAAATGAATGGAGCTAGAAGGAATCTAGACAAGGGCTTATGTACATGCCAATATTGAAGAATTAGGAAGTTCTCAAATGATGAATCTATATTCCCATCATATAATTGGAGAGGGTTTTATTGTAAAGCCAAAATTTAAAACCCTAGAAGAGAAGAAGTTTGCACAGTTTGTGAGATTTCCCATATTTGAGGAAAATGAATGGGTTAGATACATTTTGAGTTGTGTTCATGACAAGTTCATATGGCTAGATATACCTACCCTTCAAGATCACAAAAGAGGTTCTATGTGCAGTCATGGGTCTAAATTCCACCGGTAGACTCCTAGTCTTGAAATCTATGAAAAATGAAAAGGTTATAGAGGCAACAGGTGCAAAATGGGACAAAAGGACAATGACAATAGAAGATATTGTTGAAGTGGATGTAAAAATTCCATCAATGGTCATTGGCTACAAGATATACCATTCTAGTCGGGATAATTCTGTATCCGGTACAACCATCTATGCAGCTTATGAAATGGTAAAGCAAAATGCAGAATATGACTCGTGTGAGCTACTCAGAAGTCAATTGATGGAGAATTTGAGAAAAATCAAGAAAGATAAGAATAATACTTTCAAATATGGTAATCTTCTATTTTGTTTATTCTTCTATTTCATGGATGAGGTTTCAGGTGTTGGAAAAGTACATTGGAAAAATGATGTTCCTGTAGATGTTCAGATAAGGAGCATGTTGTTTGGAATTGGTGATCATCAGGTCAGAAACACTACCCTCTGGGGGTACTTCAAAAACTTCCAGAATATGATGTATGCCAGGGAAAGAATTCCCACTTCAATTGTGGAACAGTACAAAGATACTATCTCCTTCATGGTGGATATTGATCAATGTCATATGGAAGTTTTTGATCCCAAAACAATATGGATCATGCCTATGGGATACGAAGTAGAGGAGAACATCTTGAAGATGTATGCAGAACACTTGCTGAATTCACCATTGGATTAGGGAGAAGAGAGGTTTGGAAATTATGTAGAAAAAAGTATGCAGGTTCATGAGGAATTGAGAAAATCGGTGATAATCAGGAGAGTAAGAAAAGAGAGAAGTTTTTACAGAAAGGATGGGCTTACTTGTAGAAGCTTTGAGAGAAGCAAGAAGGAGGAGAGATGAAGAAAAAACAACAAAAGTGAAAGAAAAAATAGAGTTTGCTAGTCCTAGTGCATCCTTTTCCTACACTAGATCTACAAGGAGTTCCCCAGTAGCCAAGCCAGCTCAAGACAAGCCTTCTAGTAAAAGGAAGAAGAATAAAAACACAAGAACATATGAACTTGTTTTAGAAGATGAGGAAACAAAATCAGAAGAAGTTTTGAGAGAAGTGAAAGCTACTAGAACTCAGGCTGTCAAGTTAAACAAGAGAAAATCTTCTAGAAAAGAAGAAAAAGCGAAGAAGGAAAAAATTGATAAACTTGGTATATCAGTTGAGGAAGTTGAGAATGCAATTATCAAGGATGGAAATTTGAAGCCCCTCTATGAATTGTACGAAACCTTTGATGAATCAGGTCAAAGAATTATTGAAGAAGCCACAATAAAACATATGAACATTTTCAATAAAGTTCTTGTTGAGATTATGTCTGGCTTACCAAAGAATCTATATGATATTTTGGAGTTGAGAAGATTAAGTGCTAGAGCAGAAGAAGAGAATATGAGGAAGAGAGTTCTTGCAGATTTATGTCTAGAAATTTCAATTGAGGAGATGAATTTACTCCTTGAAAAGGATAAAAAAGAATTTGAGAGCAAGACAAGGGTGAATAAACTCATGATTGGTGAAATTGATGCTGTTATTAGTGAAATCAAGGAGATTCTGGAAGAGTTTCTATCAAAGAATAAGATTAATGTTGAGGAAATGATTACTGAAAATGTTCCAAAAAATGAGGAAGTAAATGCAGATGCTAAGGATTTTTAGATTCCTCCTAATGTGGAAAATATAGAGACACCTATGAAAACTGAAGTTCCTAAGGTGGTATTAGCTAAGGAGAAGGAGGTGCAAAATGAAGAGGTTGAAGTGCCTATAAACAATCCAGAAATAGTCTTTGAAGAACCCAAGGATGAAGAAGAAAATGCTCAAGTTAAGGAAATCAGAGTGGAGGCAAGAGACACTACCAAGGGAGTGAAGAAATCTCTAATGGAGCACCAGGAAGGTTTTGATCCTAAATTGGATGAAAGCTCAATCAATCTATCCACTTTTTCCCCAATTTAGATGATGAAGGTCACATCAATTGATCAAGTTAAGGTTAGTGAGAAGATTCTGAAGTCTCACATAGAGGATAGTGAATTACTAAGCATTAAATTTGGAGTTATACATAAATTAGTGTCTGCTCATGTCATGGATCCATCTGGTTCCTCTTCCGATGAGCTAAAGAAGCTCATAAATGTTGTAAGTACTCAATTTGAGTCTCTTGAGAAATCTACTGAGGATAAAGTGCAAAAAGAGTTTAATGGTAAAAGACTTAGTTGGCTGAAGGAAGTGATTGCAAAGGATAAGAATCTATTAGCCACTTGCATGAAGAACATTTAAGGTTTTATATCTGAAGCTGGAAAGGCCTATAAGGCATGTTTGATTTTGTACAAGTTTAATGAAGGTAATGAGAAAAAGGTGAAGGACCTTGAAAATCAATTGGCTATCATTTATGATACTTTTGATCCATTAGCTGGTGGTGTTGCTTAGCAAGAAACTCAAGTAACATCTCTTCTTGATGAAATAAGATGCTTGAAGAATGAGTCTGATAGGATTGTTGGGAGAGTAAGTGAGCTCAGAGGACTAATTAGTCTGAAGATTGAGAGAATGGTGAGTGCTTTGAAGGAAGTGAAAGCTATTGTGGGAGTTAGTGACCCAGAGAATCTTGATTCTACAAAAGCTAAATCTTACTTAATGTGTGGTCACCTAATATTTTTGGAGAGTCTCAAAAAGGTTTGTGACAAAAATTTAAGAGTGTTGAAGCAAGATTTTGCAGATATTTTCAAACTTTTGTAAGTTAGAAGTTCATGCCTATACAGTTTTGGAATTCTATTCCATTTCCCTAGTTTTTTCCATTGATGTCAAAGGGGGAGAAGTGTACAGTGAAAAATGTATAGTCATAGGGGGATTTGTTTTTCTGTGTTGAAGTCTAAAGTTTCTTTTTGAAGTTTTGAAGTGGCAGTGTAATTCATGTTGGTTTTTATCTGACACTTAGTAATTTTTCACTAAGTGTTGCCATCAATGCCAAAGGGGGAGATTGTTGGCAAGAGACATTGCAATTATGTTTTGGTGTTGTCATTGATGGAAACCCTAGTTGGTAATTGGATTCGCATGACATCATTTACTTATACCGGCAGTCCAATTGTCGATAGTTAGGTAGAACAGAGCATTCGACAGTTTGGTGTTCAACGATTCACGTGTAGATTTCCAGTTGTTATCCTGAGTTGTGGATCTCATGAAAGGTGCATCAGTGTATTTCTTGTGTTATTCAAAAATATTAGTGCCTAGTACCAAGTCATGTGTAAGTTTGGAGATTCAATTGATACTTTTTTGTTTATCAGTATTTTGGGGTCGACTCAATTGATAAAATGTGGTGTGGATATTCAAGAAATGTTTAGTCGAATATTTTTGTGTTCGATCGTCTTGATTTGGGTCCGAGCTAAGTTGTGGCCGATCGTTGTGGATGCACATTGGATAATTCAAGAATATTTGAGCTGACAATTGCTAATATTTTTAAGTTTTATTGAAGCCGACTTATTGCGATTAAATTGCTAGTCGCAGATATATATGTATGATTTATTATATCATTTTGATATGTATGTATGGTGTGTTGATGTGTATTGCGAATATCAGGAGAGTGTTAGAGTGATTTTATGCACAATTCCACTTGCGCATAAAGATTTTGTTGTGCAATTCAGAGAAGAGTACAATAGAAGTTCAATATCAGTCAGAAGGACAGAAGATCAACAACTGAGCCTTAGAACCGGAATTGTAATCAAGATTTTGTAGATGTTATTCATTTAGTTCATTCCATTGGATCTAATCCAAATCTTTGTAAGGCAGTGTTCCTTCCTATTTTGAGCAGTGAGCCTAAATGCAAGTGCATTCCCATATTGTAAACTTCATTTTGAGTATACTCAGATTATATCATGGATTGGCCATCCACCGTGGTTTTTCCCCTAACAAGGTTTCCATGTAAAAATCCTTGTGTTATGGTGTTGTGGTTATTTTCTTTGTGTTTTTGCATATTTCTTTTGGCTGAATGCTTTAAGTGGGTTAATAATAAGAATAATAAAGTTAATTTTTGCAGAACACAGATTCACCCCCTCCTCTCAGTGTTGCTTGTTTCCAACATGCTCACTATTCACTGACCCACACACAAATCAAAATCTTAACCTTGATTCCAAGATGTTTCCTATCAATTGGTGCGACCACCAAGGTATTAGGAAATTTTTTTAGGATAGGTGGTACATGGTTTTTGACTATCCACCATGCAATAATTGTGAACTCCCCCAATATTTCTTGAGGAAACTCTATTGTGAGTTCATCCTCAACAAAATCCCTAACTATTTTGATATGAGGGACTTTTAGGGGAGAGGTTGAGGGTTGGCATAGGATAGACCTAGTGCATGACAATATCCTCAATGACAAGGGAGATGATCTCGCACTAGGCTAGCTTGTGAGCATGTTGTTATCCCTACCATCGTGAAGGAGAGTGCTGAGGTGGAAAATTTGTAGTTTATGAGCTCTTTGACTCAAAGTATCATCCAACATGCCAGTCTTGTAGTACAATGCCATCCAGGGGAGACTTTGAGGGGTAGGATTCCACCCCATTCTTGTTAGGTTTGTGGGTCAGCTTGTACATACGAACCCATAGACACTCAGGAGACTGGAGTGCATGATACATCTGCAACTATGGAGTTGGTGATGTCAAATGAAATTTTGAATGAGGATTTGGGTATTGATACTCAAGTAAATGCTAGCATGTTCATTGAATTTAATTTATTAAATTTCATTTTTGAAATGCAAGATTAACTAATTTAGTTTAAAGATTGTAATAAAATTTTAGGGTCACAGTGTTGATACTAGATACACCATCCCTCCACCTATTTGTTACTCCACTGCATCTACCGTTGAGACATGTAACTAGTAAAAAATTATAAATATTACATGTGAATAGCATTGTTATATGAATGGTATTCTAATATATGATTTTGGATGTTGAATAGGCTAATATTGGAGGTTTCATGGGAACACCTCCCAGTGCTAGTGGAGTTGTACAGACCTTCACACAGGTATTAGAATAAAGAGTTTAAGTAATGAATTGTACTTAATATATTTTTGCAGTTTATATTCATATTGTTAATTACATTGCATTGCACATATTTCTAACTCAAAGCATTACTTCACATTGCATAACTAATAACTAGATTTTGATAGATGACAAAATTTCAATTACAATATAGTTGTTTAGAAAGTCAACATAAGCAGTGATTTAATTACTTCACATAGCATAAGGAAGGTTGGAAACTCTATTAGACTGAAATAGGGCTAACCATAGATTTGATAGATTGTCAAGGAGTAATAGATCGAAGAGATTGATGAAACTTTGTCGATACAAAGCTTAAGTATGAAGTAGTATCAAAATTTGATAGGTGTCCAAGAGCAATGTTATGCTCAAAATGGACAAGTAATCAAGAACAACACTTTATGGTTAAGGAAAATGGATGTGTAAGTGATAGACTGACTCGGTTCATGGGTAAACCCACAAAAGTGGTTTACAATTCCAGTGAGGAAGGAAAACTCACAAAAAATGACCCTAAGGAAAAAAATGTGATTTTGGGGGTTCGTACGAACCTATTGGTTTGAGCAAACCCATTTGAATCTTTCCCGCCAAAAAAACAAAAAAAATGCATTAGGAAGGGTGGTTCACTCAAACCCCCCTTATCCCTCATTCACCCCCTGAAACACAAAAAAAACCTAAATTTTTTCACTTCGGAGCTCGGTTTGAACATGAAAATGGCAGAGACTACACAAACCCAACTAGAATTAGGTAGTCCTCGAAACAAGCTATCCAACAAATATAATTTTAATATGTTTTGGTTTTATTATTATTATTTTTAGTTTGATTAAACATAGGTTTTTCATTGAAAATGAAGGTATCTGTTCTGCACATGTGGAAAAATAGTAGATTATCAATTTTTTTTTTTGAAAAATATGAGTGCACCAGATATTGAAGTCCTTGATCCAACAAAAAAAAGGAATTTTGATATATACAAAACAAGTTACACATTATACAGTCGCGCTATGTTTGAATTGTAATTGGTTTGACTTTGAAACTTGATTAAAAACAAATATTCAATAAAAAACTATCTAACCAAGTGGAAGCACTAGATATCGGAGTTACACATCTAAATTTGAAAGAATTAGAATTTTATCCTTCATGGAAAAAAAGTAATGTGTTATACGGTATGCGTCACTTTTTAAAAATGTTGTTTTATGAAAAAAAACTAGTTTTTGAGGGAGATGGAAAAAAAGTGCAATCTGATTCCAAAAAAATTGAAAAAAATATTTTTAGAATCTACAGAAAAAATGTGACGAAACTCTAGTTTGCATCATCTTCCAATTCCTCACGGTTTAGGCACTATAGGTGCCCGAAAGTGAAGATTTAGTTAAAAAAATTATTTCAGTGTCCAGTTTGGCTAAAAATTGTAAACCACTATTGTGGGATCACCCTTATGATTTGTCTAAAAGTGTAAATACCAAAGGGGAAGGATGGGACCCACGGTGTAGTACGCGATGCATTGTTATTCCTTTTCTAATTGGATTATACTAAGGATAAATTCATGGGCCAATGATTTTTGATCACTATGTCTTAGGTGTCAGGTATAGTTACTATTGTACCTAGGATGTACATACGAGGTAGTGTGGAATATAATAAAACTCTTTGAGAGAGTATGTGTGAAACATACAATTTTTCCCTATGTGATAGCGAGGGCACTCGTTGCAAGGTCTAGGAAGGACAAGGTTGCAAAGAATGCTACTACATAGGATGACTATTTTATAAATCTTACATATTTTGAGAATGGTAAGCAAAACTTTATTTGACTTTATTTATATGTTAAAGTGTTATAGATCATTGGGGACGATGATTCACAAGGGGGGATGTATGTTACACCCCAAATTGTGTAATTACTATTTACTATTACTAAATAGGGTAAATGTGAAAGTAATGTGAATTTTGTGGATGAATATATTGTGCTTGCACTTTTTTATCAATGCATTATGAATGAATGTTATCTCATTTAATGTCATATGAAGAAATGCATATGTGTGTGAAATGATGGTTATTGAATTAATATTCTAACTATGGAGATTTATTACGTATACTACATATTTGGTGAATAGTTGACTGTCGTGGGCATGTGTTAGTGGTTGCAGGTAAATGATCATTCCTACAGGTGGAGGGGAAGTATCACTCAGAAGAAGATCTTAGTCGGGTAACTGGTAACGTAAACAATCTGAGCATACACACACCATAGTAGATTGGTTGAGTCTAGTCATTAATTTAGGAAGAAGGTAAGTCATCCTTAGTGAAGTGTGTCTGCATTAGTAAGGGTCTTAATTACTATTGAATGCATTGTTAGCTGATTTTTATTTGTTTAAGCTTTTGGGACCTTCCTTATCTTTCTTGCTTGATGGTATGGTTGAACAATTATTTGGGATATATGCATATATGCATATGTTGACATACGCGTACGATGGACATAATGGGATGTCCATACGAGTGTGACAACATATGTATAGACATGCATATATGTATATAAATGTTATTATGATGTCATGCATTTTTGACCTTTTCGTCGATACATATTTATGTCAAAAGTATGCATGTATAGAAATATATACATACATTGATCCATGTGAGAGCATAATCACATGCATGTATGTGTAAGTAGAAATACTTACAAACATACTCACATGTGGAATCAATTATATATATATATATATATGTGAATATATACACTTAAACAAATGTATGTATCGATAAGGATATGATATGATAGGGGCAACTTGATATGTGTGTGTGTGTATAACCACGTGTTCATAATCATTCAATATCAAATAGATTACTTGATTATCATATTGATATATAATGTATATGCTAATACACTTGTAAGTGTTAATGCTTATCGGAGAATTGTACATATATAAGTATATGTGTATGAATATACACACATTATTATTTATGAAATATGATAAAAAGAGTTATACATTTGAATATAGAATGGGCATATATTATGAGGATAAGACTATATATATGTATGTAGTTGACAGGGTTATTATATGAATGATAACTTGTTTGTATTGATTTGCATATCTATATATACATATTCATGTGTGTTTGACTAGCAAAGCGGTGGTTTGTATTGGTTATGAGGGATATATATATATATATATATATATATATATATATATATATATATATATATATATATATATATACATAAATATGTTTATGTGAGTACATAATTTATATATAGATATGTTACTTTGAAGTCGATAAACTTTAGCAAGTTTGAGGCTGACTCATTACATATACATGGGCCGTTTTATATGCAATAAATATATAAACATGTTGAGGCTGAATAAAATGTATATTGGCTTCGAGTAAAAGTCAAACTCTAAGCTGTGAATTTCACAATATATTGAGTGTATTGGCCAATGCATTAAGTCTTAAAAATACTTAGTCAAACATAAGGATTCCAACGTATTAGCATTCAAGTATTGAGTATTAGTTGGCAGCGCATGGAAGGCCTAGTCATAGGCCGATTATATATCACTTGAGACTATATTCTTAAGTCGTTCCCTCATAGCTAATAACTCATAAAATATGGAAGTTAAGTGAGACACATTTGATCATGCTAATCTGAAACATAAGGAGAGAAGCTGATTTATAAAGGATGATTATAGTTGATAATGACTATGATATTGGAGGTCGATAATAATCGATAATGACTATGATTTTGGAAGTTGAATGAAAGTTTCTTATGACTATTTTATGAAGCCGAGTCTCACTCAAACTGCCACACGATATGAGACATTTGTATTGCATTTGGTGTTGCTATCTTATGTCAATACAAATCATGGACTTAGTCGATGCCTTTGATAAGCTTAACTTTGACTTGGTAAACATATATGTCATGATTTTATACAACTATCGATGATTTTGTCAAACATATTTAATGTCCTAGTTGACTCATCTTAAAACCAAGTCGATGGATGCTTGGTGTTACAAATTGGTAGTTGACTGTTTCTAATGAAAAAGAAACCGCTCCAACAGAGAGGAGTGTGGATGGATTTGGCGCCACCTCTGGAAACCCAATTGTTGTAGATGTTTATTGCATGAGATAATTTGAATTGAGCATATGCATATTTGAATAAGTCTATAATTGTTGTTAGTATTGCAAGTCGATCTGTAGATGATTTTGCTGAGTATAAGCTTGTTTGATCTCCACCTTTTTGTTGAGTTTCATGTGTTGCTTTGCATGAAGTTTACTATCTATTATCATGCCTAATTTTAGGCTAAGAAGTTACCAAGATTCTCTTTAAATAGCAGAGCCATTTCATTTGAGAGAACACATCATTAGCATTCTTCTTACATGCCTTTATGTTGCATTATTTCTAGCTTATTCTCAATTTTACTTGAGAGAGAGAGAGATATTTCCATCATATTTAGAGAGGGAGTTGTTTGAGTGAAGTGATCTATCAACTTTAGAGTTAGAAGTTCTTAGTGATGTTTCTTGAAGAGCTATTATCAAGCTTGTTGCTGTTTGGAGAGGCTACATTGTTGTCAAGTGATTGGATTAGTGATAACAAGCATGGGGATATTCTCTTTTGTTAACTCGTTTGTGAATGATTGTTCTCTATGACTGTTTGAATTGTCTACTATGAAATCTTACATTTAGAGAATTTAGAATGTCATTTAAAAGGGAATATGGGATCTTTTATGTTTTTTTATGATGTGCTTGTATGAACTCCATAATAGGAGATTGGTGTTTATCATAGGTATTATTTACTAGGTATGATTGAACATGAGTGGCACATATGATACACTTAGCTAAGTTATTGATATAACTAGAATAGCTTGTGTTTTCTCCTAGGATTGTTTATCTAGCATGGGAGAGAACTTGTGTGCTTACTAGTTAAGTAGGTTTATTCCAAGTATGTAAAATGGTGATAGGTTACCTCTAGGATGATAGATTATCCATTGAAGGAAATACCTAGCTTGTGTACTTACTTGTTAAATAGGTTTATTCAAAGTAGATTAAAATGGTGATAGGATATCTCTAGGATGATAGATTATCCATTGAAGGAAATACCTATGTATAGTTTAAGATGACCTTACGTATTATTGGCCTTGAGTAGTGTATGTGATAGATGACCCTCAGTAGGAATACTAAATGTAATACTTTGGCCAAAGCAGTGGGAATGTCTGAGACTCCACTGTAGATAGTGGGAATGTCGAGACTCCACTGTCTATTCACCATGATCTAGTATTACATGCCAGTTCAAGATTGTGGGATTACAAGTTCTATTTATGTAGGACACAAAACTATGCTTAGTTGGTTGTCATTATCGGTTACTCTACAATCTCTTCATTGAAGGGAAGGGTTATCTATCAAATGATAGATGTGTAGGTGGTGTAGGAGCACCTAGGCTAACCTCCATTTTGTTAGTTATCATTTTTGGCTTGTATCTGACCTTAGCCAAGTCAGAGTTTAGTGTGTTTGTTTTGGACCTTAGAAGGTCATAGTTATGGCTAGGTGAATTAGTCATTAGGACAAAGGACACCATACTTAGTCTTGTTAATTACTTTTGCTTTAATTAGCTTAGTAGATTGGATTGGGAGTTGAGCCTTAAATGTGTTCTAAACACATGGTTGATGTTAGAAAGATGCCATGAGGCAGTTAACGGTGTTGGTGGCTCAAAATCAAGGAGATGGAGGTCCTAGGAGTTTGGAAGAGGACATAATGGGAAGTTGCAAAAGTTGTTGCAAAGTTGTCATGACAACATTTGTCATGTTGCATCCAATTCAGTTATCTCGAATCCCCTAAAAGACAGGAGTGGGGAATAGTCCAACAGACCCTAAAAAGGTGGTAAATGGCATCTAAAGAGAGTATGTGGCTCGAATTTCATGTATGTAGACTTGTAATCAAGTTTTGGCTTTGGAGGAAATAAAAGAACTCTGCATTTTCTGTGTATACCAAATGTTTTTGAGTGACAGTGACAATAGATGAGTTAGATGTATTGATTTGGCTTTAGATTTGTGTTCATAGAGTAGTCTTGAGCATTTTACATTCTGTAATCAAGTTGTTTTGAGTTGATTTGGTGCTTTGAATTCAATAGTTAAGGTTTAGAGAGTCTTCTTGTTTTGTTCTGACCAAACAATCTTTTCATGGCTCCCCCATAAAATATAGCCACAAGATCCTCCTGAGATTAGATGAATATGATAGTGGAGCCAATGATCTGTAAATATTTAGTAGTAGGAGTCATGTGGAGTTGAGAAT
Organism: Sequoia sempervirens; assembly: GCA_007258455.2. Classification (NCBI taxonomy): domain Eukaryota; kingdom Viridiplantae; phylum Streptophyta; class Pinopsida; order Cupressales; family Cupressaceae; genus Sequoia; species Sequoia sempervirens. Next base: position 338,134,609 of record VDFB02193867.1, on the reverse strand, counting down.
TTGCATTTAAAACAAAACCCTAGGCGAGTTCAATACCTGGTTAGAGGTTTGGGCAGTGAAAAGTTCAAGAGAACAGGTAGGGTAAAGAGGTACTGTACGGAACAAGTACAGTTCCAAGTGGGGCATAGCCATATCTAAGAATGCTAGAAGGATTGTGGCTTAATCAATCCATTTGTGTGAGAGATGAGCAAGAGATCAGTGAAACCCTAGCAATTAGGCCTATTAGCCCTATTAGCCCTAGATTGTAGGAAAATAGTGTACAGAGGAGTCAGGGGTCTGAAACCCTATGAATCTTTTAAAGGATCAAAAAGGGTGTCTGAAAGTGCAATTTGTTTGCCAAGTTGTTTGGAGAATTTGAGCAAGAAAGCCAAAAAGGACACTGTCAAGGGCTACAAGGAATTAGGCCTTCCCAAAGTGAATTCTTGGAATCGATAAGGAGGAAGGTTGAAGACAATCCAATATGGATCTAAATGGATGTGAAATGCATGATTCTAGTATCTCTGACACCCCTACAAGTAGTTCAAGGTGTTGTGTGATGTTGGCACTTAGATCCTTCTAAGTGTAGAGGAAATTTGCTAATTCAAATTGGTGTTAGTTTTCCAAGGTGAAGCACAAAGTTGAGAAACTCTTGGAGAAGAGTTGAAACAGAGCTTAGTTAATGACCTAAGCCTAACCTGAACCTAGAAGCTATCAAGTTCTAGGAAGAAGACAGGGAAAAAAAGGTCTTCTTAGTTGATTGTGCAAGCAAGCCTAGGTACACTCACACCATATTGGTATCAGAGCCTTTGTTTGATCAGGCTTGTGATTGATCTTGCAACCCACTAAATTAGTAGGAGAGAATACACCAGAGGAAGAAAAAACCATGGTGACTAATGTTGAGTTAGACAAGAAGGTAGAAGAGCAAGAAGAGGATAACCGGCTCTTAAGAGAAAGGTTGTCTCAAATGGAGAAGCTCTTGGATGAAGTCCAAGAAAAGGCAGACAAAGTAAAGGATAAGATAGAATAGAAGGAAGAACAAGAAGCAAAGGAAAAGGAAGAGGACTTGGAGGAGGAAGCTCCAAAACCTAACCCTCTCCTTGCTGAAGAACCCTTCTTGAAGGCATTGCAGGCCTTAAGTGGCAAAGATTTGGAAGGAGTGCCACTATTTAGTGGACAAATGGACCCTGATTCAGTCATGGACTAGATTGAAAGTATAGAGAATCACTTTGAATGTGATAGTATAACAGAAGCCCAAAAAGCTAAGGTGGCTAAGTCAAGGTTGAGAGGTTCAACTCTCACATGGTGGAAGTTTGTGCAAGCCGAAAGAGAGAAAGAAGGAAAGGGTCCTATAGTTACATGGAGAGGCATGGTAATCAAGATCAAGTAGACCTACCTACCTGATGATTATGAAGTCCAGTTGCATAGAAGGAGACATAATCTTAGACAAAAAGATATGGATGTCCAAACATACATCGAGGAGTTCCAAAAGTTGTGCCTCAGATCAAAGGTGGTTGAAGATGAAATCATCAAGCTAGCAAGGTATTTGAATGGGCTTAAATGGTCTATCCAAGAAGACATGAGCCTAGTGAACTTCAAAACCATTCGCTAATGTTATCAAATGACCTTAAAGATAGAGGAGAAAGGCAAAAAGAAGCAAGAGCAGACCTCTAAAAGTAGAGGTAAAGGAAAAGACACCAAAGGACAAAGAGGTGGCTATGGTGGAAGGAGTTCAAAATCAAGGGCTCAAGGAGAAGTCAGGTACTCTGAGCAGCAAGAAGGAAGCTCTAGTAGAGGTGGTAGAGGAAGAGGCTCTAGCTCTAGTGGAAGAAGTGGTGGACAAGGGAGAGGTAATTACTTTACCAACATGAAGTGTTACCACTGCAATCAAATGGGACACCCGGCCTATAGATTTCCAGAGAAAGGTAGTACTTCTCATGGAGGAGATAAGAGAACTAATCTAGTTCATGATGAGACAACTGTAGCGAAGAAACATTCTGAAGTACCATGGAATTCTGAGGAAGGTGAGAACCTCATGATGAGGAGAACTTTGATCAAAGAGCCGGTTAAAGAAGAACCAAGCCAAAGGAGGTCTCTGTTTAGGATAAAGTGCAAGATGATGGGAAAAGTATGTAGAGTCATCATTGACTCAGGGTCTATTGACAATATTATGTTAGAGGAGATAGTTAGGAAGCTGAAGTTGGCAAGGATACCCCACACCAATCCTAACAAGGTCACATGGCTCAATAAAGGCCAACATGTCTTGGTAAATGAACAAGCATGGGTGGAGTTCTCAATTGGTAGGTACAAGGAAAAAGTCTTGTGTGATGTGTTACCTATGGATGCATGTCACTTGCTCCTAGGTAGACCATGGCAATTTGATCACCAAGCTATGCATGATCGAGAAAAGAACTCCTATACTTTCAAGAAGGATAAGGTAACATTTAGAATTCAGTCTTTGCTAGAAGATACAGAGGTGCAAACGACAGGTCCTAAATTGCTCATGGTTGGTGAAAAAGAGTTCTTAGAAGCCTTGGAAGAGGGAGAAGGAGTTGGCTATGCAGTGATGTTAAGGCCAAGAGAGGTGAGCAATGAGTAAGCAGCTGAGAAGCCAGAGTTACCTAAGGAAATACATAAGATGTTGCAGACCTATGAAGGCATTGTAAGTAGTGGATAACCAACAACATTACCCCCTAAAAGAGCTATAAGTCATAGGATTGACTTGATACCAGGGGCTACCCTACCAAATAAGGCAGCTTACAATATGACCCCTCAACAAAATGAGGAAATAGCTAGGTAAATCCAAGAACTCCTAAACCAATGTCTCATTAGGAAGAGTATCAGTCCATGTGTAGTACCCACTGTCTTAGCACCTAAAAAGGGAGGAGAATGGAGGCTTTGCACTGATTCAAGGGCCATAAATAAGATAACCATTAGGTATAGGTTGCCTATCCCTAGGATTGAAGACCTCATGGATTGTCTAGGTGAAGCTAGGTACTATACCAAGATAGACCTAAAGAGTGGTTATCACCAAATCAGAATACATGAGGGAGATGAGTGGAAAACAGCCTTCAAAACCAATGAGGGTCTATATGAATGGCTGGTTATGCCATTTGGACTGCCCCCTCCATATTCATGAGACTCATGAATGAAATCCTCAAAGACTACATTGGAAAATTTGTAGTAGTGTATCTTGATGATATATTGGTCTATAGAAAAACAAGAGAAGAGCACCTCAAATAGATAGAGTTGATTTTCAAGAAGCTGCAGGAGGAGAAGTTGATGATCAACTTAGAAAAGTGTGAATTCATCAAAACAGAGCTGGTGTACCTTGGATTTGTGCTATCACATGGCAACTTGAAAATGGACAGTAGCAAAGTGAAAGCCATCCTCAATTGGCCTACTCCAAAGACAGCAACAGAGGTAAGAAGTTTTCATGGTCTTGCTCAATACTATAGGAAGTTCATAAGGAAATTTAGTGCTATTTGTGCTCCTATGTTGGATACCATTAAAGGAGGAATGAAGACTAAGTTTGTATGGAATGAGCAAGCTAACAAAAGTTTTGAGTTGTTGAAAGAAAAGATAGCTACCCAACCTATTTTGGTGTTACCAAGCTTTGAGAAGCTATTCACCATTGAGTGTGATGCAAGCAATTTGGCTATTGGAGCTATTCTCAGTCAAGAGGGCAGACCGGTTGCTTTTCATTCTGAAAAATTAAGTGAAGCCAAGATGAAGTATTCTTCTTATGACCTTGAGATGTATGCATTAGTCCAGGCTTTAAGGAAATGGAGGCACTACTTGCTTCCCAAGGAATTCATAGTGTATTCAGACAACCAAGCACTTAGTTTCCTGAATTCACAAGAAAAATTGAGTCACAGACACATGAAGTGGGTGGAATACCTGCAAGATTACAACTTCAATATCAAGCACAAGAAAGGAGTACTCAACAAGGTGGCAGATGCCTTGAGCAGAAGAGTCTTCACCATACAAGAAATTTAGTTGAAGAGCATGGGAATAGATCATTTCAAGGATCTATATGCAGATGATGAAGATTTTGCAGACATTTATAAGGTATGTGCTGAATACAAGAATCATTTTCATAGTAAATATGCTGAATATACTTTGCAAAGTGATCTTTTGTTTAAAGGGAATGAGTTATGTGTCCCTAGAGGCTCTATTAGAGAGAATTTGATACAAGAAAATCATAATGGTGCATTGAGTGGTCACTTTGGGATTACAAAGACTCAAGAACTTGTTCAAAGGTTCTATTATTGGCCAAGGATGAACCTAGATGTTAGGAGGTATGTGGAGAGTTGTATAGTGTGTCAAAAGGCCAAAGGTACTTCTTCAAATCCAGGCCTATACCAACCACTGCCTATCCCTACTAGGCCATGGGAATGTTTGAGTATGGATTTTGTAGTTGGGTTACCCAAGACAAGACAAGGCATGGACAATGTTTATGTGGTTGTGGATAGATTCAGCAAGATGGCTCACCTTGTGCCATGTAAAACAACCAATGATGCTAGTCAAATAGCCTCTCTTTTCTTCAAGGAGATAGTAAGAATACATGGGTTACCTATAAGCATTGTATCAGATCGAGACACCAAGTTCATGAGCCATTTTTGGAAGACACTTTGGCAAAGATTGGGCACTAATTTATCTTTTGGATCTGCATACCATCCCCAAACTAATGGTCAGACCGAAGTTGTAAATAGAAGTCTTGGAAATCTATTAAGGTACTTGACCAAGGAGTATGTTCAACAATGGGATCAGTTGATTGGACAAGCTGAATATGCTTATAATGACACTGTGAACAGATCAACAGGGAAGAGTCCCTTTGAAATTGTCTATGGATTACATCCTAGAGGAGTCTATGAGTTGAGAGACTTAAAGGATGGAGTCAAGGGAAGTGGATATGCTGATGATTTTGCTTATGCAATGCAGGAGATTCATGATACAGTGAGAAAGACATTGGCAGAAAACACCATGAAGCATAAGACCAAGGTGGATGAGCATAGAAGAGAAGTTTAGTTCAATGTTAGAGACTTGGTGATGGTGCATCTAAACAATTCTAGGTTGCAAAAAGGAGTCCCTCACAAGTTGCAAATGAAGAGGATAGGTCCCTGTCCTATCTTAGCAAAGTATGGAAACAATGCCTTTAAAGTGCAGCTACCGGATGACAGTGGACTATCCCCTGTTTTCAATATTGCAGACTTGGTTCATTATAAAGGACCATCACCAGACATGGATCAGAACCTAAATGAAGTTATCCAAGATGTAGAGGAGCTTAAACTACCTTCTGCTACAGTCAAACAAGCTGATAGTATACTGGATACCAAGGTCTACAATAGGACTAGAACCAAGGGATACAAGGAACATTTGATTAAAAGGCATGGTCAACCTGATGCTGATGCAGTGAGGATCAAGGAATTATAGTTCAAAAATTTGGGCATTGATCTCAACTTACTCAATCCAAGGGTGGATTGAAGTCTTTTGTTTTGGGGAGGATGGTGCAGGAGCACCTAGGCTAACCTCCATTTTGTTAGTTATCATTTTTGGCTTGTATTTAACCTTATCCAAGTTAGAGATTAGTATGTTTGTTTTGGACCTTAGAAGGTCATAGTTATGGCTAGGTGAATTAGTCATTAGGACTAAGGACACCATAGTTAGTCTTGTTAATTACTTTTGCTTTAATTAGCTTAGTAGATTGGATTGGGAGTTGAGCCTTAAATGTGTTCTAAACACATGGTTGATGTTAGAAAGATTCCATGAGGTAGTTAATGGTGTTGGTGGCTTGAAATCAAGGAGATGGAGGTCCTAGGAGTTTGGAAGAGGACATAATGGGAAGTTGCAAAAGTTGTTGCAAAGTTGTCATGACAACATTTGTCATGTTGCATGCAACTCAGTTATCTCAGATCCCCTAAAAGACAGGAGTGGGGAATCAACCAACAGACCCTAAAAAGGTGGTATATGGCATCTAAAGAGAGTATGTGGCTCGAATTTCACGTATGTAGACTTGTAATCAAGTTTTGGCGTTGGAGGAAATAGAAGAAATCTACATTTTCTGTGTATACCAAATGTTTTTGAGTGACAGTGACAATAGATGAGTTAGATGTATTGATTTGGCTTTAGATTTGTGTTCATAGAGTAGTCTTGAGCATTTTACATTCTGTAATCAAGTTGTTTTGAGTTGATTTGGTGCTTTGAATTCAATAGTTAAGGTTTAGAGAGTCTTCTTGTTTTGTTCTGACCAGACAGTCTTTTCATGGCTCCCCCATAAAATCTAGCCACGAGATTCTCTTGGGATTAGATTAATTATAGGGGAGCCAATGATCTATAAATATTTAGCAGTAGGATTCATGTGGAGTCGAGCATTTGCATTTAAAACCAAACCCTAAGTGAGTTCAATACCCGGTTAGAGGTTTGGGCAGTGAAAAGTTAAAGAGAACAGGCAACAAAAAGAGGTACTGTACAGAACAAGTACAGTTCTAGGTGGGGCATAGCCATATCTAAGAATGCTAGAAGGATTGTGGCTTAATCAATCCATTTGTGTGAGAGATGAGCAAGAGATTAGTGAAACCCTAGCAATTAGGCCTATTAGCCCTAGATTGTAGGAAACTAGTGTACGGAGGAGTCAAGGGTCTAAAAACTTGTGAATCTTTTAAATGATCAAAAAGGGTGTCTGAAAGTGCAATTTTTTGCCAGGTTGTTTGGAGAATTTGAGCAAGAAAGCCAAAAAGGACACTGTCAAGGGCTACAAGGAATTAGGCCTTCCCAAAGCAAATTCTTGGAATCGGTAAGGAGGAATGTTGAAGACCATCCAATATGGATCTAAATGGATGTGAAATGCATGATTCTAGTATCTCTGACACCCTTGCAAGCAGTTCAAGTTGTTGTGTGATGTTGGCACTTAGAGCCTTCTAAGTGTAGAGGAAAGTTGCTAATTCAAATTGGTGTTAGTTTTCCAAGGTGAAGCACAAAGTTGAGAAACTCTTGGAGAAGAGTTGAAACAGAGCTTAGTTAATGACCTAAGCCTAACCTGAACCTAGAAGCTATCAAGTTCCAGGAAGAAGACAGGGAAAAAAAGGTCTTCTTAGTTGATTGTGCAAGCAAGCCTAGGTACACTCACACCAGTAGGGGATTGTTTTAAGATTCTGAGGTTGGCATAAAAGTGTTTGAGTGATGCTTCTCCTCCACAACAAGTGACAAAAGAACTAAGATTTGAAAGGGAAGATCTTGGACCGTCTTACAACTATTTGTTTTAAAGCTGATTGGAGCTATGTATGTAAATGTATGCATTCCTTTATTTTTGAAACTTGTGAAGTTATTGTAATGAAATGAAATCTTTATTGTGTTTTGATATGGCATCTTGTTCATAAATTCTCAATAAAGAAAGAAATTTTTTTATTGCAATGGATTGTTACATAGTTTATTTACTCGTAAAGTAAAACTTTGACATTTTTACTGTATTGAAGGGCTGGCATGTTACATGTGTTATAAGAGCCAGGTTTAGCAAATAAACCTATGGGCTCATTATGCAAACAATTCGTAAACCTTATCAAAAGATAATGGTTGAAAAGTTCTTGTGCCACAATGGCAAGAGACAAGAACATAGGGAAGTGAAAAGGAAGATGAAAATTTCTAGGAATTTGTATAAATTTGGGACTAGTTAAGATTCGTCTCTGGAGTTAGGAACTCCTAAACCAACAACTTATTATTTAATTCCCTTGGATTACAAAAGATTATGCAATTGGGTTTTGTAGGAAGGTTAGGAAGAATAACCAATATATACCTTTATCCTACGAAATAGTTATATGACTCTATGGGGATGGGAAGAAATGAGATAACCCCTTTATTAGTAACAACCTATAGTTGTAAAGAGTCAAGAATGTTTGGATTTAGTGAAAACACTAAAATCTATGTGTATGCATTGATGACATAAAGTCAACGAAGGAGGTATCCACAAGGTTGGAGAAATCTTGACATAAATCTAATTCTTTTAGAAGGATAGGATCTTGTAAGAAAAGAGTTAGCACTTGAGAAAAGGGGAAAAGCTGGAATGGTCAGAATAAGGTAATCAATGAAGTGGACATGGTTCCACCAACCAAAATTGATGAGATCAATTTGGAGTTTTAATTAAGATGAGAAGAAGAGACCAAACTACCTTGGTATCTCTAAAGGTTATGAGAGAATAAGATTCCAAGCTTTGGGATAAAGTCACTTGAAAAGGTGATTGTAGGAAATAAACTTGTAAATATAAATCGGGTTGGCTTGACCAAAGGTTTGGATAGTACATAGATAGGTTGGAGTATAAGATGAACTCACCAACATGTTTGTAAAAACCAACATATGCTTAGAAGTTCCAAAATGAAATGGAGTACAGAATGACACTAGGTGTCAAATCAATAGAAGTTGTAAGGAAACAACGCTCTAAGTTGAAAGGTACAACAACCAAAAGAGGATATTGGAAAAATAATAGCAATGAATGTTAGCTTGTAAAGTTTCTGATTATTCATTAGATCTCTGATTGGATGATCCAAAATATTGAACCTACGAGATTAGAAATCAATGATGAATCTAACTTTGGGAAAAAGAATATTCAATGTATGTCATTGAGGCAAGGAAAAGGCATTAGAAAGGAAACAACAAGGATGAAAAATCTTTTCAAAGAAGCAAGTATTTTCTAGGAGATCAACTTGAATGGATCAAATGTTGTGGAAACACTAAGGGGGGAAGGAAGAGAGTGGAATGACCCAGATTAAGTAACCCAACCAACAAAAATCATGAATATATTTGGAAGAACAAATGACTTCTTCATAAGTCATGATGTCAAATAAGTCATACGTTATATGACCACAAGGAAAAATGTATTGGGATTTTTGGAGAAAGATAAATGGAAAGGTCAAGTATTATGACCTATTATCATCCCATACCTTATATTTATCTAATTGGAAGATAAAATGATATTATCATTGATGCCTTAGAAAAGGATAGGCGGATAATTTGATCATGATAGGGAAGATCATTGTCTATGGGATTGGCAAGGGAAGATCTAGATTACTCATGATTGGAGGGAGTCTTACTACTCCTATTTCCTTACAAAAAAATAGCTATTTTTGATCTATTCTTAGACTATGTGTATAGTGTGAGATATGGCAATGTCGTGAAGCAACTTGACACTATAGCTTACTATGCTAAGGGACCTTGGGAATGAAAGGTTTAGCTATAAAGCCATAGTGAAGGTATGAAAGATACGATGTGATGTTATGTGAACTACATCAAGATATCTATACTGGAATGATAATTTGATCATACCTTATACTCGAATGAAACCCTAGGGTTAGAATAACCTATTTGGGATGAAAAATTCATTTGATTAAAGAGAGGAAACTTAGGTTAAGTTACCTACTAGGTTGGAATATGTACTGGACTACTCATTGACACATATAGGTTGGAAATAACTTACTTGGTTGTGTTGTACATTTGGTCTTGATTGGAACATATAGGGTTAGAGTAACCTATAATATCAGACTAGTCATTGAATGATGACTCTATCCTAGAATTGGGGTATAATGAGTTTCTGACTCACCTATGCAATTAAATGAATCAAAGGAGCTAATGGGGAATGTTTATGCTTGGTAATTAGGTTGAATCAGTTGTGAACAATAAAATAAGGATAGGGTTGTGTAAACCATGATCATACTATGAAATATTCAATTGAGTGAATTTGCAATATATTATTATAGCCAAATAGGCAAAAATGGTAAACCAAATATTGAATGATTTATAAAATTCTAACATTGAGGTTTGGACCTAGTGGTACTTGTAAAATCCATGGCCATTTCAATCATTGTTTCCCCTTGAGCCTCTGAGTTTTCCTCCATTTTTTCTGTTTAGGGTTCAAAAATTGGATAAAGGGCTCAAACCCTTATATCCTAAAACCCTAAACCCTTGGCGCACACACTTTTGTTCTAAAATTGTGTTGGCATATCGTGTCGGCTTAGCTTTTCCCTTTTAAGTTGCAACCTTATGTTATTGGATAACTCTTTTCCTAACCACGACCCCTTCTAATACTTTGTCATTTTCCTAAGTCACAGGTTTCCAAGTTTTTCTAACCTATGTCATGGGGTTCTGGAGTTTTGTAACTTCCCAACTTGGTGATCTCTTTGTTATCAACAAGTCACGGGTTTTCCTAACTTCACAACCTCCGACATGAGGTGTTGAGGTTTCGGTTTTGGGCGACTTAGTAATCTCTTTTTTATCGGTGGTTTCCAGTCATCTAGGTTACAACTTATGTCTGGGTGATCGTGTATTGACTGACCCCTTTACCTTGTCTTTCCGATCACTGCCCCATTTTAAATATTTTATCTTTTCCTAAGTCATGGGCCTAAATATTTCTCATCCCCTAAGTCCTTTTACCTAAGACGCCCCCCTTTTTTAAGTTATGACTTATACGCATGTGCGTAATTACCTTTTAAATGTGTAGGTGGGCCCTTGATCGAATAGTGGATATTAAAGTGAATTCCTTGAATGCATCTTGGCTATTCCTTGTGCACCCCATATGAATAAAATAATGTTTTCCAAAATATTGTGGGGTTAGCAGGTTGGTGACATGCGTCTCTGGTGGGACCTACAGGGGTAGCAGATGCAGTAGTGGAATGTGATGTCACCATGATGGGTGGCAAAGGAATTAACAGTTGCAATCATGTGGATTTGACGATGTTTGTCAGTTTTGCTGAGTTCTTGGTGGATCTCGACTTGGTCTTGTGGGGTTAGCGGAGAGCGGTGGAGATTGATCCATGGTGGATGCAAGTTGATCGTTGATGAAGATGGTGGGACCTGACAGGAAGGTGATGATGATGGATGATGACGAAGGCCGATAGGTGGTTTTTCTTGATTGGGTGATTGGATGAATTGCATCATTGTTGTGAGTCATGTGGTGTTGTGATGGTGATGATCGATTGGCTCGTATTTAAAGGTTTTAAATCTGATGGTCAGGATTTAAAGTTATGGGCGGTGAGCGATAGGCGTTGGATCTTGGCATGATTAAGATATATCAATGACCATAATTAAAAGTGTGATTTACCAATGGTTAGTTGCTCTTGCTCATGGATATTGACTGTGTAGTAATGGTGCATTTGTTTCTTAGCTACTAGATAGACTCTAGATGGCTTCAAATTGCATTCCTATGCTTCTTCCAAGGTCAAAGTGATTGTTGCGTGACACCATGTATTTCCTGGAATGTTGTAGTGGTCTTGGTCATGTCAGGGTATGTTCTTATGATCAAGGATTTCGTGGGAGTGTCATGCTTGTTTTCAGAATGCCATCAATGTTCGAGTGTGCTTGAGGTGTCAGGGGTCTTTATGGCCGGTTGTTGCTTCATTTTTTAGGGGGAATTCTTGTCGTTTGTAATCTGATCAGATTTAATCCTTTTTGTAACTCTGATTGAGTTAGGGTTAGGGTTTGAATTTGAAATCTAAGTTATGCTTGCACTATAAAGGCAAGTTTTTTTTTTGTACTATTGGGACTTCTACTTTCCAAGCTGAGTGGTCTAGTGTAGTGTTTCCCTATCAGATTTTGTTTCTATGCTTTTTGTAATTGTTTGCTTTGAGTCAAGTTGAATAGGGTAAGTCCTTTGGACATAGATAGGGAATGTAATGAGCTATTATGTGTAATAACAATAGATAACCACCATACAACATTTGTATTTCACTTCATTATATATGTCAATCTATATGTTCTCCAAATATTGTGTGCACTATCTTTTGAATCAATATAATCAAGTGTTATGTTAGAGCTTCAAACACATTTGTTTTTTGAGTCATATATGTTTATGTTTTCCTATCATTCAAGGAGTGGTGTAATTGCTTGCATAGAGATAACAAGGGTATTGTAGTGCAATGTGGATGATTAAGTATCATTTTGATTGTCCTTAAATTGTTGGTTTCCTGCTACAAGGTAGTAGGGTTATGAGAAGCCATGGTTGGTCCATTGTAGGAGTTTATTTCATTCCCAACTTCATGTTGATTAGGAACTAGTTAAGGAGATTCACAAAGTATGAAGCTATGGTAGAATAAAAACCTTTTAATTCAAAAACAATTCCTGCTTTCTTAGTTTAGATTTGCTTTCATGTTTTCCCTTTCCACAATACCAGAGGCCATTGTTAGTAAGTGAAGGTTGTGTAGATGATTTATCCCATTGAAGGCCTTCCACCATTGTAGTCTGATGATCTACATTAATGTATAGGGATACCCACCTTGGTCCTACAAAGCCTAAAGTGCAGAGGAGAGGCTTTCCAATCAGTCATCTCCTGTTCATTGGCCACTGACTGAGGGTCTCTGAGTATAAGGAGTAGCTACCCTTTAGGAGATGCTAGACCATCAACTGGAAACACCAACAAAACCATTATTTGGAAAGGAAGGTTGGAAACTCTATTAGGCTGAAATAGGCTTAGAAATAGGGTTAACCATAGATTTGATAGATTGTCAAAAAGGAGTAATAGATCAAAGAGATTGATGAAACTTTGTCGATATAAAGCTTAAGTATGAAGCAATATTGGAATTTGAAAGGTGTCCAAGAACAATGTTATGCTCATAATGGATAGGTAATAAAGAACATTACTTTATGGATAAGGAAAATGGATGTGTAAGTGACAAACGGACTCAATTTTTGAGTTGTCTAAAAGTGTAAATACCAAAGGGGAAGGATGGGACCACAGTGTAGTGTGAAATGCATTGTTATCCATTTTCTAATTGGAATATACTATGGATAAATTCATGGGCCAATGATTTCCAATCACTATGTCTTAGGTGTTAGGTATAGTTACTATTGTACCTAGGATGTACATATGAGGTAGTGTGGAATATGATAAGACTCTTCAAGGGAGAGTATGTGTGAAGCATGCAATTTTTCCCTATGATTTTGCTAGATGCCTCTACTTGCATTACTATCAAAGGTTAGAAATATAGCACTTGAATTTCAAGTCCATTCAACAAGGTTATTCGTTGGATATAGCTCTTTATGTGTTTATTGTTGAAGGGTTCTTTTAGAGGTATTTCTCTACCCAGTTCCTTAGCTTAACTTGTTAATGGCTATTTTATGATGATTCTTTCTTCCCTCTCCTTAAAGAGAATAAAAATATCAAATAAGTCTTGCAATTCTTGGATATTTTTTGTAATTCCTTTTGTTCAACCCTTTAGTGGCATAAGAATTAGTGTTATAGAAAAAAATTCCTTCCCACAACTTATTGGCTCAAGTACTATAATTGGAAATGCATTAGTCATGGATAAATTTTCAGATTTCTTGATATTCCTTTTACTTTTCAGGCATCCTAGATATCTTTGTGGCAAGTTGTTCTTGTCATTTAATTGAAAAGAGACTAGATAATGGGTAACAAATCCCCTCTCCTTGGTAACAAAATTATAGGTTTACTCTAAAATTCTTGTGGGTCACTCATGTTTTTTATTCATCATGTTGGTTTCCTTCTAAGGCCTCCTACCTGAAAGTAGAAAATCTTCTTCATGATTTTCTTTGGTCATGTTTATAAAACCTCGAGGGATTTCATTAGGTATTTTGGGAATTTTCATACCTCCCATAGGAGTCTAAAGGAATAGGGTTATTATCCATCCAATTTCAAGGCTTGACTCTCTACACTAAGTAGATGTTCATTCCCTTCAAGGAAATGAAGCTTTGAAATCCTAGTGTAGCACTGCATTCCTTTTGGTCATCTTTTTAGGTAGCCTTCTTGGAAGGGGATTAGGATTCATACCCTTCTTATCATGGAAATTTATGTGTAATATAAGGAAATTTTATGATTAAAAATATTTGGAGAGCTTGGAAATTCATGAAACCTTGGCTTATTTGGAAAGGTTATGATTCTATAATGGTATTTCTATTAATCAAAATAACATTTGGTGGTCCTCTATCTTTCAAGGAAATGACCACCCTCTAGCAAGGATGCCTTTTGTTTGTACCTTGAGATTTTGTAGAAAGGCATTAAAACTATGTAGGACCTATTTTTAGGTATTCCATGATGCTTCTTTCTTGGAATGAAGCCAAGGGAAAGTTTCACCTTTCTAACTAGGATTGTAAAACTCTTGACATAGTTAATGGGGCCATTTTGACATATGATTCACAAAATTGGTATGAATTTGTATAAACCTTGGTGGAAATATTGTAAGTGGTATCTAAAATTGACTCACTTTTCTTGGTGTATTATTTTCCAAGGCCTTTCCATCAACCCTAGGTTAACCCATTTGAGATTCCTTGACCCGTGTTGTCCCTTTTATGGGTAGCAAGAGTCTCTAAAACACATTTACTAGTTTTTTTCCTAGAGATCAAAGTGTTTGGACTTGGATTCATGAATTTTTCAAACCTTTAAGACGAAAATAATTTTCATGGAATATATGGTTATTTTAAGGGATGAGAATTTAATCCATAACAAATTCAACCAAATCTAGCATTCTTTTAAGTTTGATATTTTATGTAGAATATGGAAATATAGAAATTCATCTATTTTTTCAAATTGTTTTATAGATCATCATGTTTTTCTTTATACTAAAGTAATGATTCTTTTATTATTTTACTATAAATTCAAATGCAACCTAAAAAAAATTTCACTTGAGGTGGTCCATTTATAGGTGCTCTTTGACCATTGGCGCAATGACCCTTATAAGTTTGCTAGAGTTCCTCTATCTGCCTCTTCCTCCAAGGGTCACTAACCTTCTTGTGGGTGCCATCATGGATGTAACCTCTCTCCTTGAGATAATTGGGAGAACCAATCCTAGGATTCTCCTCCAACTATAAGAAGGGATTATGGTTAGGAGGTTTGGTTTCAATCTAGTATTTGATGGTCCAACTCTCCATTGAATACAAGAGGAACTTTTTGGTGGCCCACTAGAGGTGCTTCCAACTAGTTTGATTCCAACAAATTTCCTCAATTGGCTTTTTCAATTTTTCCTACTCATACTACTAAAGAAGAAGATATATATATAAATAATGATGGGTGGGACCCTCTTATGGATATTGTAGACCTCATCGATGTATGGGACAAATTGGATGAATGAGATCCTCCTCTTCCCCCCTCTGCTATTGCTCTTGCCACCTAGTGGTTCTTTTATGTTTTTATTCTCTAGGGTATTTCCTCATATGGAATTTAGGGGTATAACTATTTCCAACCACCTTTTTTTGTGAATATGTGTAGCACTATATTTTAAATGGTAATATAGATACTTATTAATCAAGAAAGAAAAGAAAAGATGATGATGGTAATATTAAGGTTGATAGCTATGGTAAATGGTGTAGAGCTATGGAACACTTCATGCAAGTCATGGGTAGATGATTTGATAGTAGTGTATTTTGGTAGCAACAAATTTGAGCATATAGAAGTTTTAAAATATTGATTATTAATTTAAACCAAGGAAGGAAGATAAGAAATATACTTCCAAACCAAGAGATTTTGCATGTGTAATTTTTTTCTGGTAGTGACGCTATATAGAGACTCATTTGTGTCTAGTTGGAGTTTTACCACATGACACATACTAGTTTATGATATGCCACATGGTAGCTACCTATATTACTTTGTATATAGGTAGATTTTCCTAACCTTACTCCCAATTTCCTTCTTTTCAATTTCCTAGTCAATTAAGCAAGATTATATTTTCTACCTAATTCATTTGTAAGACATAAGCTAGTCATTGAAATTTTTATTTTATTTTTAGGTTCCCATGGAGTACATATGCCAAGGATGAAGAGCACATATAAAAATTTAGTAGGGTCCATCAATTTGCATGAACCTAATATCCTTTTTATGTCAAAATTTTAACTTTCATGCATGTTTGTGACTACTCATCTGCTTTGAGATACATGTGCATACTAGGATTCACATGCACCCCAAAGTGGGGGCAAAATGAAATTGTAAAATTTGTATACCCATGATCATCCCCATTTTGTTTTAGGCCCATTTTGATAGAATGGATTTATATGATTACATATTGACAAATGTAATGGGTTTGTGTAGGATCATGAGGGGCCAAATAGTGGTGATGCAAAAACAAACGTGACATGAGGAAGTGAAAAACACATAAATATCGTTTGAATTTTTGGTTGGGTTGGTAAAAAGTACATTTTTTAATGGTAAAATCAAAGAAAAATGGATATTCTCTTTTTAAAAAATGTATATCCGTTAATAATGGATTTCGATATGAAAAAAAGTCATATTGACTCGAAACAGATGTCTGATATTAATATCGAATATCTATTACTTGTTGTAATATCGCTAATATAATATCAATTTGTCATATTAATATTAATATATATATATTAATATATCATATTTAAAAAAAATTAAAGTTTTCTCCAAAGCGGATATCTATTTTGGAGAGATTTACATAGCTCTAAAAAATGGATATCCATTTTGAAGAGCTGTGGATAGCTTTAAGCAATGGATATATGTTTTGTAAAATCATATACTAATATATTTATATATATATATATATATATATATATATATATATATAATAATGTGTGAAGTAAAATGTGTAAAGTAAACAAAGATCACACAAGCAATGAAACGTATTACATGAGAGATTTGAATCATAAACTAATCTAATTGCAAACAAAATTAGAATCTCTAAAATTGTTCCATTGTTCTCTATTCTCAAGGATCCTTTAAATCAGTAGTGCTCTCAGATTTGTATATTGCACTATGACTAGTTTGGATGACAACCTAAGAAACAAGATGCTATAAATGCAAGAAACTAATTCCTACTTGAAGTATAAACTATGTGATAATGCTATGATATTAAATGCAGCCGTAAATGATAATGATGATATGACAATGGATAATGATGCTAAATGCTATAGGAGGAATGTTGTATGAAAACTAAGATGATAACTAAAGTGCAACTATAAACTAAGACATGATTCTAAATTAATATGATATTACAATGCTCAAATGATAAATGCTAAATACTCTAAACTCAAACTCTAAATGCCCCAAATGCTCCAATGTTATTCCTGCATAATAAGTTTTCTCAAAGATGGGATGATAAAAGTTGTAGCATGGGCTTGTATTTATAGGATTTCAAAAGTATCTTGTGATGTGGCAGCAACCAACGGTCAAGATTTCAGCATGAGAGATGAACGGTGGAGATGAAAAAGGTTAGAAAGAATCATAAAGGATAATCCCTTCACCAAAGACAACATGCCAAATGTATGAGAGAATAAAATGTGTGAAGTTGCCAAGTGTCCAAAGTTTGTTTTGGAATTGGTTGAAGATAATGCAATTTAAATAGTAGTCATATTTAAATACATGTGACACTTGATGATGTGGCCAAAAAGTGTTGTAGACATGTGACTAAATTTGAATTTGGAATTATTCAAACTTAGTGAGAAGATATTTAATTAAATAAAAACAAACTATTGAAATTTGTTTATTTAATTAAATTTAGAAGAATGTGGTTTAAGATGAAGAATTTAGAAAAGTGTGAACTATATAAATAAATTGAGAATTTATTTATAAGTAGATGAAATAAAAGGGGTCATTAATTAAATAACTAATATTTAATTAATTAATTGTCTTGATTGATTTTAGGTGTATACATTTTGCCCCTCTTTGAAGTAATGTGTTTACATGTTGCTTCAAAGAAAATTTTTCTACTGATGTTGACAAAAAAAATTTCGATGCCCTAGATGTTGATTTTTAGGTGATGACGAATATATGCCCCCTCAGGAGATAAATCGGTGATTTTTTTAATTTTTAGGATTTTTAGGATTTTTTTGAAATTTTTATGATTTTTGATGATTTGATGAAGATTTCAAAATTTGATGATTCAGAAATGATTTATCTCCCAAAAAATGATATTTAAGCCACCAGGTGATGATTTGATTAATTGAGCTCTTTTTGAAAAAATAAAATAAAATAATCCCACCAAAATCCCATTTAATCACTCTTTAAAAAAGTTAAAAAGGTGATTTAAGACTTCATTTGTGCATTTGTAATTTGAAGATTTGAGAATGATTGAGCAATCTAGAAATTTTGAGCAAAATGGTGATCCCTTACCACACACATCGATTCAAGCACGTCAGATGTCACAACTGCCTGATAGTGTACGAACCTCCAGTATGTACCTCAAAAAAATTCCTCGTAATTTGTGCAATTCATTTTTCCCTCCTTCACATTTGAATTCAGTTTTAATTGTTCTAGCGCATTGACCACCTGATGTAGTGCATAGATGAACTATTTTAGTGCATAGGACACTTTAGCACATAGGGTTAGTTGTCTAGCACATTGAATGACTGTTCTAGCGCATTGATAGATTTAACGCATAGGTAGATTTAGTGCATAGGTGAATTTAATTAGCACATAGAGAGGTTTCTATAGCACATCAACTATTTTAGCACATTGATCAAAGTTGATGGCGCATTGGATATTTTGGTGCATTTAAACCCTGTTCTAGCACATCCATAAATTTTTTTGGCACATATATGCTTTTAGCGCATAGAAAGAGTGTTTTAGCACATACATGGTAGAATGATGAATTTTTTATTAGACTCCCTGATTTTGATGATTTTTGATCTTGTCAGCTATTGATTTGATGTTGTTTGATGATGTTGATAGGTTAGACAATTATTGATCTCATGATAGGTGAGATGCAATGATCGATACTAATAATTGACCTCATGATAGGTGAGGATCAATGATAGGTTGATTGATAAACCTCATGATAGGCGAGGTTGAATGATAGATTGATGCTCACGAGATTTGATCAAAGTCTCACCAGAGCTGATTAGATTAATAGGTTGATTGATGCTGATTGATTGATTGTCTGATTGATGTTGATTGATTGATTTGTTGATTGATGTTGATTGATTGATTTGCTGATTGATGTTGATTGATTGGTTTGCTAATTTGTGATATTGCATGATGATAGGAGCCTTTGACAGTCTTATAGTTTTGTGAGCACTTCCTGAGGACGTGGGATTTGATATCCCAACTGGCGTCGGCTATGGTAGCCATTATTGCACTATGCGGATTGTCCTCTCTCATAGATATGCCCCAGATTAGGATTAACATGGGTCTATTGATAGCTTTAGCAGAGAGGTGGCATAGTGAGCATAACACCTTTCATTTTCCCAATGGCGAGATGACAGTGACCTCAGAGGATGTCTACTGGATTCTCTAGATACATGTTGTGGGAGAGCTGGTATTATATGATTCTACTGAGTAGGGCAGGACCGATGTGCTTTATAGAGTATTTGAGGATGATCAAATTTGTGGTTATGAGATTCCTTGGAGAGAGATGGTTGATGCTTATGCTACATTTCCATCTATACTTGTTGGTTTCATTGGAGGGTTCCTTTGTCTTGATTGCAAGTCAAAGGGACTTTCAGTTGGATGGGGTAGGATTCTTGAGAGCATAATCGCTCAGGGTACCAGATATGCCTGGGGATGCTACATGCTTGCCCATTTGTACCATGATTTACACTAGGTTTTCTATCTTTGAGGGGCCAATTTGTCAGTAGGAGTCACATTTCTTTAGATCTGGGCATTGGAGCATATAGCGGTCACCTGTTTAGTTGTAGACAAACAACAACCCACCATGAGACCATATGTTCATGCTTATGCAGGTCTAGTTGCTCAGCCTAGGCTAGGAAAACTAGAGTATTGGAGGAGAGTCCTTGATGACTTGGAGACGGTGACATGGTAACCCTACCTTGATTGTGAGCAATGGCCAGAGGATGATACCCAGATGCCATTTTTGTGCCAGTCTATGTAGCTGATTAGGTGGACCCGATTCATTATTGAGAGATTTTTACTGTGGAGGGTGCTAAGACAATACGGACGGGTACAGGGCATGCCCGAGGAAGTGGCACATTATGCACGATGACAGATGGATGCGATAGAGTGGGGGTTGTATTTGTCATATGATGTTGCAGTCATAGAGTTTTGAGGTTTACAGGCTATTGTTTGGGAGATTCATCCAGAGATTGTTGAGGCTTCAATATTAGAGGATTATGCTCAGTACTTCTTTACACACCCCTTCCCATGGATTTCAAGCCCAAATGAGCCAGTGCCACTATTGGATGATGAGGAGAGGGTAGTCATACATGGGCGCAGGTGGAGGAGAGGGGGGAGATGAGGAGGAGGATAAGGTAGAGAGTAGTGATGATGGGGATGGAGATGGAGATGATGGAGGTGATGATGATGAAGGTGGCAATGGAGGAGATGAGGGTGGAGGAGGGCCAGGTTTGGATGTTCCAGAGTTCAGAGTGCCTCGAAAGAGGTGATCATTGGTAGCTGCAACCCAACAATATGTAGAGATTAGATTTCCCTCATAATAGTAGTCAACTCAGATTGTTTCATTACAGGTGCAGGTGCAAATACTGCAGGATCAGTTGGAGCAAGTTTAGGCTTTACTTCAGGCACAAACCTAGGCACAAGTTGCCACACTCACTATAAAGAGGGACACTCTGAGACAATTAGTTAAGTAGGTAGAGGGCGTAGCAGAGAGACTACAGAGGGCTGCAAAGGTTGCAAGATCAATAGATTACTTTCGAGAGGTACAATGCTCTGCCAGGGAGGCAAAGTTTTATAGAGTAAAGTATCATGAGTTAGTTCCTCTAGAGCGCTGAGAGAGCTTCACCCAGTTTGGCAGTCGCACTCATACCGGGACTACCAGTAGGGGTGTGACAAATCCACTTCTGAGAGATCTGAGAGATCCTGGTACAGGTCCGTCTGGTGGTGGGGGAGGTACTGGTCCAGTGATGTCAACACTGTCTGGGGGGAGCATGACATAGCTCCGATATACGATGACAAATTTGCTGCATTTTGAGATAGTTGATGATGTATACCTCTTGATTTAGTTGAGACACTATGATACACTGCCATTTTTTATATTTATGTATCTCTTTATATATTTGGATATCCTTGTACACTTGACATTATGATTTTGAGGTTATATGATATGCAATGATGATTATCGATCTATGTGTCTATGTGTTTATGATTTCATGATGGATACCTATGATGGATGCATTTAATTTCTATATTATGATGTTATGCAATGTTCTATATGATGATGGTATGATATGCTATGGACGCAAATGATGAAACATACGTTATGATTCTATGATGTTTTATGAATAATGCCTATAAGTGATGGATCTTATTATGCTAATCAAATGTGATGTATTTTATGTTTTTGTACTTTTTTAATGCAAATAGATGATGCAATGAATGGATGAATGTAAGATAATTTTAATGCATGAGTGAATGGATGGATGGAATGATCGTATGATGGTGCATAGTTCTATGTGCTTATGATGTTTATACGATGCTTATATGATGATTATGTGATGTATGCAATGATATGATAATGCATGATTGATGATTCTATATGCTTTATGGATGATGCCTATATGTGATGGATTTGATTATGCAAATGATGTGTTATGTTTATGTATGTTCATGTGATTATTATGCTAATCCAGTTAGTCCTTTTTCAGTCTTGGATTTGAGTAATAACAAATTCACAGGTCGTATTCCATACATCCTAGAAAATCTATCTTCACTACTAGTTTTAGATGTTCATAACAATAGAATTATATCTTTACAAGGAAATATGCTTACTAGTCATGTTTCTCAACAACTTTTTCTTCTTGGAAATCTTACTCTACTAGATATGTCTTTCAATCTCCTTGATGGATCATTATACCATGTCATGTTCTTTAGCAAATTTTCTTCTTGGAAATCTTACTTTGCTGGATATGTCTTTCAATCTTCTTAATGGATAATTTTCTTAATGCAATCATGTGAGATGATTTTGATTATGCAAGTGAGATGCAATGCACTTCTTTTTGTGTTTTCTAATGTGGATATTATGATGTGATGCATAGATGAACAAATGATGTGATAATGTATATATGATATGGGAATGTTGTCTAATATATGTAAATGATGATGCAACTGATGTGTTTTTGGTTAATATTAAATGTACTCAATCCATTAATGCTAGAGATAACATGATTGTGAAATATGTTTCAACCTTGGAAATCCCATAAATATAGATGCAAAATTGACACAGATGCAATCTAACTTAAGCATGCAACTATCATATGCAAATGTTGTCATTGTAATAGCTGTTTTGTTGTGCTTTTATCATCATTAAGCTTTTAAAATGTTGAAAGTGAGTACAAACATCGATGGTATAATTAGACCATGATGACATGAGTACTATTTCCATGATTTTTGATATTGCAAGTTAATACAAGCATCTAGGTAAAATTAAACTAAGATGACTTGAGTATTGGTTGCATAAATAGACAAGAGTTAATCATTTTCCTATGAAAATTCAGAATGTCATCAGTGATACTTTGTAGAGCACATCTCACGATGATTTTGCACACTAGTAGTGATCAACTCATAGACAACAGACAAAGAAAAATCATACTCCTTCCTAGCTCCTCTAATTCGATACATCATCGAGTTGCTCCAAAGATATGATAACAAAAATCAAAGTACAACAGTTGAACATTCATGCCAAAATAATACAACAGTGATTTAGAAGGAAGATCATCCATTTAAAGTTTGCTTTGATTTGATTGATTTGGCTGTTTGATATGGATGGTTGATGTGTTCATGATTGTGATTGATGTTCAATGTTGGGTTGCACTATGATTATTGTGTTTGTTGTGTTTGTCCTCCTACTATTTGTTTGTTGGTTTAAGCCCAAAGTTTATTGCCCTCAATGAGTTCATGATTTTTCCCCCAGTCTAGGGTGAGACACAACCACGATGCCAGGATATATACATGAGGTTTTCTAATGATAGGAAAAATGATAGCCGAAGCAAATGGGGAAAGCGAATGGTTAGCATGCTCAAATAGATGGAAAAGCTAACCTATCACAAATAATGCCTATTACCAAGTTTTCACCACTTGTTTTTATTGCACTCTTTCAGTTTTTATGATTTTTTTGATTGATTTTTTATTTTTCACTTTTTTTTGCCTTATTCAATTCTTTCCGATTTTTCACTTTTTTTTTGTTTTTTTCTATTTTTCTAATTTTCACTTTTTTTGTATTTTCAAATTTTATGATTTTTCACTTTTTGTATTTTCATTTTTCCGATTTTTTACTTTTTTTTAATTTTTCTTATTTTTTGTTTTTGTATTTTTCAAATTTTCTAATTTTCACCATTTTTGTATTTTCAATTGTCTTGATTTTTCACTTTTTTTGTATTTTTCAATTTTTTTTATTTTTTTGTTGTTACCAAGACACCTATTTGCCAGGTTTTCATCAAGGCAACCATTTTTTAAGGACTTTTTCTGATGTTTTTGTATTTTTTTTTAGGAATTTTTCTAATGCACTGGATGAATTAGGTGTAGAACTTCTTAAGATGTAGGTTATTGAGGGGTTCATCAAACAAATCCCCTTCAGGCGTAGACAACTGATATGCTCCTGATCCGAAGACTGATACAACGAAAAAGGGACCTATCTAGTTTGGTTCAACTTTCCCCTTCTTCTCTCGATCTTGTTGATTACGGGGATTTTCTTTCAGGACTAGTCGCCCACTTGAAATGTTCTAGGTTTTACTCTAGATTGTAACTTTTGGATATCCTCTATTGATAGGCTTTTAGGTAATCAACTGCATGCTGAAGACATTCATCCAACAGTTCTAATTGTTGTATCCTAGACACTCTATAATCCTCATTTGAAATGATCCACTTTAGTGACATGCGTAGCGATGGTAACTCAACCTCAATAGGTAGAATTGCCTCTGATCCATAGACTAGAGCATAGGGTGTGGCTCTTGTCGGGGTGCGGATACTGGTCATGTAAGCCCACAAAGCAGAGTTCAGTTGAATGTGCCAATCAAGTCCAGCATCGTTGATAGTTTTCTTTAGGATTTTCAGGATGGTTTTGTTTGAGGCCTCTGCTTGGCCATTTCCTCGAGGATAGTAAGGTGTAGAAAACTGATGTTAGATATGAAACCTCTTAGAAATTTCTTGGACATCTTGATTCTTGAAAGGTTTGTCATTTCTGTGATAATGGATTGAGGAATGCCATACCGATAGATGATATAATTTAGGATGAAGGATGAATTTTTTTTCTTGTGATGGTGGTTAGAGGAACAACTTCAATCCACTTCATGAAGTACGTCATGGTTGTGATGAACTTGTGTCTATTTGATGAAGATGGATGATTTTTCCCTACAAGATCTAGTCTCCATTGACAAAAAGGCCATGTGGATGCAAATGGTTGTAGTTCTTGTGTTGGTGCATGTATCAGGTTTCCATGGATTTAACATTTCTAGCATTTCTTGACATATTGAAAAGACTCCTTCTCCATATTCCGCCAGTAATACCCCAAACGTAGGAGTTTCTTAGCTAAAGTTAGTCCACTTGAATGCATGCCACAAATACCTTCATGAACCTCATGTAAAGCAGTTTTAGCTTTGTTACATTCAAGACACCGAAGGAGAGTACCATCAAGACCCCATTGATAAAGTACATCGGTTATCAAGGTATGTCAAGTTGCTTGTTGAATAAAGTTTCATTTTTGGTTTCGGGATAAATCTAGTGGTAAGGTATTGTCTTTCAAATAGGTATGTATTTTCATGTAGATAGAAGCATTAGCCTCAATGAGATGGTATATGACTTGGGATTTGGGGTTATCATAGGTGGGGTTAAACAATTGTTCCACCATGAATTCATAACGAGCTCATTTTTTTAGGAATCTATAAGAGTGAGGCAATAGTAGCCATATCATCAACAACTTTGTTGTTGCCTCTTGGAATCTACTCAAATTTGATCTCAACAAAGTACTCTTTAAATTCATCAACCATTCTTTTATATGGCATCAATTTATCAACTTTTGTCTAGTAATCATCATTCACCTAATTTATGACTAGTTGGGAATCCCCATAGACATGCAACTCTGTGATCTTCCATTCAACTGCTACTTTGATTCCAATGATCAATGCTTCATATTTAGCTGTGTTGTTAGTGCAAGGAAACATTAACCTATAGGAATTTGGAATGGTGTATCCTTGAGGAATGATAAACAAGATTCCTGCGCCTGATCCATGTTGCGCATAAGAGCCATCAAAATATAACATCCATTGTTGTGTTGACACCGTAAGAACATTGGCGTATAGAAATTTAATACTCATGGGGTGATCATTTGGTAGTGGTGCTTAAGCTAGTTGATCCGCTATGGCTTGTCCTTTGATTTCTTTTCTATCCACATACTGGATATCAAACACTCAATATCATTACCCACTTGGCTAGTCTTCCTATTAGGGCAGCTTTGCTAAGTAAGTATTTTAATGGATCAATTTTCACTATGAGTTTAATGGTGTGGGTCAACATGTAGTGTCTTAGTTGTTGAGTAGCAAATACTACTACTAGACAAGATTTTTCAATAAATGTGTAATTGATCTCATAACCATTCAATGTCCTACTGATGTAATAAATAGCCCTTTCTTTTCTTGTGGAATCTTCCTGTGCCAGTAGAGCACCCAAAGATATCTTTATTGTTGCAATGTAAAGTAACAATAGTTTTCCATCAGTTGGTGGGACCAGTATGGGTGGTGACATCAGATATTGTTTTAGTTGATTAAAAGTTGCTTCACATTTTTCATCCCATTTGAAATAAACAGTCATGTGCAGCAAGTGATTGAAAGGATGAGTTTTAATGGCCAATTGTGCAATGAACCTCCTGATAGACTGGAATCATCCCTACGATGATCTGAGTTGACTAATATTCTTAGGAGGAGGAATATCCATGATGGATTTGACCTTCGTAGGATCCACCTCAATGCCTTTAGCTGATACAATATATCCCAAAAGTTTGGCTGATGTCACACTAAATACACATTTCTTGGGATTTAACCTCACATTGAATTTCTCTAGTCTAGTGAAGATCTTGTCTAGTATTTCCAGATGTCCCTCTCTAGTGAATGATTTGGCCAATGCATCATCTAAATAGTCCTCCATAAAAGTGTGCATTGTGTCATGGAAGATGGTGGTCATCACTCTCTGATATGTGGCTCCAACATTTTTCAACCCAAAAGGCATTACGTTCTAGCAAAAAGTGCCCCAAGGACATGTGAAGGTTGTCTTATCTTGATCTTCGGGTGCTATTTTTATCTGATTATAACCTAAAAATCCATCCATAAGCGATAACATTTCATGTCCAATTGCCAAGTCTACAATGATGTCAATGTTAGGTAGAGGAAAATCATCTTTCGGGAAAGCCCTATTGAGATCTCTAAAATCTGTACATATCCTGATGATTTTATCTGGTTTTGAAACTAGCACAATATTTGATATCCACTCAGCATAGTCAATAGGTCTGATAAATCCCACATCCAATAGTTTCTTCAATTCAAATTTCACCAAAAGGGCAATATGGGAATCATTTTTCTCAACTTTTGCTTCACTGACTTTACTCTAGGTGGTAATGATAAATGATGCATGATGAGCTCTAGATCCATATCTAGCATGTCATTGTAGGACCATGAAAATTTGATTTTCTTCTCTTCAAAGAACTTAGTGAAGCTTGATTTCTCTTCCTCTGTCATAGATGCTGCTAGATGTAGAGTCTTGACTATTTTATCTCTATCAACTTTGATGGATTGTGTAGGTTCAATCAGCACTGAAGATCTCTCATGATAGTGCTTGGGAAGAGTGTCAAATCTCCCATCTTTTGGTGCCTCAGAGAGGTTTTCACCATTAGATGCACTCTTTATTTTTACTTTTTCTTGATCTAATACTACCATTGAATGGTGTTGTGCAGTTTTCGCACACACGCCCCACTGAAAGTAGGGACCCCCCCTTTTTTTTCTTTTTTTCTTTTGCTCTAATTTCTGATGATTTGGCCCTTTTGTTTTGAGGATTTTCTTGCTTAGTAATGTGTTTGAATGTTTATCTTGCTTGCACTGATGATCCCTTTAAGTTATGCATTGAAAATCCTAAGTTCTGGATAAAATCTGGGTTTTTCCCTGTCTTCAAGAATTTCCGCTCTGGGTAGAATTTCTTGATTTTCCTAAAGGTCCAATGAGCAAGTTTTAACCCTATGATTCAAAGATTCTAGAACCTCACATAATTTTGCTTGGAATGGATTTCTCTGAAATTTCGTCACCTCATCGAACTCCTGGATTACGTCTTGACTTGTCTTGTTGATGACATTAATACTTGATAGTACAATCTCTGTGACAAGTATTTAGGTAACTTCTTGAGGGATTGTGTATCACTTGGCTTTCATCATTTTCTCTTTGTTTCTTTTGAGATCTTGGTATTGAGTGTTTAGCAATTTGGCGATTGGATTAGTCAATTTCTAGATTTAGTAGCAGATTTCTTGCATTGTTGTTGCAGTTGTTGCTAGGGCATCCAAGTTTGTTATCGATCTCCTTTGAAGTTGGATTTGCTTCATACATGGTATGTATCTATTTCCTTGCCTTTTAGATGATGAATGAATGTGATGTTTTGACATTTTGAATGCATTCAGAGCTCAAATTTCATAGGTTTGGCATCAAGTTTTCCATAACTAGGGTTTAGTTTGTTTTTTCACAGATTCTTAGAACCTAGTTAAGACTTCCTAGTTGAGTTAGTAATTTTGCAGTGCCAAGCCCTCCCAAATCACTCGTTTAGGCTCAACCCATGAGTAATTTTGTTGTGATTTAGGGTTTTGAGAGTTTGCTTGATTGAAGATGATTCCCTGAGTCAGTTTGTAAGCCTATCTCTGATTTCATTAGCTAGTAGCTCACTTAGGCATGTTCCAAACAATTTATTTTGATCTTAACCAGACAAATGAGCTCAATTCAAGCTTAATCTGAGCTCATTCCCTACATTCATGGCGGAGATTTCAAAATCAAACCTAAGGCATCACAACTAGAACCTAGGGCATCGCCAATCCTCACCAATTTTCCTTTGAGAGTGTTGAGGACTTAAAACAATCAATAGGAGACGTAAAAAAAAATGTATTCAAGCCTAATGTCTCAAATTTGTGATCGTTCAATTGTTCTGGGCGAGATCATGAGAAATGATAGTTTTTGGGATCCCGAGGTCTTCATGGATTTCTGCACCCTCAGAATTTCCCGATTTTCCCTCGCCCTTTCATTTTCCTGGAGGCGTGCAAAGGGCTCAAAGTTTTGAGTTCCTCACATAATTCCTTTTTTGATGGATTTTCTCAGATTTTCTTGAAAAGACTTCGCAGTATAAAGAATTTGAGAGATGAATGAATTTAATGTTGTGTATTTGGCATCTCATGGTTGATATTGATGATTTAAATGATGTTACATGCTTTCCTTTTTATGCTTTAATGATTGAACTGATGACATTTGTGCTTGATCGGTGAAGTCCGCCTGACATGGAATTTCTCAAAATTCCTCTCTGGCCGATTTTCCCTGGATTGCTCAAAATCTTGGATTTCTTAGTAATTGTGCCTTATGTTAATTTAAGGGGATTTTAATTATAGCTTTGGGTTGATTGATTATGATTATATTGTCTATGGTTGGCTAACCTTGATATGGGAATTATAAAGGAGAATTTATTATGGTTTCTTATTGGATGTAGGCTGAATCAAGTAAGACAGTGGCCAAAAAGACCAAGGGTGAGCAGACAGATCCAAGTGTTGAAAGGTCTACTATCTCTGAGGTAGAGAGGATCAAAATGGATATAAGGAGTAGGATCCCAGAAAGCAAGTTGACTTCCATCTAGTCAGAGTTCACAGATACAAATGTAGGTTGGTGGGATTATGAAGAATTCAAGGCTAGGATGATAGAGAAGGACCTCTTAGTATTGGCTAAGAGGATGGTAGAGTCAAGATTGGTCCATGTAGCAGGATTTCCTCTGACAGTTCAATGCTACGAGTTGGTGCTAGAATGTGCCAGTCATTATGGCAAGGGCACACAAAGGATAGCGGGTCCTTAAGGGAGTATAGTGGAAAATCTTAGCCTTGTGTCTATAGCCTAGATTTTTGACATGCCTGATACCTCTCATGTGGTGGGTTTTGATATGGACATAGTGAAGAAGTATTATGATGAAGACATCATCAAATCACAACAGGTCATCAATTCCTGGCTAGAGAAACCCAAGTATCACTTCTCCAAACTGCCCAAGCAACTATTCAGAGCAAAATTCAAAAGGGAATACTATGATGCTATCACACTCCTTAGTAGGGTGGCAGGATTGAAGAGTGCAGGGGTATTTGAAAACTGGATGTTTCATGTCATTGTGAGGATGGAGCAGAACATCAACTACCATTGGGAAGGCATTATAAGTGAAATGATACATGAACAAATGTACAATGTGTTAGAAACAAAGACCTTCACAATGACCTCGTACTTGGTCTATGCACTTGCAAGGTTCCATCCATACAAGGGGCTAAGCACAAGAGGTGTGTTTGGGAAAGATGTGATTTATGAAGTGTACCCACAATTACACTTGGGTAGCACAAGTTATAGGAGGGTGAATGATGCCTTCACTATGTACATCACCAGGTTATTATAGGGCGCAACACATGTCTGGATCTCAGACAATGCCAAGGAGCTAATCAAGAGGTTTGGAGCTTGGTTTATCTAGTTCCCTACCTTCTCGTACATCAGAATAGATGGGGTCTATAGTGCCCCATATAGACTCCCTAGATATCCCACAAATCACATCATACTTCTGGAAGTCACAAGATAGATCTGTGATTTTGATGCAATTGTTAAGAAAGACAAACATAAGACTGGGTTTGGTGGTGATTTTCCTTTGAGGGTAGGTAGTAATGAAGCTTTCCCCTCTATTAATTCAACTCATGCTTTTGAGAAGGAAATGAGCACTTTGGGTCTTTCTTTCCATTCTAAGAGACCTAGATTTGATAGGACTGGTGAGGCACAAAGAAAGGCCAACAAGGAATACAACCATAAGGATGATGTAGAGGATTATTGGGCTAACAATAAGGATGAATTTGAAGTTAGGAGAAAGAAGTTCTCCAAACTTCCAGTGAACTTGGTCCAATTATACAACATAAAGGCCATTCTTGACTAGATTGAGGATGATGGAGATTTGATTCAGAGTCATGACTATGAGCTTATGAAATACAAATCGATAGGAGAGATAGATTGGCTAGAGGAAGAGAAGACAAAATTAGAGCAGATCATGACTTTAGTAATCAAGTACACCAAGTTATGGCTCAAACACAAGATTTGGGAGTTAGAGAGTGAAGGTGTGCAATGCACCTATGATCTAATAGGGGACTTGGAGTCTCATTCCACTATCGAGGAATCAAGTGAGTAGGTTTCCAGAGGTAAAGCTAAGGAAAATTCCCCTTTTAAAATAAAGATCAAAGGGTTCTCAAGCAAAAGAAGGGGGAAACAAAGGAAACCAATTGCTAAAAAGAGGAAGCATATTCCAAGAACAAGGAAGTCTACAGAAGAAAAACCTAATGAGGAGGAAGAGAAACATAGTACTCCTAAGTTCAAAAGGATAAGGGTAACTCAGACTTCAAAGAAGAAAGATGAATCTTCTAAGGAGAAAGAATAAATTAGCCCTCTAGTGGTAAATGTGGAGAGTTCAGGGGAGAAGACTCAAGTATACACAAGGAGGTCAAGAACTCCTTCTCCCAAGGTTAATGCACTAAAGGAAGATACTCCCCTAGTGGCCCCTACTGCAGAGCAGCATAAGGATGCTCCTCCTCTCCATGAATCACATGATGCATCAGATCAATATAAAGATGCAGAGGATCACCATGATGAGGAAATGGAAGGATTCAAGGAGGGTGAACTCTACAATACAGAGGCAAAGATGGAGAAGATATTGCAGCCCCCTTTGGTGACTTATGAGGATTCACTTGTAGGAAATGAAGGAGACAAGTATCCAGGAAGGAGGATGTACCTACTAAAACTCCTTCACCAGTGCATGAAGAAGAACATGATGGGGAAGAGGATAGGAATCTAGGAAAGGGAAGTGAAGATAAAATTGAATAAATTCTTGATGAGCAAAATCTAAATATGGATTCCTCCAAGGAGCAACAGGATGTGGTTGGACAAGGCAATGTGCAGTCGAATTCCACTATTCCTACTTGGCTGGACAAGGAATTAAAGAGTAAAAAAATTATGGTGGATGATACTCCTCCCAACTGGGATGAATTACTAGTAAACATAGGAAAAGGAAAACCAAAGAAGAAAGCTAGGGTTATCTCTAGGATTGAGAGAGATGAAGCCAATAACAAGGTGATTCACATTTCCACCCCTGCATCAGATAAGGATAAGGATGAGGTGATTGGAAGAGATTATAGTGTGCAAACTATCAGTTTGGGACCCGCCTCCATGATATAGGAGGTTGAAGAATTTGAAGGCTCCAGTGCTGCTATTTTGAGTAGATTGAAGAAAGAGGTGCAAGCTAAGCAAGATTTGAAGAAGTAAAATGACAAATTGAAGAGGCATCTATAGGATTTGATGAAACCCTTACAATCTATTAGAAAAATCAGCTCCTCATCATCTACATAAATTTTTCTACCAAAGGAGACAATAACTGAGTTGGAGAAGATGAAGACCACTACACATGCCACACTGAACTAGTTGCAAGGAGTGGAAGCCAAAGGAGATAATGCCATTAAAGATATCCTGTCAACTAGTGGAGATGCTATAAGATCAATAGAGTGGTTGAAGAATGTACTAGCTCAAGATAAGGAGGATGTTGATCTCTTGTTGTAGAAGACCAAGACCATCATGGAATATACTGAAGACAAGTTGGTAAGTGATGGAATTCTTCCTTCTTCCAAAGTTGCAAAACCCTGGGAATGGCACGAAGCTTTGAAAATAAGGAAAAGGGTTTTGAAGAAGCATATGCAAGGAAAGCAAATTGAGAATACCCTGACTGAAATCTACAACAAGTGCATTTCCTTCTTCGAAGTTATGACAGGAAGAAAAAGGTTTGCACCAAAACATTTGAGCTTGGAGCAACTGAGAGGATGGTGGCATGAAGTGTATGTTCCAGTTGATGACAGTCCAATGACCAAGCACCAGTTAGATGATGCAGGCACATACATTGCAATGATGGATAAGTATCAGACCTAGAAGGTGGATTGGGATAAGGTTATTAAGCACTCAAGAGAGGACATAAAATCCATTGAGAGGAAAATTACGGTGTTAGTTATTCCACCTATATCCGACTTGGAGAAGGTATTTTTGATGGTGCAAGATAAAGTGGAACAAGATAAGGACAAAAGGGAGGGAAGTTAATGCAATGCAACATCAAAATTTGTGCTTCCCCATTATTCCTCTTCATCCTTCACATGCATTGGATCAAACCATGTTGGAGATCCCAAGCCGACTTGGATGGAACACATGCATTTAATGCACATTTTACTTCATTTTGAATTCTTCTTGGCCAACTTATTTTTGGGGCCTATTGTTTTGTAACCCTATTTGGGCTAACTAAGATGTAATCTCTATAAATAGGGATATTTCCTCATTTGAAAGGGCTAGATAGTTTTACATTGGAGTAAATTAAGCATTAGAGCAAGGAGTTAGCAGTTAGGTTATTTTCAAGCATGTGTTGTAACAAAAGACTGGAATTGTTGCTACTTTGGATGATTTAATGCAAGTAAGGGCATTGTGATTTGGCTTTCTTCTTGTGTTAGTCTATCTGGCATGGTTCCTATGATTCTATCTTTTGAAATTGCTTAAGGTTATTTGATATATGTTAGATCTAGGGTTAGATGATTCAATGGTGTTTATGGTTTGATGCTTGAAGTGTTTGCAACAATCCCTAGTCCATAATTTTTGTAGCTAGCTGATTTTTAGTTGCTTTGCAAAGTTAGCCTAGAATTTGATATTCATTATTCTTAGTTCAGTTGTGAATGTTTGTTCATTTCAATTGCAATAGGGTTGTTTTGGATGAATGTTCATGATCTGAAAATATTTCGTGCCTTAGAAGATTGCACTATTTCTGTAAGATTGCAGATTTATCTAGGTCAAGTAGGAATTAGCTTCTAAGGAATTGGTCCATTTCAAGTATTTTATCATCTGCATTGTTAATATAGGATTAGTATTAATTTTAGAAATCTCTCTGAAACCCTTATCTTTTGCTATTTATTTATCATTTGGGTTAGATTTAGGACTTGGAGTATCATCAAATTGCAAAATCTGATAAACTTAAGATTTATTATTTGTTTGTAGTAAGGTCCCTTTGTGATTACCAACATTTTCAAATTTATCATTGAGTTGTTTATGCATTGTCAAGACCTGACATTAGAGACCTTGCGGCTATCTCTTGAGGCTTTCTGATAGAGATTTACCTTTCAAGAGAGATAGGATACTTGTATCTTGTTTGAGTTGTTGTTGTGCAGAAAACACCATCAACAAATGGTTTTCACCATTAGATCCATTTTTGATATTCATTGTTTTGTAGCTAGGAGATTTGGCACTCCCCTTGTCTGAAGCTTCATTATAAGATTCGATGATGGAACATGTTTCAGGATTATCAAAGCAAACGAAGTTCACAATGGCATCATCATTTGGAAAGGTAGGTAGATCAAGCAGCTCAGATTGGTCCCAGTCAATTAGTTCGAGGTGTACCAATGGCAAGGAATCATCAAATTGGCTAAGGTCAAAAGGCGTGAGTGTCATGATGGAAATGTTGTCAAAGTGCCCAATAGCAATATCAAGGTCTATGATGTTACTCTCTTTCAAAGTATCTATCTCACTCGAAGGTTGGTCATCTTTACTTGAATCATCAATATGTTGTGATCCAATTTCAAATGGTCTAGATCTCGAGCTCTGTCCCTCCATATGTGTTGGTGTATACCTTTGTATTACATCAATTTCTTTATCATGACAAGACTCTTCGGAGAGGGAATCCCATTCATATTCATTGGAATCTATTTTAGAGCTATCTCTTAATCAAAGGATTCTCTTAACAACTTGCTACCTAGTTTCTTCTTTTGATTCTTCTCTATACCCTAGTCCTATTTTGTCCTTGGCGTTTATTGTGATAGTCTATATTGGTTCTATGATTCATTCTTTTCTTTTACTGAGAGGACCTTTTCCCTCATATCCCATCTTTTCCAGGATTGTCTTCCCTTTTCCATATTACTCTATTTTTACATTTGAAGTGGATGTTGGTAATACTTAATCATCTTTGTATAACCAGTTTAAAACCTCCTTGTCTTCTAATTCATCCACTAAGGTTCCTACTTTTACAAAGGTGCCATCAAAAAGTGTGGTTGGTTGTGATGATTGTTGTCTTGATGTTGATGGCTACCCATATGACTTAGGAGAGGATGAAAGTTGGGATAAACATAAGGATTCCTCAAATGAGTATTCCTCCATGCCTTTGTCTTTCAATTGGATCTTTTCAACCTATTTTGATAAGGCATTGAGTTTTCTTTCATGATCTGATGTTGTAGAATCACCAATTCCTTTGTCTTTTGATTGAACATTTTCCTAAAGCTGATTTGACAAAGAATTTGATTGACCCTCATTGTTTGATGAAGTAGAATCACTGATACCTTTATTTTTTGACTGATCCTTTTTCTCAACCCATTTTGACAAGGAATTTAGTTGTCTTTCATGGTTAAATGAACTAGGTGTTGCAGATTTCCTATTATGTAGTACAAAAGTATCTTGTGTTGTTTTGAGTGTGTTGCAATACTGGGGGTTGATGGAATCGGTCGAAATAGTGATTTCCTTCCCATTGAAAGGGAACTTCAAACACTGGTGATATGTTGATGGTACAACCTGCATCTTGTGAATCCAAGGACGTCCCAAGAGTATATTGTATGTCAAATTCTTGTCCAACACTTGACAGATAGGCAGTGAGGTGCGGTCAAGTGTCCCACCATAGCTTGAAATTGGAAAAATTCCAGGTTATTTGGTATCATGGTGGCTACTAGAGCTTATTCTTGGATTTCTTTGTGATATGATGAGATCTTGAGGAGTTCCAATATTGATATTTGTGTTGGTATTTTCAGCAATTGGTCAACTATGTTGTATTGAGTTGCAGGGGCAACCGTTGTTTTGGATGGAGAGGAGGCCACAACTCCTTTCAATGTCATCTTGCCTTGCCCTCTTGTAATTGCATTGACTGGTGAATTATCTTTTTTTTCTTCGATTTTAATGACATTAATTTTATTTTCACTTGCAACAAATTTTGTGATCAGATTTATTGGTATGATGTCATTCGTTTGATGTGGTTTGGTGTCAATATCGTGGTGATGAGTTTCAGCTGTAACATTGTTTCTTTGGCCCTTGATTTTGATGTCCTTGGTTTGATGTTCAACTACCTCAACATAATGAATGGTAGAATCATAAACATAGTTCACATTTTTTCTTTTGGTGTTTGATGAAGAAGATTCCCCTTTTTCGTAGTTTGGTAGAGGATTCTTGAAGGCTCCATGATCATTTTTTGTTTGGGGTCCTTCTACAAATATCATCTTGTTGTCAATCAAATTTTGTATCAAGTGTTTCAATTGCATTCAATCATTGGTCTTATGCCCTTTGTTTCTATGAAAGTCACAGTGCATCATTCCACCATGAAGGTTTAACATTTGGTTCCCAATTTCTTGCCTCTGGTAATGTTACAACCTTGCTTGCAATAAGTTCCTTCAATGTTGATTCTAATGATTGTCCCAAAGGTTTGAACCTTCTTTGATTTGATGATGTTCGATATGGTGGTGTTCTAGATTCAAAATTACCTTGATTGTTGTTTTGATTGACATTTTGGTTGTTGTTTTGGTTGTTGGTTGGATTGTTGTTCTAATTGGTTTTGGTGGCAACTACTGTTAAGTTGAATACTAGTTTTACATTTTGTGTTTCAACTGCACCATCATTGTTACCAACAATCTTGTTGCGTTGCCAAAACTTTGGTTTATCACTACTATTGTAATTGTTGGAGGCACTTGCTAAGTTGTTTTCATTGTAAATTTTTATGACTCCTCTCTTAACAAAAGATTCTTCGATTTTGATTCCATTCTCAATAATTTTCTCAAAGGTAGGAAAACACTTGAATTCCAATCTATAGCTCATCTCGTCATTTAGGTTGTCGATGAATATTTCCATCTTTTCCTTTTTAGGTATGAGACGATAATAACTTGCAAAAAACCTTATCCATTTTTGCAAAAATATGAGGAACAATTCACCCTTTTTCTGTTTCAAGTTTCAAAGGTCTTTCATTGTTATATCATGTTGGGTGTTATAAGAGTATTGGGTGATGAAATTTTTAACCAACTATTCAAAGGTTTTAATTGGTGGTGAAAGTTTGGAGAACCATTCAAGACATTTTCCACCTAGGCTTCGTGGAAACAATCTCATCAAGCAAGTTTCTTCATGTGCAAATTCAAGACTCATGGTTCGAAATTCCCTCACATGATCTATTGAATTTGTTTTACCATTGTAGTTATCATACTTTGGAAATTCACAATGTTTTGGAAAAGGAGTCATGTTAATACTTTGATCAAAAGGATATGGGAAAATGTCTTGTATCAAGTATCATTTTGAGGTTCCTCTTTGCATGTCAAGAATCTACTATTGAAAGTTCTTCATTTGATGAGTTAAGGAAACAACTTGTTTTGTGTTTTGTGGATCATTTTTAGGCTTTTAAGGATGTGATTTCAATTTGTTAACATCAAAGTCAGATGAAAGTTTGATACCTTGATTAGCTAGCATTAGGAAGTACCTTTCCCCATCCCTTTCAAAAATCCTTTCTAGGAATTTATGGAAATTTCGATCTTGTTCAGCATGTTGGATGTCTTCCTTAGTTATTTCCTCACCTTCAGTGTTGTTGATATTATGAAATGGATTTTCTTCAGGTTTAGCCATGGTGTTTTGAGTTTCGACGTTTTGAGTTTCAAGTTCTTTTTCCTTGAATTTCTACTTTTGTAATCTTGTTTGAATGGGAATACAAGTGTTATAATTTAACTAAACTTTGATCTTTCTTTGGAGGAGTGCCAAGGATTAAAACTAAGTCAAATAGAATGAAAAATTCTATTGATGAGACTAAGTTTAATTTGATTATAAAACTTTGTTTCGTGATGAAAGGATGATAAATACTAAAGATGAAACTTGACTTAACAATTAGAGGTATGACAAGTTTTGATGATTTAGGCACTTT
Source organism: Sequoia sempervirens (assembly GCA_007258455.2). Classification (NCBI taxonomy): domain Eukaryota; kingdom Viridiplantae; phylum Streptophyta; class Pinopsida; order Cupressales; family Cupressaceae; genus Sequoia; species Sequoia sempervirens. The sequence continues at coordinate 338,097,534 of VDFB02193867.1, read as the reverse complement.
GAGATGTTAGATCTTGGTTTAGTTTGAAGAATTCCACTTATAGAGGTTAGTTTTAACAAGTTTAAGACTCTATTGTATCTGAAGAATGTTTATGTTTTGGATAAGATTTTGAATTCTGGTTCAAACTGTGAAACATGGGATGAATTTAACTCCCAGGTTTTGCATTTATTGGATGTACTAAAACATACCATGTATGTGCTAAAAGATTACACAGATGCGCTAGAAGACAACGTTGATGCGCTATAATAGTGAATGACTGTGCCAGTATATTGACTCAATGTGCTAAAATATTTTGTGTATGTGCTATAACAGAGGGTGAATGTCCTAAAAGCTGGTCTCTATGCAATGTAAGATGGCTTAGATGCGTCGGAAAAAGTAGTGGATGCGCCAGAACAATGTATGAATGCGCTAAATTTTGCTATGTATGGGCTAGAGTAGATGTAGGATGTGCTAAAACAATGAATTGGTGCACTGGAAAATTAGATGAATTCCCTAGAAGATGTAAACAATGCGCTATAACAAGAAATAAATACACTAATCTAGGAAAAATCAGTATTTTGGCAAATCTGTTTGGTTGTTTGGCTTTTGATTAGTGAATTAGGGTGTTTCTAGGGATATAATCTTTTGACCAATGAATTTTTCTTGGTTTCTAGCTTGTGAAGTACAAGATTTGAGTGTTTAAATGGATGATTTTTGAATTATGACTTCAAACATAGCAACAAGTTGTCAAACAGTTGTGTCAAGCCTAGTAACTAAACATTGAGTGTGTATTCAAGAATGCGGTCTGATTATTTTGATTTCCATAGGTATAACTCAAGAGAAGACAATTCAAACACTTTTTTATTCTCAAGGGTCACTTAAAATACCATAGCCCACATCTTAAAACTATGTCAGCTGACACAGCTGTGTCACCCCCTAGAGGGTGCCCGTGTTTTTTCCTTTCCTGAGTCTCAACCAAAGTCAAATCCTCCACTTTTGGCTAAGGATCTCTAATAGTTATATGGTGAGTGTCTTGAGGGAATATTCTTCCCTCCCCTTGCACTGTGATATAGAAAGCGTTCAAAAACTGACTTGGTTGGCTTCTACACTAAGGTTTTTAATAAGGGTTTTTGCTTGGTGTGGCAATAGATAAACTCCCTCAGGAGACTTCCCAACCTTTAGAAAAAAGGCTTTGGGGATGGTTATCTTGCACACTACTCGAATTCACTTTTGATTATAGTGGGTTGGAAAACTTGGCTTTAGTTGTTCCCACTTAGGTCGTTCCCATAGGGTGAGTACTTTTTCCCACTATGGCAGGCCTTCTAAAGGTGTTAATAAAGCATAAAATACTGATTCTGGAATTTTGGTCACCCAGTTAATGGGAGAGCATAATCCTATCACTTCAAGCATGAAAGACAAGGGGTTCTTTAACCTTTTAATTAAGCTATGTTCCTAATTTAATCATAAGAAGACAATAAAAACTCCATCCCCTACATACATAATTAGTAGTTTAGAAGATTTTCTTTGACCAACGTATAAAAGTACCTGCAAGCAAAAACCATCAATTAGCTCTCAGAATTTTATTTTTTTGCAATAATAGACAGATTTCCTAAAATACTCATCGAATGCACCACAAGATCATTCCAATGCTCTAATATAACTATCATATCTGCTACAAGAACTAATGTATGTGCTAAAAGAACTATCAGATGTGCTACAAAAACTAATGAATGTGCTAAAAGAAAGATTGAATGCACTATAGAACCCCCTGTATGTGCTGAAATAGATGATGGATGCACTGAAAGATACTTTGGGTGCACTATAACAGAGATTGGATGTGCTAAAATACTTTTTGGATGCACCAAAAGAACTTGCAGTCGCACTAAAAGAAGTTCACATCAAGAATCTGCAAAACAAACTTTCCATAAATTGTTAAAAATGGGGTTGGGCAAAGAAAAGCAAAATCTCTAAAAGCATAATCTAATTGCAAACAAAAGAAGAATCTCTAAAATCATTCCATTGATATCTATTCACAAGGATCCCTTAAATCATTAGTGCTCTTAGATTTGTATATTGCACTATGACTGGTTTGGATGACAACTTAAGAAATGAGATGTTGTAAATGCAAGAAACTAATTCCTACATGAAGTATAAACTATGTGATAATCCTATGATATTAAATGTAGCTGTAAATGATAATGATGATATGACAATGGATAATGATGTTAAATGCTATAGTAGGAATGTTGTATGAAAGCTAAGATGCTAACTAAAATGCAACTATAAACTAAGACATGATTCTAAATTAATATGATATTACAATGCTCAAATGATAAATGCTAAATACTCTAAACTCAAACTCTAAATGCTCCAAATGCTCCAATGTTATTCCTGCATAATAAGTTTTCTCAAAGATGGGATGATAAATGTTGTAGCATGGGCTTGTATTTATAGGATTTCCAGAGCATCTTGTGATGTGGCAACAACTGATGATCAAGATTTCAGCATGAGAGATGAACAGTGGAGATGAAAGAGGTTAGAAAGAATCATGAAGGATGTTCCCTTGACCAAAGGCAACATGCCAAATGTATGAGAGAATAAAATGTGTGAAGTTTCCAACTATCCAAATTTTGTTTTGGAATTGGTTGAAGATAATGCAATTTAAATAGTAGTCATATTTAAATACATGTGACACTTGATGATGTGGCCAAAAAGTGTTGTAGACATGTGACTAAATTTGAATTTGGAATTATTCAAACTTAGTGAGTAGATATTTAATTAAATAAAAACAAACTATTGACATTTGTTTATTTAATTAAATTTAGAAGAATGTGGTTTACGATGAAGAATTTAGAAAACTGTGAACTATATAAATAAATTGAGAATTTATTTATAAGTAGATGAAATAAAAGGGGTCATTAATTAAATAACTAGTATTTAATTAATTAATTGTTTTGACCGATTTTAGGTGTATACAAATAAATGTCATATTATTATAATATATATATATAAAAAATATGTATATTTAAGATAGATTTATCAAGAAATTTGCTTTACAAGTTGGCTTTTACAGTGCTAAGCTTTGTGCTTCGCGTGTGTGGGGGAGGCTCTTCTCCCCTAGGTATGACCTTCGTACACTGCATTTACTCCACTTAGCAGGGCTTTGGAGGCTTCAAAACTAAATATGGAGGGGGGTTCTAGACCCCTTGACCCTCCAAAATCTGGTGTTGATTTGTAATCAATGGTTGGAGAAAACACAAACTTTGAAAGAGATCATTGTTGAGGAGTCGACTCCTGTCATGGCGGGGGAAAGGTTTGACACTATCTCTTACAGTGGTGGCAAGGGCTTTGAAAAAAATGGTGAGGAAAGAGGTAAGGAACCCTCCACCCTACCATTGAGACCCCTTGTTTCTATTAATAATGAAATGAAAGGTGTGATCATGTCAGAAAGAGATAAACTCATAAACAAGGCTTTGTTTTATTTTTGCTATCAATATCAATAATTCTCCCCCTAGAATTTTTTTGGATAATTTCTTTGCAAATGTATGGCACAAGAAAGTGGGTATTGTTGTCTCCTTTTGTCAAATGATTCAAAAGGGCTTGTTTCTTGTCTTTGTGAAAAATCATGAAATGCAACAAAAGGTAACCAAAAACCTGTTATGTAAAATTGGGAAAAGCGTCTTTAGGGTTGTTTCCTAGGTGCATAGGGAAAAAACAAAAGAAATCCTAAAGTTGTCTAGCCCTAGATGGATGTTGGTAAAATAAATTCAACACGAGCTTTGGGCTCTCATTCCACAATTACTTGTGCCTATGATCACTATAATGAGTGTTTACAATTCAAGGATCTCTCTCCTAGACATGAATGCAAAGGTTTTGATTGCCCACACTCCAAATCAGGAAGTCCCAAATTTCTCAGACATACACTTAGACTATGGGATCCACTCATGCTAGATTGAAGTATTAGGGGGTCTTAACGCATTCTATCTGTGCAAATGTGATGGAAACTTAAGAAAGATTGTCCCATTATTCATAAAAATAAACCTAAGGGTAACCCTAACCCTAGCATGCCAAAAGGTGTCTCTAATTCCGATGTTGGTAACATAGGGGATAGAAACCCTGGCAACCCATCGCCACCTCCTTGCAATGTCGTATTTGAAAAATTATTTAGCCTAGGCTCAAACTCTTCTTCGTAGCCCTCCCTTGAAATGGTATTGGACCTCCCTAATTCAACCCCTATCCTCTTGAGCCATGCTACTAAGGGTAACCCTTTCACCCCCTTGCTTGAAATGGAGGAAGTGTCTCCTCTCTGGTCCCAAACATTGTTTCCCCCCTTCTGTTGAAAGTGGCCACAAGGAGGTAGAATTAAATGATACTTCAGGTGCATCCAAGTTAAATGCAAAATAGATTGTAATGAAGAGTATAAGGGAGAATATTGAAAAAATAAAAGGAACTAAAACTGAAAAGGTTGAACCTAAAACTCTCCAGTATAAAACTTTTAAACTTTCAGCTCCCCATTTGAGTGGAACCCTTGATTTCAAGATGGAAAAAGAGGTTGCAAAGCTTGGTTGTGAAGAGAATCTTGCAGTTCAAGGGGGTCTCCAACAGGGTGGTGGATACCCCCGGGGCACTATAGCTCATCCAACCCTGTGCCCTATGAGGAATGATAATATTATATCTGGAATGAACATTGATGGGGATGAGGTGTGGATGGGAGATACTAGCTCGAGGGCACCCGCCTATCAAGTCAGGAACCTTGAGATTATTACCCTTGAGACAAAAGGAGGGGACTCCACCTTAATGGGGAGTGGCAGAAGAAACTCTGATCATTTCATTGAAAGTGTAAACAAAATGAAAGAAATCTTAAACTCCCTAATTAAAATAAATGATGTTGCTTTGGACTGCTCAAAACTTAAGGGGGCTATTTAAGAGGGAAAAGTTGAGCTAAGAATTGATAAATCCCCTGGAAGTGGGGCAGAAAAAGATAATGGATCAGTAGGACCGATTGGGCGCTTAGATGATGAGCATGCCATTGATGGGAACCTTGGGATAACTGTCAACCTCCCACTAGAGCCAAAAAGGATAGGCATGAAGAAAGGAATTGTCATCAAGATCAATGAGTGCAGCCTTATGCTAAGTAAAAATAAAAGGAAAAAGATAAGCATTTTGCTGCCTACCCCAAACACCAAGAGAGTGGAAAGTAGGGAGTCCTCTCCTAAATATTTTGAATAATGGCAAAGAATTTTTAACTCAAACTAGTCCTATATGCTAGAACCCAAAAATGCTTGTCTAAGATGGCTTATTCTTCTAGAAAGAGTGCCTATCAAACTGAAACATGAAGACATTGAAATCTGAAACATCTTTAAATTGCTAGAAATAGTTAACTATGTTTTTTTTTTTAAATGTTTATATGTGAATGAAGTTTGGAAACTTGTATGCAATAACTTTTCAATATGGAATTCAAACAATAAAGTGAATTGGAAAGAATTTTTGTTATGTAATGATAAGAAACTAGGAAAAGAATGTGATTTATTTTGGAATTGTTTAACTAATGAATTTTTTTGGCATTTGTGGAAAGCTAGAAATGGGGAAAAATTCAATGATCAGAGGAGGTTCCTTACTAAGTCAAGAAAAGACTCATCCTACTTGATATTGTTGCACAAGTTGTCATGATAGTGAAAGTATTCGAGGACAAATTTCTTAAATTACTCAAAGATGGGGTAGTGCTTCTCAACTAGAATGAAGTGAAGTTTGGTTACGACTGGAAAGTAGGGCATCCTATCCTTTGCAATCTTCATGAATGCACTTGAGAACTTTCAGAAATAATTTAATGAAAAGGTCTAAGCAGAGCAAGAGTAGTATGAAGTAAGGGCACCAAGACTGCACATGAATGACAATTGGGAGGTGGAAGATATCTTCTTTTCAAATGAGCTAATGGCTATAGAGATACTGGCAGGTTGGAACGATATTGACTTAGTTAGTGAGAGAAAGAACTATTGAAATATTGTCCATATATGATGTTGATACTTTTTGTATTTGTTGTTTCCTATCCATAGACTTATGTTGCACAAGGTATTTAGTATATAGATGTTGACATAATACATTGATTTTGTCTATGATGCATAGGGTCTTATTGCACAAATTTTGTATATGGCTCATATCTTGTATATAGCACAGTTGATGTAAATTCACAGTTCATGTATATGTTGCCCAACCTAGCTAGTGTATAGCAGCTTGAAGCATACCTGTATATGGGGGGATAACACTTTAAAATGTGGGGGGACATAACAACTAATTTTAAGCACTTGATGATGTAATTTTGTTGACTGTGCTATCCTTAATACAAAAAATATATATTTAATAAATATATAATTTAATATAATATATATATATATATATATTATATACATACATATATTAATAAATGTCATATTTTAAAAATTTAACGTGCTCTCCAAAATGGATATCCATTTAGAAAAGGGATATCTATGTTTTGAAAATATAAATTAGGAATTAAAGGCCATGAACAACCATTTTAACAATGTCTATTCACGATCGAGAGACAAAGAACGAATATTGGATATATCTGATATCCATTTTTGATGCCATTTTCACCTCCTCCAACCTCTCTTTGTGAATTCCCATCGATTTTGGTATGTTAAAACATATTTTTTTCATTATTTTGATTGTTTTATATGATTTTTTAACAAAATATTATATTTTTTGTTGAAATTTTATGAATTATTTGGAAACAATGTTAATAAATATAAATTTCTAATCTACAATAGGGTTAAAATGGAACAATTTTTAGCAAACCCTCCACTAAACCCTCCACCAAACCCTCCTACAATTCAAGACTTAATTGAAATAAATATAACTAAATTGACAAACATACTTGAGAGATATTGTACCCATGATCATTTGTGAGCAGTGGCCCCAAGACATCACCTAGTGGCATGCTGCATTTCAAAATTGGAGAGATCACAAGAGGTTAGGATATGCAAATAGTTTTTCATATAAGGACAACAAAATATTAGAAATATCCAAATCCAATTTAGCCCAACATTTTGTGGATGGAAGAACATGACAAAATGTTGGTTTACACAAACCTAAATTTTCCATAAAATGATGCAACCATCCAGGCATAGTTACAAACTTTTGGAGTCATTGGTGGATGATTTTTGAAAAACCTGTTGGATCTCTATTGTGTTTATGGTTTGTCCTTGATGACAAAATCTCTTTCAGTTGGTTTCCTTGTCAGGATGGTTCTTTTTGCATATCACAGGTATTGGTTGTTTCTCATTCAAGCTTACACATATCGGCATGAGTATGGTAGGGTCTCCCCGATCCACTTTGAAATGTCTTTGTTTCCTATTGGCAAGACATTTATGATGTCATGTCAATTGAATTTAACATATAGGCTACTTTCGGCATGACATTCCCATTGTCTTGGCGACAGTGGAAAGATTTACCGGCATGAGTTGTGTTCACCACTGGGAGGTCTTACCGAATGAGTCGGGTCTCACCGACTAACTCATAAGGTGGTTCATTGGTGTAAGAAATCCCTATCGCCATGTTGTTTCATCGAGCGTTTTGTGTCTTGGCGACCGGAAAGAAAGATTATTTCGGCAAGACTTGTCTTTTGTTTTGGCAACTGAAAGTGATCTCTATTAGCATATGTTATTATGTCGATATGTGGTCTCAGCAATATTGGTATGTCACACCGATAGGAGATTAAATGGAAACTCATCGGCAAGAGCTTAAGGCTTCGGCATGAGGTTATAATGAATATGCAATGTCACACTAACCGATGGTGGATGGATGCATATCGGCAAGAGTTTTGCTTTGGTGGAATGTCATAGCGAACTTTTTGGTCTTGCTGACTAAGTCTTATGAAGTGCGTTCGGTGAGAGATTGGCATTGTCTCAGCAATTTAGTGAATAAAGCTTCTTTTTGGTATGACAGAGTATTCTTCGAGAGGTCTCCCCAAAGGTTGTAGGTTACATCAACTCATAAGAACTGAAAAGTCTTTTTAGTGAGACTCTTTCATCGATGTGAGGTCTTGGCAAGGATGGTGTGTCTTGTCGACAAAGTCAAATGAATGAATTTCGGTATAACAATGTTGATCTTTATGATGTCTCTCTGATATCAAAAGCTATAGCGATAGCGAATGATGGTTTCATTTCAGTGAGAGAACCTTTTTGTCTCATTGACCAGAAGGATGTTATGAGCTCTCAGCATGACATTATGTATTCGTTATGACTTCTCCCGACTCTGATGGGTCTTGGTGAAAGCGACAAACATAAGGTTGTCTGGAGACATTAAAGTTGCCTTCAGCATAACGTGTCATCGATGGAAATAAAAAAGGGAATAGGGAGAACTTTTTGAGTTTATTCTTTTAGCTGGGTATCGAACCCTAGCTTGGCCGCCATCTTGAGTGTTTACATTTATGTTGTTGCTGATTGTAATGGTTTTTACAGTGGTTTTTTGGAAGAATTATTTGGTGCATTTCTTGCTGGAAGCTCGATAGTGGTTGATGGAGCCATGGGAATTACAGATTTGTCTGGAATTTTTATTTATGCATTTCATGCTGCTCATACTGGTTTATAATCACCATTTTTCTTTAATTTCTCTCTACATCTCTGTTACTAGTATGAAAAATGATTCCCTGACTGAGTATTGTCATTCATGCATTAGAGGTTATGATTTTCTATGGTGGATAGTTGTGCTTTTTATGTAGTAAAATGAACTCATACGTTACATATTTGTTGAGAACGGCTCTTAGCTGTGTCAGTTGTTCTATCGTTACTCCTAAAGACAGTTACCTATCTGGCAGATGTATATATAGAAGCAGAAAACTCTTTTCTGCTGCTGTTGTTGTAATTCTGAGATTATCATTCTTTGGCTATATGAAAATATATGGATAAAACTCTTTAATAAAATTTGAATAACAAGATGCAGAAATTGTAAATTTTTTCTCTATGTAGTATTTTAGGGATTCAATTATTGAATCTTTAAGGTATTATGTAGACAAGAAAATAGAGAAATATGTGCTTAACTGAAAACAGAGAAATCCTTTGAGTTATTATTATTGTTCAAAACATAATATGAGGGGTTGGTACTCCTTGAGATAGATATCTCTAAACGAGGGGTTGGTGCTGCTTGAGTGGGTGCTCAAAAATCAGCCTATAAGGCATTTTGAACAGTTGTTTAAAAGATCAAGCCTGGAAGGAATTTAGGGAAAGGTTTTTATACCCCAAGAGGGTTTTCCACTCGGAAAATTTTGTGTCACTTTGTTCTTCTGTGTTCTCACTACTTTACTATGTTGTTGTTTCAGTACACTATTGGGATTATTATTTTTCTCAATTCTATTTATGAATGATTACATTCAACTCATGAATGCATTAATCAGAATAAGATTGAGATCAAATCTAAGCTATGTTTTTGAATTTTTAAAATTTGTCAAATCTGTTAAGACACTGATTCACCCCCTCCCTCTCAGTGTCATTTTAACTCCAACAAAACCACCCAACAACAATCTCAATGTCCCTCTATACTTTCTCCACAAATTATATGCAAAATTTGTTATAGGAATTCATGCAAACTATTTTGATTTTAAGCATTCTCAAGGAATGGGTGTGGGCATGCTCCAACATAGACCTAGGGAAATGTGTATTATGCAAGATCCCTATGTTCCCCCTCCTATTCTTCATTCCCCACCTTTAGGATCCCATCAAGACCTTGCTGCTGATTTGATCCAACATAGTCTCTTGGGCCTACACTCTTTGATCGACCATTTGATTACACAGTCGTCATAGTGTGCTCAAATTCTAGAGGGTGGTGCTTCTTGTGCTTCATTTGATACTATTATAGCACCAACATTGAGGCATACTTTTGTTCCTCATCAATGTACTACATGTGGGCATACATGTTTTGGTCCTATGGGAGATACAGAGGAGGCTCCCCTAGACACATTTGAGTATGAGGTGCATGATATGTTACTTGGAGGAGATGGTGCACTAGTGCATATAATAGGTGTAGGGGAGATGTGTGAGGGAGGAGCAGGTTTAGTGCCCCCCTCTTATGCAAATGAGGAGCAACAACCTCAATCTTTTGTATAGGTAAATCTTAAATATATTCATAGTGCATTTCATTTAAAATTATTATAACAAATAGTACATGTTACTAATGTATATTTAAGTAGGTTTGAACAGTTGATGATGAAGGAGAAGATTAGAGATGTGCAACATGGCACTCTTTTGGCCATTGACTTTGGCCTAAACACATTGGTATATTTTTTCTTTATGTAAAACTTTTTTATTGTATGCTCATATCCTTTAAATCATGATTAATTAAATACATACTAACTTATATCTTGATCTTATTTTTACTTTTACAGTGTACTCCAGATGTGACTGATGCCACACCTTTTACCATGATGAGTTCCTCTCAATCAATTATCTCAGTTGCATCACCTATTTGGGTATATGGTTTTTTTATATGTAGTATATCTATATAAGTTTGTAGATATATATGTAGATATATGTTAGTTTATGTTTTTTTATTAGCAATTATATATTAATTTTTTCATTTTCATTTTTCTTCTTGTAGAGTATGCCACCATCCATGCCTATGGATCTAGGACCAAGACAATATGGTAGGACTCTTGAGTTCCCTAAGGGACCATCATTTGCTGAACTTATGGAAGTGAAAGAAAAAATGCTTGAGTAATAAATAATTGAATTGGACTTTAATTTATAGTTTAGTAAAGTGATTAGATGTGATTTTGAAAGTTATAAAAAATAATAGATAGCTTTATTTTTAGTAGTTTATGTGATTTACCATTGAGAGCTAATTAATCTAATTTTTGGTTTGAATTATTTTTGTGCAGACATCTTCTCAACCATTAGGTAGCTCGAAGAGGCTACATTTTGGTGATCCCCTAGAAGATTAGGATTTTGTTGACATGGAATAACCATTTGACATATACATTGTATAGATAGACTGGATGAGATTGCATATGCCACATTTTGTAAATATTTTTTTGAGTTGGCATATATGCCAAATTTGTATATCTAGATACACAATGACTTCACTTCTATATATAAAAATTGGTATTCAATAGATTTTGTTCATTGTCTACATAGTTTCCTATTTTGAAACTTAAAATTTGAATGTATAATCACTTTATAACGGTTGAGCTATGATGGAAAATATGTTATATCTAAATATTAATTTCTTGCAATCTTGCACTTTAATAGTTTATGAATTACATAGATCATTGTTACTCATGTTATAGTACTATTAAATTTGGTTTCCTTGTGTAACTTAACCAAATTTGATCCCTTTATCGTTAGTTTCTATAGTTGCAACCATACCAACAAAATTGAAATGCATTTCCATAGCATAGAGATATAGAGAGAAAAAAAAATAAAGAGTTCAAGTAATGAATTGTAGAAAATAGATTGTTGTAGTTATATTCATATCATTGATGACATTTCATTTCACATCTTTCAAACTCAAAGCTTTACTTCACATTGCATAACCAATAACTAGATGCTAATAGATGAAATTTCAATTAAGATATAGTTCTTACAAAGTCAACCCATATCTAATAACTAGGAGCAGATGCCAATTGCATTTGCTTGTCATGGCATTCCATGAGACCACATTTCTTTGAGGCATTTTGGAAAATAGTTCACTACATTGTCTATGCTACCATAATTTTCATACATGACTACCGAAGAATTTTTCATAGGGATATAGAGAGAGAAAAAATAAAGAGTTCAAGTATTGAATTGTAGAAAATAGATTGTTGTATTTTATATTCATGTCTCTGATTACATTGTATTGCACATATCTCAAACTCAAAGCATTACTTCACATTGGATAACTAATAACTAGATGCTAATAGATGAAAAAATTTCATTTACAATATAGTTTTTAGAAAGTCAACCCATATCTAATAACTAGGAGCAACTTCCAATTACATTTTCTTGTCATGGCATTCCATGAGACCACATTTCTTTGAGGCATTTTGGCAAATAGTGCACTACATTTTCATGATACCACATTTTTCATACTTGTCTACCAAAGAATTTTTCATAGGGATATAGAGAGAGATAAAATAAAGAGTTCAAGTAATGAATTGTAGAAAATAGATTGTTGTATTTTATATTCATATCACTGATTACATTGCATTGTACATCTTTCAAACTCAAAGCATTACTTCACATTGCATAAATAATAACTAGATGCTAACAGATGAAAAAATTTCAATTACGATATAGATTTTAGAAAGTCAACCCATATATAATAACTAGGAGCAATTGCCAATTGCATTTGATTTTCATGGAATTCCATGAGACCAAATTTATTTGAGGTATTTTGGAAATAGTTCGCTGCATTTCGTATTCTACCACATTTTTCATACATGTCTACCAAAGCATTTTCATAGGAATATAGAGAGAGAAAAAAAAGAGTTCAAGTAATGAATTATAGAAAATAGATTGTTGTAGTTTATATTCATATCTTTGATTACATTGCATTGCACATCTTTAAAACTCTAAGCATTACTTCACATTGTATAACTAATAACTAGATGCTAATAGATGAAAAAATTTCAATTACAATATAGTTTTTACAAAGTCAACCCATATCTAATAACTAGGAGCAACTGCCAATTGCATTTCCTTATTATGGCATTCCATGAGATCACATTTATTTGAGGCATTTTTGCAAATAGTTAATTGCGTTGTCTATGGTACCATATTTTTCATACATGTCTACTAAATCATTTTTCATAGGGATATAGAGAGAAAAAAAGTAAAGAGTTCAAGTAATGAATTGTAGAAAATAGATTATTGTAGTTTATATTCATATCACTGATTACATTGCATTGCACATCTTTCAAACTCAAAGAATCACTTCACATTGCATAACTAATAACTAGATGTTAATAGATGACAAAATTTCAATTATGATATAGGTTTTGCAATGGCAATGGAGAAGTGGAAGAACTCAAGCGATTTTATATTTGGTAAGAATTTGTGCAAGCAAGGAAAGTGAGAGATGATGCTATATGGTGGATTTGAACAAATAAAGTCAAAGACTCTTGAACTTAAGACTTTCATGGAGCAAATACAACTAGAAATATATGATAAGGAAGAAGCAATATCAAATGTAAGTGGAAAAAAAGAGAATTTGTATGGTGGACACATGAAACTATTCAAGACATTGAAAAATCTATCAAACAAAGGGATGTTGTTGTCCTAAGTGTTGATGATAGAATAGCTAATCTAAAGCTCAAAGTAAAAGATTTGAAAAAGAAGTTAGAAGATCATGAAAAGGAATAATAGGGGGTGCTAATAGGTAATACTAGTAGATATGAGGAAAAATGTGTGGATGGGCAAGTTGCATATGCAAAAGCAATAGTTGGAAGTGTTGAAATTGAAGCAAAAAAATTGAAGACTAAAATTAACCACTTAGAAAAGAAATTAAAAGATAAGAAGAATATTTTATCATCAATGAAAATGAGGTTAGTCCAATCTAAAAACACTTGAAAAATAAGCAAACCAAAATGAATGAGATGGATAATGTATTCAATTAAGAGATTCTTCCTACTCTTGAGAAGTTGAGGAAGGTGCATGTGTAGATTCTTCTTTGTTTGTTGTGTGCCCAAACCGACAATTCCAATGCATCCATATGGGTACATTTAGGCTATACATGGTCATTTTTTGTACCCAAACATGCCAAAATGGTTTAAGCTACATTGTACCAGCAATATCCCTTAAGAGTTTAAAGTGCAAAACGACAACAATCTTTGACAACTTGTTACTCATAAAATGTGTCACTTAAAAACATTCTATATAAGGCTATGGGATCATGTAGGGACCCTCTACAATAACCTCTCTCAATTTTTGATATCTCTAAGGTGTTTTCCCATGGTGTAAAGTTTTTGATTGATGGAAAAAAGGTCAGATGTATGCAGTGTAAAGTTGCAAAGGGGTGTGACTTTCATTCCACTCCTTGTGTGACCAAAACAATAGTTCCAACGTGAATTAATGGGTAAGTTTAGGCTAGGAATGGTCCTATTTGACACCCAAATACACTGAAACAGTCTGAGCTACATTATACTAGCAATATCCCTTCAGAGTCCAAAGTGCAACAAGGAAGAAATATTTGAAAAGATATTACTCAGAAACCATGTCACTTAGAAAAAATTCATCTAGGGCTACGAGAACACCTAGGGACCCTCTACAATAACCTCTCTCAATTTTTGATATCTCTAAGGAATTTTTCCGTGGTGTCGAGTTTTCAATTGATAGAAAAAGGGCTAGATGAATGTAGTGTAAAGTTGCAAAGGGATGTAACTTTCATTATGCTCCTCATGCCACCAAACTGATAGTTCCAACATGTCCAGATTGGTGGTTTTATGCTAGGCATGGTCTTGTTTCACACCCAAACATGCTAAAATAGTTTGAGCTACATTGTATCAACAATATCCCTTAAGAGTCCAAAGTGCAAAAAGGAAACAATCTTTGATGAGCTATTACTCGAAAACCATGTCACTTAAAAAAAATTCATCTAAGGCTATGGGATCACCTAGCTCCCCTCTACAATAGCCTCTCTTGGTTTTTGATATCTCTAAAGCATTTTCTTGTGGTGTCAAGTTTTTAATTGAATGAAAAGGGGCCATATATATGCAATGTAAAGTTACAAAGGGGTGTAACTTCTATTTTGCTCCTTGTGCAACCAAACCAACAGTTCCAACACATTTAGATTGGTGGTTTTTTGCTAGGCATGGTATTATTTCACACCCAAGCACATTGAAATAGTCTAAGCTACATTGTATGGGCAATATCCCTTAAGAGTCCAAAGTACAAAAGGGAAATAATATTTGAAGAGCTATTAATCGAAAACTATCACTTAGAAACAATCTGTTTGAGGCTATGGGAAGAGCTAGGACCCCTCTATAATAACCTCTCTTGGTTTTTGATATCTTTGAGGCGTTTTCCCATGGTGTCGAGTTTTCAATTGATGGAAAATAGGTCAAATGCATGCAAAGTAAAATTGCAAAGGGGTGTAACTTTCATTCCACTCCTCATGCAACCAAACCAATAGTTCCAACATGTTCAGATTGGTGGGTTTATGCTAGGAATAGTCCTTTTTCACACCCAAACACACTGAAACAGTTTGAGATACATTGTATTGACAATACCCCTTAAGAGTCCAAAGTGCAAAAAGGCAACAATATTTGACGAGCTATTAATCAAAAATGGTGTCACTTAAAAATAATCCTTCTAAGACTATGAGATCACCTAGGGCCCCTCTAAAATAACCTCTCTCAGTTTTTGATATCTCTAAGGCATTTTCTCGTGGTGTCAAGTTTTCAGTTGATGGAAAAGGGTCAAATGCATGTAGTGTAAAGTTGTAAGTGGTGTAACTTTTGTTCTATTTGTCGTGCGACTAAACTGCCAATTCTAGCACATTCAAATGGGTAGGTTTATGCTATGAATCAATGAATAAGTGAAGCATGTACTCAAATACACATAAGTCATGAAGTACACACATGAATACAAAGTATACACATGAAAACATGTATGTCGCAAAGTATACATTGGAATACACATATTTCACAAAGTATACACGTAAGTTGTAAAGTATACACTTGAATAAACATAAGTCATAAGTTGCAAGTCATGATCAACACCCATGCCTACAACATTCAAGATACAATTTATATAATACGCATGATATCATCATTCAAGAATTTCTATCAAATATAAGATTTACAAAATTCCACATAGGCATACAAAAAACACCCTAATACATAGTCATTTCCCACTAGGGGAAGGAAATAGATTACATGTTTCCTTCACAGTCGACTAGATGGAGTTTTTGTTGATTTTTTTTCTTTCGAATGTGCTCGCTAGTCCTCCTCTATTCACTCATTTGGAGATGCAACTAATACAGTAAGAAGTGTATACATTAATATATAGAAATTAAATTGTGGATGGCATATAAAAAAATAATCACAAATAAATAATCATCACACTCTTCCACAATAGTAGCACGTTGATGATCTGGAGTGACAAGCACTTGTAGCAACCATCAAGATAGAGATTAAACTACATACAAGTATCATGAAATTTTTCAATAATAGACCATTGAAGAACAGATATAATGTCAAATTTACTAATCTATCACATGCCTCTGCCAAAGGATTAGAATTGGCTATTGTTGCAGCAACTTCATGGTCCATCGTGCGTCAAACATAACAATATACTTAGAATAACAAATCTATATGATCATTATTTTTTTATCACTTTCATTAGTTTCTTTGTTTAACTAAATATACTTAGAATAAAAAATCTATATTATTCTAAACAACCTAAATGATAATGAAATGGTAATGCAAACTAGAAAAGATGCTTAGAATAACAAATTTATATTATTTTAAACAATCTAAATGATGATGAAATGGTAATGCAAACTAAAAAAGATGCTTAGAATAACAAATCTATATTATTGTAAACAACCTAAATGATGAACCTTAGCAGATCAGACAAATTTAATTATTATGAACATTAATAAAAATAAGATGAACAATATCATACCTATCACATAGAATAAACGATTCACTACTCAAGTGTGTCTGAAGGGTCATCTCTTAACTTCAAAGTATCGAGTAATGCTTCATGATCAACACTACTAATTTTCCATAGTTCCTTTGTTTTTGGTTTAGCATGGTGTCTCAATAACTTGACATTTTTTTCTATAACAAGGTGCAAATACATAAGAATGGTTTTGTGTTTATTATAGTCTTCAAATATAGGTATGTCATTCTTTCTAATCATATATGTTTGCAACCAAGTTCTAAAAACCACAACTGAATTTGTAGGATACATGAAACCATCATCAAAATAACTAATAACTAGATGCTAATAGATGACAAAATTTCAATTATGATATAGCTTTTACAAATTCAATAACAATTGAAATTGTAGGATACATGAACCCATCATCATTTGTCATTAGTTGTGTTAGCTTTGTATTTCCCTATACACGTCGTGCCAACCAATAGTATGATCCCTCTTCATTCCCCTATGGTGCAACAACTGCATAGACATGTCCTAGTTGTACAAGATCTGAAATATGGTCATAGTCAAGTGAACTTTCCATTTCATCCTCTAAAGAGGATTGTGTTATAGATAAAGGGATTAGATATTGTGGAATCCATGTATCTACCCACTCACTTGACTCGCATTGATCCTAATCACATTGAATACAATTCTAACAAAAACAAGCTAACTCTCGTGTCCATATGGTCCATGCATTGGCATATGAGATTTGAAATGATTGCTTCTTTGAAGAATCTCTAATTGTTTGACATTGTAATTTGTCTCCCACTGTGCCCTCCTCAACAAACCAAAAGAACCTGCACACTTGTTAATCAAGTGTCCCTCCTTGTGATAATGCATTACTACACCAATCAACAACATAACATGCATCATTGAATGTTGCACCACCTCTAATATTTAATTATTCCTTAACCAGAGCTCTCTTCACACAAGAACCTATGCCATCATTCACCTTTTCCATGCCCAGATTCAAAAAAACTCCAAATATGTGGTACACCCCTTTGTACATGCCTCCTACTCAACCAACAAAACATACAGGAATTCTTGAATTTCCATATGTAGTTATCTGACCAAATGCGATATTGACCCATTGCAATACCTTTTCCCTGAAAAAACTCAAAAAAGTTTTCAAAACAATGTTGCACAAACTCAGATGAAAGTGATCTATCATCACTCATGTAAAAATGGTACTCCCTGATTATCTTCCTGTCCTCTTTTATACTATTAGGGGCATGTCTATATGCTATTTGAAAAAAAAATAGAAATTTGAATAGAATTGTAATATTGTGATTGTACCTCATTTTGTGGTTGTAATGTGTAATTTTCAGAAAAAAACAACTATAAATACAATAGTTCTAATTGGGAAAGAGTCCTTACACATCTTGAATTTTTTATCCAACCACTACGACCTATGGCTATGCCTTGCATACTTATCGAAAATATTTTTATTTTAAATCATAAATAAAATCAGCAATAATTACCCCTCTTGCAACCAACTCGCATCTAAAACCTTCACCTCCACTCTTCAAATTGTATTTGACTATCTCAAACCTTTTTTTCTCAACAATCTTGTTAGAAAAATCATGTTCTCTACCCTCATAAAAACATGTTACAAACTTCGATAAACCACCACATTGCAAACACATTTCATTTAAACAATCATTTCTTTAAAAAACGACACCATCACCTCTAATACATAAAAATGAGTCTAACAAGTCCCTAGATGACTTGGGGAGTTTCATTGCATGAAATTCCTAAAAAAAATTGTTAGTATGCATAATAGAACGAATATAGCATAATAATTCATGATACATTGAAAACACAATGTAGTATTTACAAAATGTATTATAAATATTAATAGGTACACAATAAAATGGCTTACATGACTCAAAATCCCTTTGTGAGAATTTCAAATTTGGACGTGCTTCACAAAATTGTTTGTACAATATTGTTTGGCTACATTCCAAGAAATGTTTAGGATGCGGTGTGCAATTTCGATTTCCAATTCTTAACTTTAAAACATCCTTTACATTCGGTGATACTCTAGACTGAGAGCTCCAAAATTGTTCAATTTTCATCTTTACATTATCGGTTAGCTTCTTGTCAACACGTGGAAGCCTCCCACTAAAAGCCCACATATCATTTTGAAGAGGACTATCGAGTCTTCCTCTTCTTGAGAGTGTTGTAGTCAGTGTTTTATGATATGTATTTAAATCGATACAAGTTTTTCTAATTATTTACAAGCCTTCCTCAAATGATGGCTTACTAGTGATGTGATCATTCTATGAGCAACTCTTTTATCTTTTTCCTTACTAGTATTTCCAATAGAAGTTAGAGCATTAAAAATATTTTTTACAATAATACTATTTTTTTCTGGCTTTTTGGTGACACGAATCTTTAATTTCTTTAATAATGGTCTTATTTTGTAAGACTTTAGCAAAAAAGTTGACATTGTTCATTTAATGTCTTATCATAGAATTATTCGTTGAACATAGTGTTAGCCCACAACTAAACTATTCATGATGACCTTTTCCATCAAGATTATCTATTATATTCTCATCTATTTGAAGTAACCATCTAGGGGTTCTTGAACATTGGGAATTTTCATTGGGTTCATTAGAAATAGATGGATTTAGGATTTCATTTTCTTCTTCATAAATATCATCTCTTCTTGCAAAATTAGGAGATACATTGACATTCATTGTTTCATTTTCACCTATTTCATGTTCAACATTAATATTTTCAATTAAGTGTTCAACATTTTGAATTCCATTTTTCATGCTCAACAAATTTACAATTTCATTTTCAACATGTTGCACATCATTTTCATGTTGTAAAGTTTCAATTTCAATTTCAATTTCTTCTTCAATATCTTCAAATTCAATATCATGGTCACTTTGAATTTCACTTAAAGGTAAAGAGGAGTCTTCCTCTTGAAGAGAATTTGACATACATTTTCTTTGCAACCTCTTCCTTTCTCTATATTTCACTCTACATGCCTCAATTTCCTTCGCTTGACAATTCCTCTTTCTTTTCACTTTACGACAACTATTGCTTCCCATTATCCCAACCCAAAGATGTACCAAATGATTGAAAGAATAATTTTTTTGTGAAAAAGACTGTTCCAAAAGTGATTTCTTATCTGTAATGCACAGAAATCACGATATTCCTGACAAAGCAGAGAGTGTGGGGGCTTTTGGAATGCAAAAAATTGAATTTTATTCATTTTTTCCATTCTCAAAAAAAGAATATCCATTTTTTTTCAAAACAGATATCTATTTTTGAGAAAAATGAATATCCGTTCTATTTACAATGGTTCTGAAAAAGTATGGTGGGTATCACAAAATGAATATCCATTTTGTAAAAGAAATGGATATCCATTATTTCTAGTGTGTTTTTTTTATAAAAGTGGTTGAGCCACTGTAAAGGGTTTTTATTGATGCTTGAAAAGATCTTACAAAATTTCCACAGGTAGATGATTCAAAATGCTTGCCCAAGGATACATAGTTTCCAAAGGAATCACAACAAAATTATATGAAATATAATTAAAAAAAGATAGTAGCGAGCACTAGGATTTTCCAAAGACTTCCCAAGCCAAAGTGTGTAGAGAACATAGCCAATTACCAAGAAAGAGACTGAAAACTAGAGAAAATCCATATACCAAATCCAAAGTGTAGAGCCAACCAAGCCAAGAGAGCATACATAGGGCTTCAAATGTACAAAAAGGATCTCATCAGTAGAATATGGAAAAAAAACAAGATAACCACCCTGCTCACCATTAGAGTATGAGGACCCATCGAACCCCACTCTTAGGAGAGGAATCCATGTATGCGGGAGGGGAAAAATATGGCTCATAGAATAGGTCGTTCAAAGAATGTTTGAAAAGAAAATGAATTGTACTCGAAACAAGGACAAAAAATTATTTGCAAGACAACACCCCAAGGTTGGCCTCATGGCACGAAGGTGGGCAAGGAATGAAGACAGAAGATGCACCCTAAAAATTATGGAAACATCCACCGGATGATCTCATCGCAAACGGAAGAGTCCTCCTTTTAGAAACTATGTTTCTGTTGTTTCTATTTCTTCTGCTGTTTCTATTTCCTGTAGACGTTTCTATTCCTTCTCTCTGTAAATATTATTTAAAATCCCTTTACCCAATGTTCTGGGTATGGGAGAATACATAGAACAGTTTTAGTCTTTACATGGTATCAGAGCAGCAATCCTCTGCGTTGCCATTTGCCCATCTCCTCTCCCCTCTGCGTTGCCCTTGCATTACTCTGTTTTTCTCAGATCTCACCGTGCAGTCTTGAATCTCCGTCACCCTGCAGTCTTGAATCTCCGTCATGGATGACTCTACCACCAGTGCCGCCCACACACCCACCTCCCCACGCTCCCCACACTCCTCTGCTCTCCAACCGGTTCCCCTTCACCACGCGATCTCTATCAAACTGGATCGGGAAAAATATCTTCTTTGGCGCACACAGTTTCTCCTGCTTCTCCAAGGCTATGACCTGGAAGGCTACGTTGAAGGGACCATTACTTGTCCCCCTCGTACTCTCTCTCCGACAGATCCGACGCCGAATCCTGTCTATCTTACCTGGCGCAAGCAGGACAAGATCCTTCTTGGATGGTTACTCTCTGCCCTTGCTCCTGATACTCTGGCGACTGTAGTTGGCCTTGATACCTCGCGTGATGTTTGGCTTGCTCTAGAGAAGCGCTTTGCTTCTCGTTCTAAAGCACGACTCATGCAACTTCGTCGCGACCTCCAGACCATCCGTAAGGGAGCTCTCTCCATGGCTGACTACCTCCAGCGTGCCAAACAATTGGCCGACACCCTTGCAGCTTCAGGACAAACAGTCTGTGATTCGGATCTGCAGCAGATTATCTTGAGCGGTCTCGAGTCCGCCTATGATGTTGTCGTCACTTCTCTGACAGCCACACTTGACACTATTAATATGGATGATTTTCAAGCCCATTTGCTTGCCTTTGAGATGCGCATTGATGCCCAACAGGCCCTCCTTCAGCAACACCCAGTGGCCAATGTTGCCACCCGTAATCGTGCTCCCAATTCTCCTTCTCAGCACAATAATCGCGGAAGGAACCACAACAATCGAGGTCATGGGAACACCTATCGTGGTCAACGTCCTCCACCGATGCCTATTCAGGCAACAGGACCATGCCAGCTTTGCGGACGTAAGAACCACATAGCCAACACTTGTTGGTTCAGATTTGATAAAACCTATCAGGAGATGCCCCAACTGGCTGCCCCCCCCTCTGCATACATGGCAGCACCCTATCAACAGTCTTCTTCCTATGCGCCGTCTCAGATCTCAGTCGATCCTACCTGGTATCCTGATAGTGGAGCTACTAATCATGTCACCCCGGATTTGAGTAACCTGCAGATTCACCATGAGTATGATGGTCCTGACAAGCTTCGCGTTGGTAATGGCTCTAAACTCTCTATTTCTCACATTGGTAGATCACAAATTTCTCATTCCTCACGTTTATTTCATCTCAATGATATTTTGCATGTCCCTAATGTCACGGCTAACCTGCTCTCTGTTTCAAAATTTGCCTCTGACAATGACGTCTTTTTTGAATTTCATCCACACTTTTTCCTTGTCAAGGATCGGCGCACGGGGCTGGTAGTTCTTCGCGGGCAGCATAAGGATGGTCTCTATCGCCTCTCTTCGAGTGTTTCTCCACCCTCTCAGACCCCTTCTACAGCCTTTGTTGGTGAACGAACTTCTCTTGAGAGATGGCATCAGCGTTTAGGTCACCCTATGCCACGAACTGTTCGGCATGTTGTCGGAGTCGAGTCGCTTCCTGTTAGTCAAAATAAATTGGGTCTTTGTAGTCCCTGTCAAGTCAGTAAGAGTCACCAATTGTCATTTCCTTTTAGTTCTACTATTTGTACGCATCCTTTGGAATTAATTGTTTCTGAAATTTGGGGTCCTTCTCCTTATGTCTCTTATGATGGATTTCATTTTTATTTAATTTTTGTGGATATCTATAGTAGATATACATGGCTCTTTCCATTATCTCATAAATCTGACGCACTACCTACATTCATTAATTTCAAGACTAAAATTGAGAATCTACTTGGACATAAAATCAAAACCTTCCAATCCGACAATGGGGGGGAATTTATTAAATTTAAACCCTTTTTGGCCTCCCAGGGCGTCACACAACGTTTTTCCTGTCCCTACACCCCCCAACAAAATGGTTTAGCCGAGCGCCGACACAAGCACATTGTGGACACTGGCCTTACCCTCCTTCATACGGCTTCTGTTCCCTTCATCTATTGGACCGATGCTTTCCTCACGGCCTGTTACTTGGTGAACCGGTTGCCCACCCCCATCCTCAACAATCGGTCCCCCCTTCAGTGTCTGTTTAACACGGGTCCTGACTATCGTGCGATGTGTGCCTTTGGGTGCCTCTGTTTTCCCTACCTTCGTCCCTACAGCTCTAATAAGCTGGACTCACGTTCTCTCCCTTGTGTCTTCTTGGGTTACAGTTTGGTTCACAAAGGCTATAAATGTCTCCATCTTCCCACCAACAGAATATATATCTCTCGGCATGTTGTGTTTGATGAAGGGACCTATCCGTTTGCTGCTCGCCAGAACACACCATCACCGGACTTGATCTCTGCACCATCCCTCGTATCCACTCTCCCACTTTATCACTCACCTCCATCTAGTGTGTCTTCACCTCCCTTGCAAGGACCTCACCATGGCCTCTCCATTCCCCTAGATGCCTCACCTTCTCGTCATGACCTCCCTACCCGAATCGAATCTGCTTCCCCCACCTTAGTAATTTCGGCCCCACCATCTCCTAGCCGTGACCCCTCTTCCTCCCCTTTGCCGTTACCTTCGCCAAGCTCGATGGTTCCTCCTACGAATGTGCATCCAATGGTCACAAGGTCCAAACATGGCATTTTCGGCCCAAGGCATACAGTGCTACTAAGCACCCCTTATCTCCTGATGATATTGATGAGCCCACATGTTTTTCCCAAGCCAAAGTGGACCCACAGTGGCGCTTGGCTATGGATAATGAAATTAATGCTCTTCTCTAGAATGGAATGTGGAGCCTAGTCCCATCCAAGCCCCACTTAAATATTGTTGGGTGCAAATGGGTTTTAAATTGAAAAAGAAAGCAGATGGCTCCATTGATCGCTACAAAGCCCGACTAGTTGCCAAGGGGTTCAATCAGCAGGAAGGAATTGACTATGGGGAGACTTTCAGTCCTATGGTAAAACCTTGCACCATTCGTACAGTTCTCACTATTGCACTCTCTATGGGTTGGCCCCTTCACCAACTCGATGTGCAAAATTCTTTCCTCCATGGTGTCCTTGAGGAGGAGGTTTACATGAAGCAACCACCTGGATACATTGATCCCCAGTTTCCTACTCATGTGTGTCGACTCCACAAGTCTCTCTACGGTCTCAAACAAGCTCCACGGGCCTGGTACCACCGCCTGAGCACCTTTCTCCAACAGGTTGGGTTTGTGGGTTCCAAAGCTGACACTTCGCTATTCATTAAGCGAACCGCCCACTCCACAGTTTTTATGCTTGTTTATGTCGACGATATTATCATTACTGTATCTACAGTGGACTGTGTTCAAGCTTTGATATCTCAACTTCAGTCTGCTTTTGCCATAAAGGACTTGGGCTCTCTCCATTATTTTTTGGGCATTGAAGCTCTTTCAAC